>LNAC01000165.1:2817603-2930521 GCA_002007465.1 Ailurus styani | reverse complement strand
TATCTCCTACTGTTCTCTCTGGGTTGTTTGTACCCTTTCATTAGTGGGCACTAAAATCAAGCTGTAGTGTCTCCTGAGACATCTGAGAAGTGGGCATGCTTTCCACATGTAGGCATATTTAAATATAATCTGATACGCAGACCCGAAGACCTAGGCTCCAAGGAAAACCAAATTAAATAATTGTAATAAAACTGCAATAGCATAGGCTAATTATTTATAGTCACTTTCTTTCAGGCAGTGACAAGGGCATAACCAGCCTGATAAGATGAGCTTTTCGTCAGCTAAGGGAATGAAAGAGAACGTAGTCCTTTTCAAGTTATTCATAAATTGTGATATCCTTAAATGTCACCAAGTGCAATTTTTCTAGAGAGCCTATCACACCACCTATAAAGGCTGCCCTCAAAATATTTTTTGCTGATTGGAAATGACTATTCAGACTTGATACTCAGAGAGCCTTTAATGGGAGGTTTTAAAGGAAGGAGCTTTTGGATCTCTGCCGTGGAAGACACTGAACATACCGTCTTTACTGCAAGTGCAACTAGTTATGTTACTGTCTTAAGAGAATCCTACTATAAAAGAGAAAGATGGGCTATTGCAGACTGATAACAAGCTGCCTTCTGTTTGGGAGGCTTTGAATGCCTCAAAGGTGGGGATTAGGTCAGAAATACGTGGGCACGGGTAAAAATTTCCATAATTATGGCTTTAATCTCATAGTAAACAATGTGTCTTGTTTATTCCCGAAGTTTCTGTACTCGTTGGGTGGTGTGATGCTTATTTATTTATTTATTTATTTATTTATTTATTTATTTATTTATTTGACAGAGAGAGAGATTACAAGCAGGCAGAGAGGCAGGCAGAGGGAGAGAGAGAAGCAGGCTTCCTGCTGAGCAGAGAGCCCAATGCAGGGCCCGATCCCAGGACCCTGAGACCATGACCCAAGCTGAAGGCAAAGGCTTAACCTACTGAGCTACCCAGGCGCCCTGTGATGGTTAATTTTATATGTCAGTTTGAACGGCCAAGGGGTACCCAGATTAAATACTATTTCTGGGTGTGTCTGTGAGGGTGTTTCCAGATGAGATTAGCATTTCAATCAGTGGACTTAGTAAAGCAGACCACCCTCCCCAGTGTGGGTGGGCATCATCAAATCCCTTGAAGTCCTGAATAGAAACATAGGAAGAGGAAGAAGGAATTCTCCCCTTTTTTTTCCGGCCTCACGGATTAAGCTGAGATATCACATCTTATCTTCCCCTGCCCTTGCATTGGGATTTATATCATTGACCCCCCTGGTTCTTAAGTCCTCAGATTTGGACTAAGACTGAATTACACCAATGGCTTTCTTGGGTCTCCAGCTGGTCGGTGGCAGATTGTGGGATTTACTGTCCTCCATTACTGCACGAGCCAATTCCTTATAATAACCCCCCTTTTTCCTACCTACTCTATCTATCTATCTATCTATCTATCTATCTATCTATCTATCTATTGAGATATCTCCATCCTACTGGTTCTATTGTCTAAAGAACTCTGCGTTATGCTGGTGTCTATCCATTCTAAGTATCTAAGGGGACAAAAGCAACTTGTTAAGATCAAGCTAACGAACTTGCCCTTGTAAAATGACTGTGAGAGCCCTGGGTCTAACTTTTGGACGTGAGCAAACCACCTCAATGGAGACTGTTGACCCTGCTTTTGTAGAAGCTTACAGAGCAAAACCCGTCTTCATATCTCCCTGCCAGACTACAGCATCCCTAATCCATGGCCAGCATGTCCACTGTATGACTCGGTCACACTGAGGCAGAATTCTTCCTAGGAAATGGGGTAATTCTTTGGCTTCCCCTGAATATGCCAAGTGCAACTTTGGAAGTTCAAGGTCCCCTGAGCTCACCCATAGCAAGAAGCTCATGCTCCTATCACTCAATCAGATTGCTGGCCCAAAGAGAATTTTCTCTTTACTATAACCATAAAGACTTAGGGCAATTGTGAAAAAAAAAAAAAAGCAGAAAAAGAAATATTAAAATCGTTTTCTTATTTTTGTTGTCAGAACGTCAGCATAATTTGTAGCTCAGTGGTGTAATTATTTGAGAATCATGCATTGCTAATTTTAGCTAAGTAGACAGTGATGAGTGTACACCTTCATCCATCTTAATAAAAGTATCCCTTCAGGGAAACTTCCCGTCTAAAGACTTCCTTCAGACCCTTTAACTTAAATTTCCTTCCACACTCTGGCAAAAATACAGTATGACATTGCAACTCTGGTATTCATTTGTTAGGTGTTTGAGGGATGTCTTGTAAGACACCCACTAATTACACAAATGAATTGACACAGAAGTACACTGAACCACAGGCAAAGACAACTTACTTGTTCATTTTTAGTAAGCCTGGTTTTGTTGTGAATGTCTGATGTGACCAAATTGAATCCATGCTTTTCCGACAAGATCCTCAGAAGCAAGACCACAGTACGACTTCCGCACTTGCCTACTCTGTTGTACACCACCTGGCTGGGGAAAGGTAGCACCTGGGAAGGAACGAGAGAGCGAACATGAGACTTTGGGTTAGAACAACTGGGATTCTTCCCTCAACTTCAGAACAACCAATGTCTAATCAGTCTCAATGAGAAGGGTCCTTGTCGAGTCAATGGGAGAACAGAAGGAATGCACTCATGTTTTACCTTCATCATTTAACTTGAGAGAAATCTTGGACTCGTTATCGCGGTGTGTGCACTGATACTTAAAACTGGTAAAATTTCAGGTCGACTGTAAGACTAATTACTAATAACTAGTTTCTTTTGTTTCTTCTTAGGAACAAAATATACAAATATGTGCTTTGATGATAATATGGTTTTGGAAGTTATGTTATGCTTTATTAGAACTTAATTTGTAGAAAAATACAGTAACGAAAAATTGAGACATAAATAAGAATTCACAATAAAACTCATGCTTTTGAAGTGTACAATTCAGTGGTTTTAATGTATTCACAGAGTTGTGCAACCATCGCCTCTATTTAATTGTAGAACATTTTCATTACCCCTGAAAGAAACTCTATACCCATTAGCACTCACCTTTCATTTCCCTCACTACCTTGATCCCGTGAAACCACTTATCTACTTTCTGTCTCTATGGTTTTTGCCTAGAGCATTCCGGACATCTCTTACAAACAGAATCATATAATATGTGACCTTTTGTGTCTAGCTTCTTTCAGTTAGCATAATGTGTCCAAGATTCATCCATATTGTAGTATGAATCTGTACTTCATTCTTTATATGGCTGAATAATATTACCTTGTATGGATATACCATATTTTGTTTATATGTTCATGAGTTGATGGACATTTATATTGTTCTCACTTTTGAGCTACTATGAATAATGCTGCAATAAACATTTGTGTATAAGTTTTTATGTCGCCATATGTTTTTGATTCACCTTGTATATATTCTAGGAGTGGAAATCCTGGATCATATGGTAATTCTGTTCAATTTTTGGGAGAACTGCCAAACTGTTTTCAATGCAGCTGCACCATTTTATATATTCACCAGCAATTCATGAGAGTTCCAATTTCTCCACATCCTTGCCAACACTTGTTATTGCCTGTTTTTTTAATAGCCATCCTAATGGATGTGAAATGGTCTCATTGTTTTGATTTGCATTTCCCTGATGACTAATGACGTTGACCATATTTCATATGCTTATTGGACATTTGTATATTTTTTTTGGAGAAACGTCTATTCAATTCTTTTGCCCATTTTAAGACTAGGTTATTTGTCTCTTTATTATTGAGTTTTAAAAGTGCTATATTTATTTTGGATTTGTGAATATATGATCTGCAAATATTTCCCCCCATTCTATGGGTTTTCTTGACTGTGTTCTTTGAAGTGCAAAAGTGTTTAATTTTGATGAAGTTTAATTCATCTAATTTTTCTTCCATGCGTTGTGTTTTTGGTATTACATCTAAGAAACCATTGCCTAACCCATGAATCCTTTCTCCTAAGAGTTTTATAGTTTTAGTGGAAACATTTAGGTCTGATTCATTTTGAGTTAATTATGTGTATGATGTGAGCTAGTGATCTAACTTCATTCTTTTGCATGTGAATAGCCATTTGTCCCAGCACCATTTATTGAAGACTATTCTTTCTCCATTTAATTGTTTGGTACCCTGTTGAAAAACCACTAACCATAAATGTATGAGTTTATTTCTGGACTCTCAGTTCTACTCTACTGATCTATGTGTTTATTCTTATGCCAATACCACAGAGTTTTGATTACTCTTGCTGTGTTATAAGTTTTGAAATTGAAAAGGGTGAGTCCCTCCAATTTTGTTCCTTTTCAAGATGTTTTGGATATTCTGGATCCCTTGCATACTATATGAATTTTAGAACCAGCCTGTCAATAATTTCTGTTAAAAAAAAAAAGGCAGTTGAAATTTTGATAGGGATTGTGTTGAAACTGTAGATCAATCTGGGGACTACTGCTATCTTAGTAATATTGAGTTTTCCAATCCATGAACATGGGCTGTCTTTCCACTTTATTTAGTTCTCATTTCATTTGTTACATAATGTTTTGTAGTTTGCAGTACACAAGCCTCACACTCCTTTTACTCTTTTTGATGCTATTTTGAATGGATTTGTTCTTTTAATTTCAATTTTGGATTGATTGTTCACTGATAGAAACAGTTTATTTTTGTATATAGATCCCATGTTCTTCAGTCTTGCTGAATTCATTTATTAGCTCTAATAGATTTTTTGTGTGGATTCTTTAGGATTTTCTATATACAAGATCATGTCACCTGCAGAGATAGTTTTACTTCTTCCTTACCAATATGGATGTTCTTTCTTTCTTTTTCTTTTCTAATTGTCTGGTTTATAATGATTTTGATAGACTAAGAAGGCATTATGAAAAGCACCTGATTAAATATTTATATCCTCAACAAAGATAGTATTTCCATCTTGAATGCTCAGCATTGAGTAACAACTGACAAAAGATCATTAAGAGTCCTTCATTCAGAACATACCCTATGTCAGAAGGCCATAAAAAGGTCCAAAGCTATAGTAAAATATAACTAACTTGCCTACTATATGTAATATGAATTTTGTCTTTGTAATTACAGGTTTACTTATTTTTCTGAAATATTTTACATGCAGAGTAACATTTCATAAATTTGGAACTTAAAGGCTACTTCCTTTGGAATAAAACTTAATAACTGTATCACTCACTTAGCAATTATATCATGTGCCATTTTCATATAATTTTTCCAGTATATATTTTTTCTAATGAGCAATACCTTGTTTTTTGTTTTTTGTTTTTTGTTTTTTTTTTTTAGGACCAGTCAGTATCTTCTATTTTGTGTCCTCATACATCCTAGAACATGCCATATACATATATATAGGGCCTCAACAAACATTAATTTGTTGGCTTCAGTGAGGGATTTAATGTGCTTGTTTAACATAATTAACATAATGATTCTGCTAAAATGTGAGACCAGGAGAATCTTCAAATACAGCTGATCTTTCTAACCAAGTGCTAACAAAAGGCATCAGGGTAGAAAGATAATCATTATAATAGGTCATTTTGCTTATGGTTTTATCAGTGAGTACCCAAAAAGTGGGCTCACTGGCAACAAATGCAGAAATTCAGATATTCAGATAAATCATATATGGTCTTCCTCATGAGGTTATGATCCAGGGAGTTTGAAATATAACAGGATATTAACAGTATTAGAATCAGGCTGGAGTATAGACCATAGTTGTGACAGAGCTGCCAATATAAACAAAAATTTTCATTTCTCTGAAGAAATAAACTGCTTAAGAATTGGGATGAATGCATTTCCCCTTGTCTTCTAGCACAGTCTAGCAAGGGAGGACTGTTTGTTACAACTGAATTGCTGACCAAGAAGAAGTGAGTTACCACACTCACAGGTGCTTTATTCCAAGAGTACAGATGTATCTTAGAAGATTCAAGTGAAGAACTGAGGCACTTACAGTTACAAACCTTCAGTGAAAACCCTTAATGTCTCCTGAAATTTTTGAGTCATTAACACAATAGCAGGCTTCCCATCTCTTTCCTTTTGCTAATAACTAAAAATATTATCTACCTTCCTGTTATTTGTTAGTTAAAAAAAAAATGTTCATGGTGTGCCTGGGTGGCTCAGTCAGTTAAGCAACTGCCTTCAGCTCCAGTCATGATCTCAGGGTCCTGGAATCAAGCCCCAAGTTGGGCTCCCTGCTCAGCGGGGAGTCTGCTTTCCCCTCTTCCTCTGACCCTCCCCCTAGGCTCATGCTCTCTCAAATGAATAAATAAATAAATAAAACAACTTTAAAAAAATGTTCATTCCAACTCTTTCATTTGTCTTGCGGGAAGTTATCAAATAACAGTTATAAATATTTGTTATTTAATTAGAATACTTTTGTCATGACAAGAAAAAATGTTTTAACTATGTATGGTGACAGATTTAACTACACCTACTGCGGTGATCATTCTGCACTGTATACAGATATCAAATCATTATGCTGTATACCTGGAACTAATATAATGTTACATGCCAATCAGACCTTAGTTTAAAAAACAAAACTTACATAAAAACAAAAATCCCTGCAGTATTCCCGCAGCTATACCTACAATAACATTTGAAAAGAAAGCTTAACATCCCCACCGTGACTCTATTTTTACCATTTCTTTAAACACCAATACACAGCCACCAATACACATCCAAAAGGTGTTTTTGGATGAAGTTGGAATCAGTTCGGTGATTGTTAAAGACACAACATGCACCATCACAAACATAAACCTTTCTCAGAACTAGGATGGGGTTTTTCAATCATTTTCTAAAAGAACCTATGTAATGTTCTGGAAACTGGCAAATTTAGGCAGGTGAAATCAATGTGTTGATGTTGGATAAGGTGTTAAAATTAGCAACAGCAACAAGCGGATTCATCTCCGCTTTGGTAGAGCTATAGATCTGCTCCTGAAGGTCTGCTTTAAAAATCATTGTCGGCTTCTACTTGAAGTGTTCTTTCTGGAAGAGAAGGGGGAAGAGGAACTGATTTTTATGAAAGGCTGGCCCTGACCCTGTCCTAGGCTCTGTGCCATGTAAACGCTTTGAATCCTTGTTAACAATGCTGAGTCGAATATAGTGTCTTCATTCTAGCTGTGCATTTCTCTGGGAGGTTAAATTATCAAATAATTTAAGCATCACTAATTGCACCTAAGTGACTTCCGTGTGCCCCCCTCTTCTCCATAGATGACAGACTCACAGAACAACAGAGCTTGAGGTCTAGAGCAATTTAGAATAATCCACCCACTCCAATCCCCTCCGCACCCCAGCCCTACTCCTTACTATTACCCTCACCCCCAGCCCAGTTGTGTTTGGCTTGGCTCGAGTTTCCTCTTATGTTGTGTTTTCATCCTCTCGAGTACCCTGTGAGGGAGCTATCATGACTATTTTTAGATGAACAAATCAAGACTCAGAGAAGTCAATTGGCATTCTCAAGGTCAAAAAGCGGCATAACTAAAAACCCAGCTCACAGCTCTCCTGACCCCTAAGAGGACACTCTAATATATTAAAATGTCACATGGTGAAAATAATTTTTAGTGTGACTCCTGTAAGGGAGACTATTTCCTCTTTTAGGTCTTGAATGTGTCCAACTCCATTAAATGCTATTTTGTCAACAGTCAATGATCACAACCAGTGTCACTGGCCATGACTCATCCATTACCCAAGTCCCTGGAATGCTCAGGTGGAACAGACAGCAGCCGAGTAGGCTCTCTTTCTCCATCCAGAGAACGTGATTTAGAAGCTAATGTAATTCCCAGAATGTCAAGCAGCTAACGGGTGAAGGAGAGCAAAAAATAAATTAATAGATAGATAGATAGATAGATAGATAGATAGATAGATAGATAGATAAAAAATGGAGTTTCCCCTTCCCCCGTTCCCCAGTCTACTGCAGGCAATCACAGAGCCTTGGAAACTGTGAACCACTTCCACCAGGAAAGGGAAAACCAGGAAGCAGTAAGTCACAGTAAAACATATATGAAATCCTAAATACACTTGAAATGTCTATCAAGACAAGCAAATGCCTTCAGATGACAAGTTTAATGACTTTCAAACGCCTCTTAAGGTCAACCTCAACAAACCCGTTCTTTTTTCAACAGATATTTGACAATTGCTGGGAGAAACCCCTATCCCAGCTGGAATTGCATACAAATTTTGAACACTTACTCTTTCTTTGGATGCCCTATAAAGAAGTACACACTAAAAGTCCTCATCCTCCCCCACTCCCCAAATGATTCTTCATTCTTGGCAACTATGGTTATATGAATGTTATGTCTGTGGTTTCTATTTTATGGCCAATTTGTAAAAGTGAAGGGAGCTCCAAAATAGTTCACTCTATGAATTATATATTTTTATGTTGCCTGCCTTGTAAGTTCTGCAAATGCCACAAATCCCCAGGGGCTGACAGGCTTGTGTGGAACATGCCAAATAAACAGAAGTCTTTTCCAAAATCCTGAGCACAACAGTAACTACCACCAGATGACGTCCACAGTTTCAATGGCTTGTCCCTGGTTTGCAAGGGGAAGGGGGATAAAGAAGACTTTCTAGGTAAAAAGCAAGCTTGGGCTGGACCAAGACTTTCACTGCCTATGATTACGGGACTCTCTGGGGAGTGGTCTTGTTGGAAGAATTAATGTCAATCCTGCTTTTTAAGCCTTTGCAAAATAACATTTAATATGGTATGTTACAAGCTGTGGTTCCCAAATGGCTGTATATTTGAATTACCTGAGCAACTTTAAAACTACAGATTTCTGGGCCCCACTTTAAGACTAACTGAAACAGAAAGTCTAGGATGAGGGTCAGAAATCCAGCTCTAAAATGCTCCTGGGATCCTCTGCTACCACAAATGGGCCAACGTGGGGGAGAGGGTTGCCTACGTAAATGCCGGGGGGGAGTTTGGTGAAAGCGTGTCCCGTCTTCCTTGGGTCTCCCTGGAGTGCCGATGGCCTCCAACCCAGAGTTACAAGTCATGATTAGCCTGACAAATACTCTCACGCTACAGTAATGCCTACCCACCCGGGATGGTTAGAGAGCAGGTGCGCTGGTTAACTGAATGCAGAGTAACCTACTGAAATTTATACTAAACATCGTCAAAGCATTAGACCTAACTTGGTACTACTATTATGCTGATGATGAAACGGCTTTCTTTGAAGAACAAAACTGCACCATGTGGTTTTTATAGCCCCTCTCTCCCATGGCTACTCATACTAATGTGGGGACACTCAGGAACACAGCTGCTCCTCACTGGCCTTATGACTTTGAGCAGCAGTTCAAATCCATCTGGTGAGTCCTCATTTTAAAGTTTCCCAGGACACTGTGGTGCTAGCAGTCAGCCATGTCACACCTTCCTCATCCATAAAAGTGGAGGGCTGGGGTTAGAAGCCAATAAATGATCCTCTCTTCTTAAACTATGATTCACGTTAACCTAGATTGCTGTTAAGATAGAACCTGGAAATGCCTTAAAAATTAAAACTAGATTTTAGTATTTTTCCTTGTCAAATATATTTATAAAAGAAATAGAAAGAAAAAACATAGACAGAAAAAAAAATCCCAGTAATTTGTGTTGATAACATGGATTCCAGCTCCGGGGTGTACATGGTTCCTTTTGGAACCTTTGACATTTCTGTCCACGTCCCGCTCTTGCTTGGGCTGGTCATGTAGTAAATCTTTTACGCTGTTCTTATGCTTCTCTTCCTTTCCACAGTTTTAATCACTTCCAGCTCACTGTTTAAGACCATCACCAAACACCACAACAGCCTGCATAGGGCTTCAACCTTTCAGCTGTGTTTTCCAGAACTTGGTAGAACGTGTCCCTGACTTTCGCCCATCAAGCCATGCTCGGTCCTCTGACAAATACATCTCCATTTGGTAAGCACCATCAACTCTCCAGACCCCTGGGCTAATTCCCTCCATTCTAGAGGAGGAGACACACAGGACTCAGTTAAGAACTAGCATCCCTTTGTGGCATGGTTGGTTAAGCATCTGACTTTTGATTTGGGCTCAGGTCCTGATCTTAGGGTCCTGGGATGGAGCCCCATGTTGGGCTCCCTGCAGAGCAGAGAGTCTGCCTGAGGAATGTCTCTCCCTCTCTCCCTCCTCCCCAAGTAAATAAACAAATAAATCTTTTAAAAAAATCCTCTATGTTCCCTCATTGCCAAACCTCTTGTATAGAAATTTCTTTCTATCCACAACTAAAAATGGTGTTCCTGTGTCTTCTAATTAATTCATAACCTATCTTCTCCCAGAAGCTTTGCCAAATATGAACGTTACACTTTCTCCTTTTCCCCTGCTCCCTCTTGAAACAGTCTCATGTCTAATGCTATCTACAGAAAGGCAAATAGCTACAAATACAGTACAAGTCCATCTGTTTTATTCCTGTTAATAGATGGGATATTTCATGTGCATAGTGGGAACTTAATAAATATGTGTCTATTAGTTAGATAGACTGGACAAAAATACTATTAAATGTTGTAATAGAACCAATGCTATCATATTTGTCATTATTAAAGATGCTCTTTTGGTTATCTTGTTTCCTAACACTATAAGGTAAATCTATCAACTTTTCTCAACACTCCTATTTTGAAACATTCTTATTTGCTATATTATGAAAGAAAAGGTTTGGTGATATAGAGAAAGTTCCCCGGATTGAAAGTCATAAAACTTGACTTTCCCTTTGGCCAAACTAGTTGAGTGATCTTGAACAAGTGACCTTGAACAACTTCTCTGGGCCAACATTTCCGCAAGTGTAAATTGGGGATATTGAACCCAGTGATTTCAAGGACCCTCCCCATTAACTTCCCACGATGTTAAGGCAGGACTGCACAATACTTACAGACATTCAGGGGCTTATTTGAAAGGAACCCTGCACTTCTAAATATTCATTCCATTCTGATCTATCTGATGTTCTTAAGTCCATTATATACATCATTATGTTAATTGCAGGAATGTAATACCTTTTTACTATAACAGAAACCTCATACAAAGGAGCAATTTTCACAAGGAGCCAGAAGCAATTTTTGGATGTGATGATTAAACCATCAACGTTGGGACTTTGAAGTATTCTTCAGAAAAAAGTGATTTCTAGTTTGATTAAAGACTCAAATTTCAGATGACCTTGGGTGATCCCTATCAATGCCATGGACAAGAAGATGAATACTTTCAAATTTCAAAATGACAAATGAAAAAAAAAGTACTAAGAAAAGGCAGATTCACTTTTAATTCTGCAACCTTCTTGATGCTCCCTTGTGTGGTCAGTACACAAATCACAAGCAAGAAGAAGCCCATAATCTGGGTATCCCATTACTAGAGAATATTCAAACCTAAGTGTGGTCTATAGAAACCTGAGTCCATGGAATACTCAGATGTTTGACAGAAAAGAGGAATGATGTCCACATGCCACATATATGAATCATGAGAATGTGGGGGATGGATAAGTGTTAGAGCCTAAACCATCCTGAAAGGAACATTTCAAAGCGGGACTTAGTCTTGCTTCTAAACGCACATGGTAGGCCAACTCTACATGTGCTCAGAACCTCTGCCCACTCTTCTAAGACCCCTTTAAAACCTCTTGAAGGCTTTTTATAATCAAAATCAAATGGAGAAACCCAATATGGGTTTGGCACTCCTACTTAACCCTCCTCGTCCTGTGTATATGCCTTGTATGTTTTGTTGAGCTCAAAGACACTATAAGTAATATTGCTGTAGTAAATCTGAGCCAATTCCAGCCATTTCCAGCACTTTCTTATATGCTATGTATTCTGTGATCTACAAGCTCCTTATTAAACAAAACTCAGAAAGAGAGCCACAGATTTACCAGAAAGAATAAAGAAGGAGCTGGTCCTCAAAAGAGTTCTAGATCTGGACTTTTTCTATTTTTAGTATTAATCAATTCATTTGACTTTTAGATTAAGTTTTGGACCAGGATATGGAATTATGCAGATGTTTGTGGGTAGATAATCTTTCCACCAGACTCACATACTCAGTTTTTAACTCTCCATTCAGATCTAGAACACACTTTGTCTTAATCACATTCTTCTCCAAATAAAACATGCATAAATATTTTAGTTTACACAGACTTAAGATTTAAGAGTCTGCTCTAAAGTTAAGTTTTATTTCCTTTTTGAAAGATTTTATTTATTTGTCAGAGAAAGAGAAAGAGAGAGCGTGCACACACAAGCAGGGTGAGTGGCAGCAGATGGAGAAGCAGGCTGCCCCCTGAGCAAGCTGCCCGATGTGGGACTCGATCCCAGGACTCTGGGATTCTGACCTGAGCTGAAGGTAGACGCTTAACCAACTGAGCCACTCAGGAGTCCTGCTTTATTTCTTTATATGTGTTCTTTTTATTATCTTTTTTAAAATAAGAACTTATACTCTAAGCCCAATCTAAAAACTAATTTTTTATAATGCAATAGAGGAGAAGTGTTGACTATGGATTGTAAGTTTCATAAGCTATAGCAGGTCCTGCTGGCGTGGGCCAACCAGTCAACTGGGGGGGGGGGAGAAGAGTCAATTATTCTCATTAAGAATGTCACATGAGAAAACTGTCCTCCTTGTAAATAGTATAAAGGCTGGGGGAACAGCCATGTTTGGCTGTCAACACCCCCACTCTCTCATCAAAGCACCGTGTAAAGGTTTTAAAGACCAAAAGGCTTAGATTCACTGTTCGTTGTGAACCACATCATTATTTTCCATGTAAAATATCTGAATCAAATTTTAGTTTGAGTGTGAATGTGTAGCAAGAAACTTATTCTTGGATTCAAATGATCATTGTTTAAATTCCTTGGTTGAGTTTAAAGTTTTTATAACAGAGCCCACAATTTAAAATAGTGTGGCAGATTGGTACAGTAACGGCCCCAAATTCATTCCCCCTCCATCTATCCATACAAAGTGTAACCTCTTTCCACATGGACCTTGAGCCTGGCCACACAATTTGTTTTGGTCAATGAGATGTTACAAAGCGCAATGCAGGCAGAGGCTTGAAAAGAGTTTATACCCTGGGTCTGGCCCCTGCTTGCCTCTGGGAGCCTTTCCTCCACAATATAAACTTAGGCTAGCCTTCAGGAGCATAAGAGACCCTCTGGAATACTGAAAATTCTGTGACTGGATTCAACAGATAATTCCTGAGCTCTTTACAGAGTGCCCGTCATTTGGTTAGTGGCCAGAAATGAATGGATTATTGTGACGATTTGATTGTCTCTGACTAGACTCTAAATTCCGTGACTATAGGCGCATATCTGCTTTCCCTTACTACTGCAGCTTCAGTACCCAGCTCGATAAATAGCTATAAAGTGAATGAATAAAACAAAGGCTAGGACAAGTACCCTGTCCCACGTGA
This sequence comes from Ailurus styani, assembly GCA_002007465.1. Taxonomy (NCBI): domain Eukaryota; kingdom Metazoa; phylum Chordata; class Mammalia; order Carnivora; family Ailuridae; genus Ailurus; species Ailurus styani. The sequence goes on along the minus strand of LNAC01000165.1, from coordinate 2,917,152 downwards.
ACTTACAATCTAACAAGGGAACCAAACACTGGCCGGCCGGTTCTCAGGTGGAAGTGCCTCCCTAGAGATATGAATATGGTAGTAGGAGAAGAGGAAGAAGGGGTGATGAACTTGGCTTCGCAGGCTCAGGGGAAATTTCGCAGAGATTGAGCTGGGCCTTGGTATTCTCCAGAAACTGGGTAGCCTCAAATCTGCCATTCTCTTTTTGCCAAAGTACACCTACCTGATTCTTGTTCATTGGAATTAATAAGGAACCTTCTAGCCCTCCATGCTTGACTTGGCTATGTTGAGTTGGCTTCTTGGCGTTTTTCATATTCCTGTGAGGGTGTGTGTGTGTGTGTGTGTGTGTGTGTGTGTGTGTGTGTGTGTGTGTGTGTGTGTTGCATGTGTGGATTGCAAAGAAAATACATCATGCTAAGTTCATCAGCTCTCTGGGCCAATGTTACCTCATGCCCATCAGGCATAGAGAGACAGGCCAGGAAGACTGATGACCTGCAGCTCTCAGAATGACTGGTTTAAATGTGGCCAAAGAATTTCCATGGTTACTTTATATAATACCTCCCTACATCAGTGAGGGTACTCTTGTTTGCAGGTAAGAGAAAACCCAAGCCAATTCAAACAATAAGGAAAACATAGTCTCCTACAAATAAATAAAGAAAAGAAAATATATTCTCTTTCAAAGTAGAAACTCTTAGGTATGGAGATCTTAGGGCCCCTTCCATATCTTTGTTCCATCCACTCTGCCACTGTAGGATGTCATTACTGTGCTCAGACTAGAATTCCTCATGTTTCATGATGGCTGTTGCAATTCCAGCCATTACATGCGGAATGACACAGTCCATGGGAGGAGAGACTATCTTTCTTGGATGTTTCTTTTAAGATCTGAAAATCTTACCTAAAAGGTCATGAGAAAATTTCTGCTCACATTTCCTTGGCTAGGTCCAAGCCAGCAGCCAGCCCTCTCTCAACGAACCATTAGCAAACAAAATGAGACCAGCCATTATCAGCTTAAATCACTTAGGAGTTACCCTTTAGCTGAGGATGGGATTACCTTTCCCATAGGGTACAATTTAAGCAGATTAACAGATTTCTGCTAAGGAGGAGGGACTGTGGGGAAATGGATGTGGGGTAAGCAAGCAATTAAGGGTCTGCTATAGCAAAGTACTCAAAGGACCGATTGTTCTTTATTCTTCAAAAATCCGTTCTTGAAAACCCCATTCCTCAGCTAAGGAAGAGGGAATAAGAAAGGTAGACACAGAGAACATTACTAAACAACAAAGATCTACTGGCTGGTTTTGTCCCATATAAGTTCCTCCAACCCCTTGGTATAGATTTGCTGATAGCTGGAGAAGGGGACAGATCAAATACATTCCCCTTTTACATAAAACGGCATCACCCCGCACACACTGAAATGAGATGAAGAATTAGCAACAAGGTGAACTTGAGCTGTAAGATTAACTCCACAAAAGAATCTGGAATTCATCAGGTATTTTTAGCTGGAGATGGTAATAAGACATTTAAATTGCTCTCAGATGAAGAAATGTCATGCTGCCTACATGTTGGAGGCTTTTCACAAGTACATCTTTTTCCTAAATGGATTAATTTGGAGTAAGTGTGGCATGTAGGGGCGACTGGGTGGCTTAGATCACTGGGCGTCGGCCTTGGGCTCAGGTCATGATCTTAGGATCCTAGGATCCAGCCTGAAGGGCTCCCTGCTCAGTGGGGACCCTGACCTTCTGCCCCTCCCCGCCATGCACTCGCTCATACTCTCTCTCAAATAAACAATTTAAAAAAAATCTCTTTTAGGGCGCCTGGGTGGCTCAGTGGGTTAAAGCCGCTGCCTTCGGCTCAGGTCATGATCCCAGGGTCCTGGGATCGAGGCCCACATCGGGCTCTCTGCTCAGCAGGGAGCCTGCTTCCTCCTCTCTCCTCTCTCTCTGCCTGCCTCTCTGCCTACTTGTAATCTCTCTCTCTGTATCAAATGAATAAATAAAATCTTTTAAAAAAAAAAAAAAAGNTTAAAAAAATCTCTTTTAAAAAGCGTGGCATGTAATATAGACCCAATCCACCCACATACAGAGGAGTATGTAGGCTGGTTTTTATTTGTTTTCATTTGTGACTTGGTGCTGGGTAAACAGACTTTTCAGAAATTCCCACCAAGATGGATGAAGTATCCCATTTCCTCCAGGAAACCACGATCACATTCAGGCTATCACACGCTGCTAAATGAAAGAGATCACTACTTTCAAAAATACTTTTCAAAAAACTGACATGAATATTTGCCATCAGGATTTTACTATAATAAATAGAAACAGTAACAGAAAGAGGGACAAAGGAAAACCATTCCCAGAGCAACAACTGTCTTCTAACTGGGGGGTTAGAGAGCCCCTCACTGGACATAAAACTTCTGATTTTCCCCATAACTGTAAAGGAGTTGGACCAAATGAAGAATGAGAAAATCCTTGTTAGCGGAGCTCATGGTGAGATAGATACATGTGGTAAAATAAAGAAACCTGAAGTTTGAAATGAGAGGAAGAGCCCAAGGTTATAAGCGTCTACTGCTGATTCTCAGACGGGAGCTGTTCTGGGGCCCTGGGGGAAAACCCAGTCCTTGCCAACAGGACAAACATCGTCCTGGGCCAGAGTGTCAAGTCAGGCCGAAAGACCAACCTACACCAGGGGCTCATCACCCACGCAAACCCCGACCAGGGACTACACCTTTAAACAGCAAGCCACTGAGATCTACCAAAAAGCTGGCTGAAGGACATGATACATAAGGAAGACCGTTGGAAAGACACAGAATCCATCCATTTCTCTGTAAACTCTGGAGTTTTAGTCTTGGACCAAGTTGGGCTATCACAAAGCTGTCTATTGGAGCAAAATCTCTTGGCCCCATCAAGAGCTGCCTTGACTGAGTGACATGTTCATGACCTTGGTAGTCATCAAGAGATACCATAAGATAAAGCGTCACAAAATCCAGTTCTGTGTTTGTGATGAGGAAGTAATTGACCACTTTGTCTCCTAACTTCCTAATTATTCTTTTTTCTCATTGCAGGGCTTATTTGTTGGTACCTTATGTGTAATTATCTCAATTTGTAAAACAACCTAATACTGTGAATACAAGTATTACCATATAAAAGATGAAAAACTGAGAATTAGGCAATTAAATCATTTGTCCAAGGTCAATTGTTGAGCTGGTGCTCAAGCTTAAATGTATGCTCTTTAATCCACTACACCACCTGGAAAACTTGTATATTTCTGCTTTATGGAAAATGAGGCATGTAACTGTTTATGGCCCCATTTTTCTCTTGGCTACCAGGAAATTCAGAGTAAAAGCTGTTCAAGTACAGCAATTTTTTTGAACTTAGGGTTTCTGTATATTACGGCTTCTATTTGAATTTATGTTTACCATGGTTCTGATATGTCTTCATTTATATTTTACCATTTTACATTTTCTATAAATGGCCCCAAGTTACTTGCTCATTTGAAGAATGAGCAAAGTATTAAATAAATCCACCAACAAACAAATAAAATGTATTCCCATTATTATCTGGTCTGTGAATATCAGTTTAAATTTTATTTATTTATTTATTTATTTATTTATTTATTTATTTATTTATTTATTTATTTTGCTGATGGCATATCCACAATCTCATGGTAGGCCAGCTACAAGCTTGACTCAGTTTCGAGTCGTTATTATAATTAACAATACTTGTAATCTTTCCTCCTTCATCTGGGACTAGTATCTCTATTTCCTTTTAGCAAATCACCCCCTTCCCTGCTCTGTCCTTGAGATTTTAGAGCGCTGCCCTCAACCCTGCCTCTTGGGAGGATGTTTGAACTGAGCACAGTCAACCAGTGCATTCCATCCACTGGACATGATGACTGGTGAATAGATGGGCATCTGACCTTGGTCATCCACTGAGACTCCATCTCAGGAATGTGTAGGCCTGTTCAAAGTCAAGTCCTTTTTTCTACTATAATTACTGTGTGAGATGCTTGCCTGGGCCTGAAGGCAACCATTTAACCACCAAAAGAGAGGACCTACGTAAGAGTTAGTTAGGCTGCCCAAGAACTCGGACGTAAGAATGGACCAGAGCTGATGGGACAGATGGAGTCCCTGGATCCAGCCATACCTGACTGAAAGGCTTTAGTTATGGTAAACACATTAGCCCTCCTCTAAAGATAGCCCCCCACCTGTGTGTATACACACACAGACACACACACACACACACACGAAGATACACACGCCTCTTTATTTGTTTAGGCAGTCTCATTTGGGCTTTTATCATTCACAACAAGGAGCCCGGACTAATATTTTGAGAAGCTAATGAAAGTCTGGGTAAAGCCAGCTTCTTCCACGGAGCCTCGTCTAACGCTTCTAGTTTGCACTGATGCCCATCCTCTCTGAAAGTCAAATAGGTAACTCGTTCCCTAGTGAGGCACATGACGACATATATCAGTCTCTAATTGGTCTTGGGAGAATGAGGCCAAGCTGATGCACGCACTGGCTTGTAAGACTTGGGGAAGGCTAAGACCTCCACGTTCTGTTATGACTTTCCCCTCCCTCCCTGCCTCCCTCCCTCTCCTCTCTTGCCCTCCCCTCCCCCCAGCTTTTCTCTCTGTTTCCCTTTTGTCACAGTACATGATCTTTAGCCCAGTACAGAACAGGGATGCAATAACGACTGACTGATTAACCAGTTATTATTGTGTTCCACATTAAATGTGGATATTTTATTTGGAAAGTAAACATACACCATTTTGTACTGTTGGCTGCTTCCTCTTATCTCCACAGTCTTCTCATATTTAATATGGAAAACCAGCATTTTTCTTTTCTTTTTAAAAAAGATTTGACTTATCTATTTGACAGAGAGAGAGGCAGCGAGAGAGGGAATGCAAGCAGAGGGGGTGGGAGAGGGAGAAGCAGGCTTCCCACCGAGCAGGGAGCCTGATGCGGGGCTTGATCCCAGGACCCTGTGATCATGACCTGAGCTGAAGGCAGATGCTTAATGAATGAGCCTCCCAGGAACCCCAAAACAGCATTTTTCAAACCTAACTCTTACCAACTACATAAAATATTCTGAAATGATGACCATCTCTGTGGCAGATTCTGCAGATTCTGCTTGTTGCCTACCCAATATCTATTCTTCCTCGAATCCTAATGGAATCATGGTTTCACTCTTGATAAAAACATACCCAACTGAAAATATTCCTCCTCTTAGACATCTGAAGCCAGAAGTGATTGAGTGATCAAATTCTGGCTATTCATTTAACAAATAAATGAGATATAAATGGACATTGCTGAAATGGTCTTCTAAGAAATGTTCTAACAATGGGCAGGCTCATCTGGCATCCTTTGTCAAACCTTGCAGTCAATTCCTTTCTCTTTCCTGGAACACAGGTGCAATGCCTAGACATGCAGCAGCCATCTTGGGACCATGAGGAAGCAAACATTAGGATCATTGTACAAGCTACACTCTACGTGCTAATGAGGACAGTGGAAAAAGAAAAGAGATAGATCCCTGACAGCATCACTGTGCCGTTATACCAGACCTGGGCTGCTTCTCGCATGAAATAAATAAGGCTTCTCACCTGTTTAGGCCAGTGTAGATAAGTTTTGTGTTGCTTTCCACCAGGTGCATTTTTAATTGATGCAGACCCTCCCTTTTTTAGTTTCTGATAGTTTTATTAATTTTTAAAAATGGTCACAAGTATTATTATCCTCTGAGCAAATCAAGAGCACTCGTGGTGAAAAGCACTCCAGTCTCAAACCATTCCTTTTGGTCCTGCTGTGTACTGACACTGCATAGCAGCACCATTAGCTTAAAAATTCTGTATTATGATCAAAATATGTCACTGAGAAGCTTCGTGCTTTCTCTCTTCAAGTGCTTTAACTTTAAAATTCCTTCATTTGACAAGGTGCTCTCTTTTCTTGGGTAGTTTATAAAATATTTATGGTTGGAAGTCAAAGGTAGCCGGAGAAGGAAATACATCTGTTAGCAATACCATCTGTGCTAACAGCCTGTCAGATGTAACTCACTGCAGTGGCTTTAATCTGCTCGGTTATGGTAAAGACTCCTGGCAGTAGATGGACCAGGTTGCCTTAAAACAACACAAAACACACTAATTTGCTCAGAAATACAGCTAAAGAGTCCTCCAGCCTCTATGACCACACCCCTAGCTGCAGCACAAAGACGTTATGTCTGTACTTTGCATACTTTGCACCTGGAAAATTATGTGGTCAATAAACAACTCTTGCCCTAATTCTGTGAGTTGCTCTTAAAGCCAAACTATGTTCTCCAATCCGTCATGGGGAGTGATCTCATCCGGGGGATCACTGGCATCTGAGAGTGGAAATGCAATTTTATTTTTCAGGAATTTATAAACAATCCCTTTGAAGCTTCAGAGGAGTAATACTTGGTAGGTTTTGACATAAATTGTTTAGAACTGTGACTTGGAAATCTTTCCCTACTCTTTCTGCTGGTCAGTATGCTTGCAAACAAACTACACTTTGGAAACCTTTGGAGAAAACCTGCCAGAAACTGCAGTGTTTTCCTTCCTTCTCTCCTCTCTTTCCCCTTCCCCCTCCCTCTCCCCTCCCCCTTTCCCCCTCCCTCTCCCCTCCCTCTCCCNTGTTCCCTAGATCCCTCCCTCCCTTCTTCCCCTCCTTCCTTCCTTCCCATCCTTTGTAGAAATTTAATGAAGTACGAGTTGCAAATCCTTCATCTGCATTTGTCAATTTCCTTTTTAACAATGTTTCCTTATCTGTTGAAAAAGTCCCAAGATTGTAAACTGCTCAACTTTGATTCCTGAAAGAACCTCAAACACCTACCCCCTCGGGTGGGCACTGTTCTGCTTGGTTCTTTTGTCTTTTCAACTAGAGGCCCACTGGCTTTTCTTTAGGGGATGGGCAGTCAAGGCACAACTCCATCCTTCTCTATCTCCTGCACACAAGTTCACAGAACTAAAATTTTCAAATCATGTTGAGAACGTAAGAAACCAAAAAATGAGAGCATATCGTGTCAACAGTTTGCGTGGCTAATTCCATACCACTGCAGTGAAAGCTCTAGGGTAAATGCTGATCATCTGTTTCTGCACGAGAAATGTGACATAAGCATTAATATTAGAAAAATAAGTACAGACTTAAATTCTTTTAAAGCTCCCAGAGTAACAGAATCAAGGAGGCAGAGTCATGCCAGCATCTCTTAGATTCTCAAAAAACACTCATTACACCTTCTTGCAGTCCAACCCCAACCACGAGGGTGCAAATCCTGACCCCATGATGCCTAGCTGAAGGTCACAGCTGTGTCTTTCTGGGGGTGGTTCAGGGCTCCTGGATGAGGCTAGTACCCACAACCCACAGGCCAATCTCCCCTTCTGGAAGGGGTTGTGAATGACTGAGAAGTATGTATCTAGGAAATCCACCCCCCACGTGATTGCCAAGGGGAAAGTCAGGATGTCTCTGCACACTAACATAGTGAATGGTCTCCAAATCTGGGCTAACACTGAGGCCCCAGGCACTGCTCAGCTAAAATGCATTGCATAGAATGGCTAAAATGAAGAATTCAAGAAACAACAGATGTTGGTGAGGATGTGGAGAAAGGGGAGCCCTCTTACACTGTTGGTGGGAATGCACGCTGGGTGCAGCCACTCTGGAAAACAGTATGGAGGTTCCTTGAAAAGGTAAAAATAGAGCTACCCTATAACCCAGCAATTGTACTACTAGATATTTATCCAAAGGATACTGATATAGTGATCTAAAGGGGCACGTGTACCCCAATGTTTATAGCAAGGATGTCCACAATAGCCAAACTGTGGAAAGAGCCCAGACGTTCATCGGAAGATGAATGGATAAAGAAGAGGTGGTATATATACACAATGGAATATTACGCAGCCATCAGAAAGGAGTTTGCCATTTGCAACAATGTGGATGGAACTAGAGTGTATTATACTAAGCGAAAGAAGTCAATCAGAGAAAGACAATCATATAATCTCACTCATATGTGGAATTTAAGAAACAAAACAGATGAATGTAGGAGAAGGGAAGGAACAATAAAATAAGATGAAAACAGAGAGGGAGGCAAACCATAAGAGGCGCGAACTCTAGAAAACAAACTGAGGGTTGCTGGAGGAGAGGTAGTTTGGGGGACGGGGTAACTGGGTGATAAGGGGCATTAAGGAGGGCACTTGATGGATGAACACTGGGTGTTATATGCAACTGATGAATCACTAAATTCTACCCCTGAAACTAACAATACTAATAATAATACAAATAATTCAGTAACTAAATTGAATCCAAATAAATTTTTTTAAAATCCCCTGCATAGGAGGCCAGTCTCTTCTCAAGTCAGGATGTAGGCAAAATTGTGAAGTTGGCAAAAGTCCACTGTCCCCTCCCTCCTCCTCTCCCCTTCTTTGGTCTGAATTAATATTAACTTGCTACTACGTGCCGAGGAGCTCAGGGGTGAAGAAGTGCTGATGGCCTTGCAGGGAGTCTGTGTGAAAGGGCAGTGATAGGTCCAAGGGGAGGGCCCTGAGCAGGAACACTTAACCCCGGAGCGGGGTGGACAGTGTGGGGACGGGAGGGGCTGTCACAGAAGGGCTCTACAGCAGGGGCGGTCAAGTTTCACTGTCAAGCACCAGACAGGAAATATTCTATGCCATAGAGGGCATATTTTCTATGTCACAGATTTGTTTGCTTCCCAGACTTTTAAAAACATAAATACTGTTCTCAGCCTGTGGGGATGTTTCTCAAACCATAACAACATCAGGCTGGTTTGGCCTGTGGGCCAAGTGTATTGACCTGACTTCCAGAGGAAATAAACATCTGTGCTGAGTTCCTAAGGAAAAGATGAAAAAGTGACTACTGTTTAATAAATGCTTTGATTTGTCAGGCCCTGGACCAATGGCTTTATAAAGTTCATTTCATTTCATCATCCCAAGACCATAGAGGGTCCTGTTTTTATCACTATTGTCTACTAGCAAGGAAACTGAGGACCAGGGACATCAAATTACTTTCCAAAGTCATAGCCCCAGAGTCTAGCCGAGACTGAAAGCAGGTCTTTTGGCTTTAAAGGGGCCAAGAACAGGCCATGTACAGTTGTGTAGGCTGTGCCCTGGACAAAGGCACCCACAGAACAGGTGTGAGCGACTGAAATCCAGGAGTCTGGGTGAGAAGCGGCATTCAGCCTGAGGAAGGGGAAGGGGTGCACAGTTCTTTGCACAAAAGTACCACTACCTTACCAAGCCATGTACTTCAGAGGCTGTGTTTCTGGGGGTTTGGAAGGGCGCCAATTTCTAACTGGCCCAAAGACTATAATTCTTAGGACTGTAATTAGCGATAGCTAGTTCTGAACACTAGGGTTTTGCCTAGATCCCTGAAATATAGACCATACCAACACTTTCAATCATGGCCTAGAAAATATTGTGTAACACAGTGAGACAGCCCTTCCCACCCACCACGGTGGCTGCAATTAATCAGATGGACCATCACACAGGCTGGCAAGGATATGGAGGAACTGGAACCCTCATACATTGTTGGTGGAATATACAAAGGTACAGCCACTTCGGAAAACAGTTTGGCAGTTCCTCAAAAAGTTAATCATAGTTGCGATATGGCCCTGAAATTCAACTCCTAGGTATATGCTCAAGACATGGTCCAAAAAATCTTACCGTGAATGTTCAGAGCAACATTATTCGTTGTAGCCAAACAATAGAAACAACCTAAATGTCCCTTAAACGAACATGGAATAAACACATGGTGGCTTATCCAACCAACACAGTCAGCGAGTGTCCTGCTACCTAAAGGAGTGAAGTCCTGATGTGCCATAACGTGGATGACTCTTGAAACCATGTGCTGAGCAAAAGGCCACACACCGTATGATTCCACTGACACAAAATCTGGTATAGGCAAAACCAGAGAAACAGAAAGTAGACTAGCGGCTGCTTGACACTGAGGGGGGCAGAGCGGGGGTTTGGAGGGAAGTGGGGAGTGACTGTCCGTGGGTACAGTGCTTCTTTTTGGGGTGATGAAAATCTTCTGAAATTGGGTAGTAGTGACAGTCATAGAACTTTGTGACAACACTAAAAACTACACAGCTATACATACGCCTCTAAAAGGGCGAATTTTGTGGTATATGAATAGTATCTCAATTTTAGAAACACGGTGGATGTGTGATTTCTCTTTCCTCACCAGAAGGCTGTCCAGCCCTCTGCTGGCCCCTTTCCAACCTTCACTCATCCGAGGTGGTGTTTGTTGGGTCAGGCGCCTGAGCTACCGTCCCAGGCTCTGGTTTTACCGGACACAGTAAGAAGGTGAAGGCTTCAGGGCAGAGGTGGTGGGGGGTGCTAAGAAGCGAAAGGAAGATAATTTACCCAAGGTGGCTGGAGCCCCAAGCAGGAGAGCGGGGCTTGAGCCAGGGAGGGGAGGCAGAGGGAGATGGGGCTGCAGAGCGACAGGTTCCAGACTGGGGGTGGGGAGGGGGCAGCACTCCATGGCTGGGCTGGGTGCCTCTCTGTCCTCGTCTGTGCTTCTGCCGCCCATGAGGCTTCCCTAGAGGTCCCTCCTGCTCCAGAAACTTCTGAGCCAGCAGTCCATCCTGGGATGCTGAAGGCTTGGCAGGGGTCCTTCCTCCCAGGGGGTGGGGGTGTTCCAAAGGAGGACTCAGGAGAGAACAGCCCTTCACTCGAACACAACAGCTTGCTCAGGGCAGAATGCTGCGGGAGGGGTCCCAGCCTAGACACACTATGGAGGCTGTGCACTTTTTCACCACAGACCCACAAAACACCACCTGTTTTGCAAGACCCCAGGAATCCCCAGGATTGCAAGACCCAAACTCGCATCTCCAGCTCGCGGGGATGTTCCTGTCCACCCATGGTGCGACCATCACTAGGACAGAGCTGGGCACACAGTTATTTTCAACTGCCTAATCTACTTGTGTTTTATCTTCCGCAGTAGATTACAGGCTCCCAGAGGTGGTAGCTCTGTCTTCAGAGACGCTGTTCCCCTCAAGGAAGCAGAAGACGTTCCTCCTGGGGCTCCTCAGGCTGCCTGGCTGGCCCAGCAACTGGCCCTTAACTGATGTTACGTAAACCTTCCTTGTTAGAAATAATTAATAGACTCCTCTTGTGTGCGATCAAGAAAATGCCTCTGAGACTTTTGCAAGTAAGGGCATCTAATTAACTCTCAAGTCATCTATTTTAGGTGCCAGCGATGCCTAATGAGGAAAGCTCCCGAAATGGGATGTCACGCTCGCCTGGTGTGGGGTCATGCTGCTGTCTGTCCGTCTGACAAAGCTGATAGGAATACAGCCCGAGGACAGAGGGAAACCTGATAAAAAAGAGTGCAGACAAGTCTCTCATCACCACCGCTTCGTAAAAAAGAGTGCAGACAAGTCTCTCATCACCACCGCTTCGTGATTCTTAATTTTGCTTTTATTTTATTTTAAAAATTTTTTTTTATTATTTGCCCCAGGGANGAGTGCAGACAAGTCTCTCATCACCACCGCTTCGTGATTCTTAATTTTGCTTTTATTTTATTAAAAAAAATTTTTTTTATTATTTGCCCCAGGGGTACAGGTGTGTGAATCATCAGGCTTACACCTTTCACAGCACTCACCATAGCACAAACCCTCCCCAGTGTTAGTTTTGCTTTTAAAAGAGCAAGCAAGAAATGATGGTGTGCTCTTCCAAAGCAAAAGCAAGCAGACGGCAACCCCCCCCCCCGGGGTGGGGAGAGAGCCTCGGGCCGGGGAAGAGGCCTGGGTCCTGCATGCTCCCGGGTCTTCCTCCTGAGGGGCGTCAGGAGGGTTTGAGGCGGGGGATGCCCGAGCACACCTGGGCCTGGAGGGACCACATCCGAGAGTATGGAGGGCAGACTGGAGGGGAGCGAGAGGGAGCTAAGATCTGAAAGACCTCACCAAACAGCAGTTAGGAACGTGAGGCATACGGCGTCCATTCATCCTCTAAAGATCAACATATGGCATAAAATCCCTGAAAATAAACAAAGTCTACCCTACATTGAAGCATGGATGTTGCTCTCTTTTTAAATGTGTGAGATACAGCTTTCCAAGGAGATTCCAGGATGATGTGTAAGGAGGTCGGGGTGTGGGAGGAAGCCTCCTTGGGTGTTCTCAAGGGTGGGCGAGAGGCCTCAGTGGCCGTGCACTGGGCATGTGGCACCTGGCAGGCCTGTGCTTTGCACCTACAGGCCCGAACTCACTCTTCACACCAGCCCTATAGCAGGGGGGCGGGTGTGGGTGAAGACACCTCAGACAGGTTAATAACGCACCCAATTCACAGTGTTAGTGAATATAGAGCTAGACCTGCAACTTTTGTCTGTCTGACTCTAGACCTTAAAGCCAATCTAAGCCATTCTCATAGATAAAAGGGGTCAGAAATCACCTAGGAACACTCTAGAAAGTCTAAAAGGCTGAACTGACCCCAAAACCATACCAGCTGAAATATGTTTAAAAAATATAGATTACTTGCTTCTTCAATGATTACCATAGATTACCTGCTTCAATGATGAAGAAATGTTTAGAAGAAATCCCCCCCCCAAAAAAAACTGATGCTGAATAACTGCCTTTGGGAGAAAAATTATTTTGGAAACACGCAGGTTCTGCATTTTGCCATAACCACGTGATATTTGTTGGGAAAACGTTATCAGTCTGATTATCTCATTACATAGAAAAACCCTGCATGAACCTTTCCTATTAGACTGAATTCACCATGGTAACAGAGAAGGTATCACAGTTACCTACCTGCAGCCCCACCACTGGAAATGTCCTTACACACACACACACACACACACACACACACACACACACACACCATGCCTACACCAAGAACACTGTGGAGAGGGGAAAAGGCTCTCCTAGCTCCAACAAGACTCTGACATTTCCCTCTGCTAGTCTGGAGCAGGTCTGAGGCAAGCAAGAACTACTGCAGGGGGCAGCTGGCCAGACCCTTGGCCATGGCAGCCATGTTGGAAAATGTCCAGCAGCAGTGAGCAGGTGGACAGGCCCAGATAGCATCTTTGGAGAGGACGTAGGGGCACCCCCTGTTGGTAAGGGTTTGGGGAGGAGAAAGACACATTCTGACTGGGTCTAGGAGGCATTTCTATGGAGGGGAGATTAAGGGGGACCAAGTTCATTTCCCTGGGAGAGACTCTAGTGCTTTGTAGGGATCACAGGCTGTAGCAACGTCCATGCAAAAATCATGCTGTGAATCAAAATGAACCAAAAGTTGGATGAATATAGATGAATATCATAGTTTCCTCTGCTCATGCTTATCAATGTTGTTTATTTACATGTATCCCAGTTTATTCCAGAAAGGATATTACAGAAAGGTAGCTCAAAAAGATATCTTTCCAATAACAAGGAAGCACAAATTAAAAATAAGCCTACATATTTTTTAATTACTAAGGAAAATAAAGAAAAAAGTACACGGCTTGGAATCTAACGTGGTGCCAGGAGTTAGAGCTGAAATGCACGCCATAAAGAGACTATTGATGTATTTCTGTTAGATAAGGAAGGAGCCATCTGTCTGAGCCTAATCATAAAATATGGGTAGGAAATAGGAACTCAATCACACACATCTCCTGTGATACTTTAATAATCATTTAAAAGCAAGTAAGAATAATAAAAAAAAGAGAAAGAATATTTCGTTTGACAAAGAAAAATCTGAAGAAGATGGCCTTATAAAATTTATATCCAAAGCACTGTGCAGGCCAAGTTTTAAAAAGCACTCTGCAGACAAATTCAGGTGCCAGGTGATTAAGAACCACTGAAGAAGGGGAGTCATTAGGTGCTGTAGTAAATCAAATGACTATTTAATAGTTGAAAGTAGGAAGAAAGGTTGGAACAAAACTGTTAGTTGTTATAACATATGCGGGAGAGGATAAAAATGTTTCTCTTCCAAACACACTCTCAAAGAAAACAGACCTTTATGAGCTTTTTACATGGAAATGATCTCTTAAAATTTACTTAGGAGCATTAAATGAAGATTCTGAATAGGAAACCAGAGTTCAATTAACTGGGGAAGAGTTCCAGGTTAGTATTCAGTTCATAAAGCAAGAGGTCTTCTCTTCCTTACAGATTATTATTATAAAGCCCTTCTGGAACTTTAAGTGGGTGACGACTCAGATTCCATGCTTAAGGGCCCTAGTGGCAAAGGGGCCCCCTTCAGGGCGCAGCTGTGTGGCTTGTGACCACCCGGAAGCCACAGTTCTCAATGTGTACAGTGGGCACTGGTTATCAGAAAGAGCAAGAAGTACTGCTCAGGCTGTCTGTCTACGTGAGTTCCAAAGTCCACCTACCTTACAGTCACTGCGGCACACGTTAAAAATTCAAATCCCCGAGCTCCACCTGCCTGCCCCCGAATCAGGTGCTTGTGGATGGAACCTGAGAAACTGTAACTAACTTTACAAGGTCCCAGGGGTTGTCCTGTCCGCCCATGAGCAAGCGCTCTGCTGTCAGGTATCAGGGGGCGATGCCTGGGTGCATATGGTCATTGGTGTGTTTATATCCAGCCAGTGTGCAACTATAATCATAAATAGTGACTCTTGTTCGTTAAATATTTATCGAGGGCCAGCTATGTGCAAGATCCAACGCTCTAGGCATGGGAATAAATGCAGCTATTCGGGTGATTAAGACAGCCCCAACTCTCAAAGGAGTGTACACATGTTGGCAGCGAGTTGCAGCCTCCAGAAAACTGACCAGAGGGGGCTGCTGCTCTCGGGTTCCATGCAATCCTTCCTCCCCAAGCCAGGGATCCAGTCTGGAGCCCAGAGGGTGATGAATGCTGCCTCCAAGGCCTGCCAGGACCCCCTCTCCTGCTACCTCCCTCTACTCTGCTCTACTTTTTGCACACTGCACTGAGACCCAACCACGTGATCAGATCAGATCAGAGGAGCACAGGAATGGGCCACATCATGGCAGCTGGGAAAGGGGGAAAGGGGAGAGGGAGGGCATGAGGGATTGACTCGAACGGTGCAACTTGATGAGGAAGGTGGCAAGAAATTTCCCTCTGCTCTAGTCAGTATTGTCTGCCAAGGATGGGTTCTGCTAAATAGCTAAGTTGGAATTATTTATCAGAGTAAGTCATAGGTCAGTACAAATCACAACACGGTACCCCAAATCTTAGGTCTGCAAAATCTAGAAAGTGGTGTGCTCAGATGGATGGGGTGTGGGGTGTGTGGGTTAGGTCAGCCTCAGGGGAGAGCTACGGCATCTCTCAGCAAGCGTGTTGACGTGAAGACCTCTCTCAGAGGGGGAGGAAGTGAAGGAGTGGTAGTGTGGACGGAGGGCCGCCCAGGGGATGACACCAGTTCTAGGGTCTCAGATCTTCTACTAAATAAACTTCCAGCAGGAGCTGCCAGAGTGAGTGCCCTCTGCCCAGGGGAGGCATTCAGGACCAGAACCATGTCTGTACTTAGCTGTGAAACCCAGACAGTCTCTTCTTCCTGTTTCACTATTTATGATGAAGCAAAAAACATCCCACCTCCCTCTTCTCACTTCCTCTAACAACTCACCAAAAATATCCAAGAAGAAGATCTATTAAAATTGATCCATGACAATATAGCATAGGGCCAGGATTGCAATCTCAGCTCTACCTTTTACCAGCAGTGTGATTGTAGACAAGTTACTTAACAATAAGTTTGCCAAGAATTTCTCTGCATTTTTATGCATGTCTCTGTTTTTCCTATCTGGATCAAGATTTCTTTCCTAGAATTTGGTAATTTTGTTGACATCATATTAAGGTTGTACCGGGATACAGTTCTGTACTATATGGGATGGACATTCATCATTTGTGGCTGTCTAGAATCTTTTGAACACCTTATCAATATTTTGAAAGCTTCCCACAATGTGAATCCTGCCTTTCCAACTTTCCTGGCTTCCCTTGAAGTTATGGGTGACCATTTAGAAATATGCATAATTCCTTGGTTGGGATTCTGGAACAGCTTCTTAAATTAGAGTGACTCAGGTGGGAGGTAGGCTCTTTTTTTTAACTCCCTCACCTCCATCCCTGCTACCAGTCTGGGAAACAGATATGATGGCTGGAGCTTCAGTGGCCCTTTTGGACCAGGAAGTAATCTTCAGCGTGGAAGCCATGCACAAAAATAGTGGCTCCTTAATGATTGTGTGATTGTCATGCCAGTCTAGAACTGCTGATCTCTGGACTTATTTTACAAAAAAGGAAAATAAATTTCTATCTTGGATAAGGCACTTTTATTTTGTTTTTTTTAATTATATGTAGCCCCATTTAACCATATATTTTATATTACATATTATATGACTATAGTCATATATTATATATTGATCTTATATACTATATTCACTTGGGGGGGTCGAGTTTTGATTCTGAACTCTCATAGGAAAGTTAAGGTATATTTAACAATATTAAAAAAAAAAAGACAGAAAACCAGACATGTGTATCACTTGCCTAATGAGATGCCATGAAAGGCATGCAGTACCAACTATGATATATTCTTCCCCAAACACTGAACTGGAATCTGAGGAAGCCTCTGCATCTAACCACCAATTTACAGGAAATACAGAAAGTAGAGTAACATGTTCTATAATACCACAGGGATGCAATCATCCAAACCCAGAATGTAGTTAACTCTAGTAGGACAAATGGTTCAGCTTCTTCAAAAATAAAATGCAAGGAGGGGGAGGAGTGGCAAAAGAAAAAGAATGTACAGGTTAGGGGCGCCTGGGTGTCTCAGTGGGGGTTAAATGTCTGCCTTCGGCTCAGGTCCTGATCCCAGGGTCCTGGGATGGAGCCCCACATCAGGCTCCCCGCTTAGCAGGGGGTCTGCTTCTCCCTCTGCCTGTCACTCCCCCTGCTTGTTCTCTCTCTCTCTGTCAAATAAATAAATAAAATCTTTTAAAAAAAAGAATTTATAGATTAAAAGCGATTCGAGAAACATCAACAAATGCAACGTGTAGAAACTTCTCTGGGTACTGAGTGAAGCTAACCCCCTGAAAAATGTTTTGAGGCAATCAGGAAAATGCAGACACTGTATGGATTTCTGATGAAATTAAGGTATTACAGAGAGTTCAGAACCAAAACTCAACCCCCCAATAAGTGAAATATAGTATATAAGATCAATATATATGATTATATATAATATGTAATATAAAATATATGGTTATATTTTAAGTTATAATAATGATATTGCTGTTCTATTTTTTAGGTTCTTATGTATGTGCGTATAGAGATACATCCTGACTGATATATTTATAGATGAAAGGACATAATATATAGGATTGGATATAAAATAATCCAAGGATGAGGTGGGTCTTTGAGAATATAAAAGAAATAAAATAGACCACGTGTCTTAGTCAGTTGGGGCTACTATAACAAAAATACCATACACTGGATGGCTTAAATAACAGAAACATTTCTCACAGTACTGGGGTCTGGGAAGTCCAAGATCAAGGCGCAGGTGAGTTGGATTTCTGAGGACAGCTTTGTGCCTGGTGTGAAAGTGGCTGCCATCTTTTGTATCTTCTCCCATGGCAGGGAGAGAGATCATTTCTCTCATGTCTCTTCTTTATAAGGGCACTAATCTCACTCATGGTGGCCCTATCCTTATGATCTAATTATCTCCTAAGGCCTCACCTCCACACACCATCATACTGGGGGTTAGGGTTTCAACATATGAATTTTGAGGGACACAAACATTCAGTCTTGGCCTCATGTGCTGGTAACTGGTACAGGTGGGAGATGGGTACAATCTTTGTAATTTTTGTGTATGTTTAAAATTTTTCTATAACTTTAAAACAATATTCAACAAAACTCTTATATTTTTAAGTAGACTCTTAATATTTTTTCTTTGATAAATCCATTTTCTTTTAAGATGACAGGTTCTTTTCTATAGAGTCAATAATTAACTGAATCAAAAGCTTATCTGAAGTGGCAGAGGGAAGCCAAAATACTGGACTCAGAATTTCATGTTAAGGAATCAAAACCCCAAGAGCTGGATTAATTACTCACTGTTAATGGCTTGCCTCTGAAATTCCTTACTATCATCTATCCAAAACTTTTAGGGACATTCATCACTGACGATAGAATGATCTTTTGATGAATTCATATAATTGCATCTAATTCTAGTTGGTTTCTTGGGTCACCCCAATGCTCACAGAAGAATTTTGGTCCCTAGAACACTGGACGACCACAGAAATTGCTTGCTCATGTAACTACAAGGTTTATGTAGTCCTGGAAGGGAGCTCCGTAGCCTGCAGATGGACAGAGCCCAGGATGAAGGCGTTCCTCGGACATCCCCGAAATGGGCGGGTCACAACTGAGAACCAGTTCAGGATGTGCGTTTTCAGAGGTTCTTCCCCGGCCATAGCAAAGTGTTTACTAAACTCTTGGTTTCCAGTTGGGCGATTTCTTTAAAGACTGTTTGGCAAGCTGAGGGGTCCATAAAACCCACTGGTAATGCAAGTCCCTACTGGCTCTGCTAACTCCAAAAGAAATTTCTGCACAAAACTATTGGAAACATCTAAGTTTCTCTGTATAAAGTAAGAACCACGCATCAGTAGCAGGAGCGTAACTTGGACTGGGCAGAAAATGAAGACTCTCAGGCCCCCCTCAGGCAACTTAACAAAATTCCCATTGATTCCCGTGCATCTTGCTGGTGGAACAGCAACCTAGGTGCACCTGCCTGGTTCGCAATCACGTGCACTGAACAACCCAGTGCGGAACCATCATCAAGTCGGCATTCGGTACCCAGCATAAGATGCTTGTGCTTGGAAGAGATTTTTAAGCGCTACCCTCTGTGCTTATCTGTGGGAGACTCATTGCAAGATAAAAATAAAACCCAAACTCTCAGGGATCACCGGCGGCACCTGATAACTCTTTATCTTCATTTCTTGCCAAATCTGTGAACACACCCTGACCAGCCGGAGAGAAATTTTTCCAATTATTTGTCTCTCCCTGTGGATAAGTTATGGAGGCCATTACAAGCAAACGCAACGTAGGTAAGAGTTGCCTCCCCTTGATCCTTGTGTTCTCTTAAATTATACACCACGGGTTACAGTTATTGCTGAACGACAGCAAGGTCTGAAAGCTCCCACAGTACAGAATTTAATGAAATGCGGCTCAGGACAGATGCAAGGACACCAGCTCGCTCTCCCTCCCTTCGTCTGTTTTCTTTTCTCCTGTAATCGCTCTCTGTCGTTACATGTCATCTGATAAGCAGCCTTGAGATGAAAAGAAATGACAACTCCTGAACTGAACTTTCACTGAGATATTTTCCAGTGGATTATATGAACTCAGGAAATGGACCCAAAGTGCCACAAAAAAGACTGGTGGATAGGGCATTTGAATCTATTTTTAAATTATCATCTCTTTGCTGCCAAAAAGGATTGAGCACCACTGACTTGTCCACCGCTCACCCCTCCAAGAAAAGCATAGAACCAAAAACAAAAACAAAAACAAAAAACAACCAAACAAGAACAAAAGACACCAGGTAAGTAAAAAGGGAAAGGAGACAATACAGAAAAAGAAAAACGATTTCGTTTTCCTACCAAATTATTTTTTTCTGATAATTTTTTTTATTTTACATTTCTCTTTTGAGCATCTACGTTTTCAGTTGTGACTTTCTAGAAAACTTATTTGTTTCGAAAGCCCAATTTTTCCAAAGCCAAGTGATTGAGAGAATGGCTGGGAATTCTAAAAGCTAAAAAGTAAAGCTTGAATGAAGAAGACATCAATTCTATCAACAAAACCAAAGACTGGTTAAAAAAAAAATAGTAAGAGCTAGTTGCTTCCCAAAGGGAGATAAAGGTTTCGGTGGCTGGTGGATGAGGATGAAGAGGGACAAGACTAGGTCCTAGAAGCCGTCTCGGTCCCAAGGAAAAGGTCTAGCGACCCACCCCTCTCCCACAACCAAGTGGTTTGGGGAGGGGTGGGTTGATAGAAATCCCAGAGGAAGGGGGCTAAGCTCCCCAGGGGGTGTCCTCAGAGGCTCTAGGCCATATAGAGAGGCGTCATCGCTCCTGACCAGAGCTGGAGCTTCTGGGTGTCTTTGGCTGAGGAGATACTCAGAGACATGGTTCTGGGGCAGTTCACTATGAGAAGCCTTCTGGGATTTCTTTGGAGCTATGAGACAAAGCTGGAGGTCCCCGGGATCGGGATAAGGAAGATTCAGCACGTGTGGGCCTGCTGAGCAGAGACCCTGCTAGGGCCAGGGTTTATAGAAGCAACAGGCTGAACCCCAAGACCAGGCCCAGTGACCTGGGATGATCCTGGACAGAGGACAGCATTGGGACAAGGTGTGACTCCCCTGAGGTCACACAAACCTGCCTCCCCCCACCCCCCGAAGGAAACTGATCAGCCACAAGAAGGGATGAAAGGAACAGGAAGGAGAGATACCTGAGAAGGTGAGTTTCAACTGGAAGAAACTAAGAGCACTTGCTACCACCAGTGGAAATGGGGACTCCTGGGCAGGCTTACTCATATTAGGGAAAAATCTAAAATGCTACACTTTTGCCCAGCTAACCTCATACCTTCAAGTGTGTATATACATATGAATATGTCTATGTCCTTAAATTTACTAGAGAGTTGAACTAACTCTGATTAATGGAGAGAGCAGGAAAGAGAGGTCTATTTAGTGTTTTGGGGTTAATTTCAGTAACATTTTTTAAGGTTGTGGGCTTGTAGTCGAGGCAGAAAGAACAGGAGGGCTGTAGGCAGTCTGGAAGAATGGGGGATGGGCTTGATGGCCCTTTGGGCCCAGAGCTCTGGAGGAAGAAAAGGGGGACTAGGTAGGAAGGACTGTCAAGAAGGTATTCGAGACTACCTTAGGAGACTTACCTATTCTGATTATGAAATTTATCTGTTTCCTCAACACAATCAAATTATTTCCTGGCTCCACTGACAGGAAACAAACTTTTAAATCAGTAAATAAATAACAGAAAACATCCCCCCAAATCATGCAGAACTGTGGACTATTGCTTTTCTTAATAAGGTTTGTTAGTGCTTCTACATTTGCAGAATTAAGGCAATAGTTCTTAAAAGAATGTGCACTATCCGTCCTGCGAAAATGGAACTTGCCTATTTAGCCATTTGAACACATCACAGCTGCCATCACTTTTGATGGGGGAAAAGTACTTGAGGAATGTCTACCCAGCAAAAGATTTATCTTCTTGCCAGCTACTTCGACCACAGCGGAGTAATCACTGAGAAGGCAGGAGCACAGGCTGGCAATTCTCTAAGTGAAAACAGAGGGGGTCTGCCAGCACACGTCCCCTCTGCTAACACATCGTCCCAAGGACAGCCCTGCTGAACAACACTGCATGAATAATGCCGACTCCAGAGCTTCTGAGTCCCCCGGGACCTCTCGGTTCCACTACCAACACAAAACAGCAAAAAGTGCCTGCCCAGAGCTCCTTAGGGCACCTGGAATTGGAATATTAGTAGAGCTTACTTAGAGGGAGATGAAACTTTTCAACCTTTTTATATATACATGTATAGGAAGAATTTCAAATCATACAGTTAATGATGTCAGTCATCTAGTTTAAGTGTCACTAGCACAATGAGAGAACCATTTAGTTTTCTACGCCTTAGCTGGTGACTTTTGAGAACTGGGAAGAGCACTTCTCTCTATGCTGATGGCGGAACTTTCAGAACTCTGTTGTGGAGTCTATTCAAGGCCAAAAGCAGATGGCATTATCCATTTACATATTTGAGCATCCATTATAATTAGAGCTCTTTAAATATAAAAAAGTTAAATTACTTTCCATTAGAGTTTCTGACAACATAGAGAAATTTCATTAAAATATACTTCTTCTCAAAGCGAGTGTCATACGGGGAATATAATTTCCAATAAAATGAAATTGGAAAAAAGACATTCATATAATAATTTTTAAAAAATTTAAAAAGTTTTAGGAAAAGATAATTCTAAGCTTTAAAATTATGAAATATGGAATACATACAAAAGAATGTATGAAAACACAGCCTTACAATCCTTAATTTTGGATGAATTATAGCTTTGGGCTGTAACTCAAACATTCAAGGATCATATGATCATAACATCAACTGTAAATAATTAGAAGATTAAGAGGAAACTATTGAAAATATTTTGATAAGTTTCAAGAATGAGACCCATGTGAACAGATGGAATAAATTAAGTTCTTAGACCCCCCAAAAGGGGATGATTCACCTTTTTAATCAATAGTCTTTTTGTGAAACTGATAAAAAGATTTTTTCTATTCAAACATTATATTGCAAAAGCATTTTTTAATTAAGATGAAGGAAAATTCATCTTTCATGTACACTTTCTGGATACATTTGAAAACATGAATACCTTAATAATTCAAATTACTCACGTTTACATAGAGGTAAAAGAAATTTGATATTTATAATTAAAATGTAAAATCATAAATTTGTAAAATATTGTTATTCTGCGTAACAATGGTTGACGTTCTCATCCACCAACATAAAAAATAAACCCTGAAAATCCAGAATGTTGAAATTATTTTTCTCTGGGATATTTCACTACTGTACTCTTGGCTTTCAGTCCATAACAACCACCAAGAAGTCCTTTATGTCTTTGATTGGATGAAACAGTAATCTAAAAAGGTATGTCACTGTATCACTGATTAAAAATATATAATGTTTGCCTGTTAAAAACATTTTGTAACAAAAACACATATTTGCTAGGGAGAAAAAAAACCTGGCTAACACAGATCAATCTGATTTGAACCAAATGCCACAAAACATATGCAATCAGATGTATTTAAAACATCTATCCTGAAAGGCCTCAGCAAATATTCCAAATGGACAGTTGTTACATCTACAAATATTAGCAATTCACATCCGGACCCAGTAAAACACAATTCGTCAGTTAGTGACACGAGAACATGTAACTTAGTTAATGAAATTTGCACCAAGCTGGTGCTAAGCATTTTAGATGATTTCTTTCAATCCAGCCTCTCAACAACCCTAAGTGGGGACACTTCCGTCTCTATTTCGCAGACAAGGAAACTGAGGATAACACACATTCAGAAATCTGTCCCAAATCACAGTTAGTTAAGAGTCAGGCTTAATCTTAAGTTAGGCTCACAAAACTCTAGAAGCTGAGCTCTCATCTCCTACCCTCCAATGTCCATCACGCTAACGATGTCTCTCCTCAGTGTCCATCTTGGATCTCAACAAATTTTGAGATTTCAGAAACACCTATTGGATAATGCTCACATATTATCTGTGAAGTGAACAAACAACAAGCCCAGATCGCGTTTATTTATTTTTTTTTCCTAGCCTGATATTTCTAGCCATGATGCTGTTAAATTTTAGCACAGAATATCAAGGGACCCGAGATCCTCCCTAAAACTACACTTGGCGTATTTCCCTTAAAGCCCTGACACACATCTTCAGTGGGATCATTCTTTTTGGCCAAAGTAAAGGGGGCATCTGGTTTCAAAAAAGAAGGAAAAATAAGAGAGGCATAAGAATCAAAGTCAGGGAAGAAAGTAAGTCCAGGTAGGAAGCACCCCCTTTTCCAGGCCCCCAGAGATTATCAGGCACCATGCGAAACTAGCAGTGCACGGTGGGATGAGGCTGGATAGAGCTACCGTGAGTGACAAGCTTGTTTTGGATACTTCTGAGTGCCAGATGAAAGGATTCCTCCAGGTACATATAATTAGTAGTATCCATTAAGCTATAAAAGATGTATAAAACATGTTTCACGTCCTTAAGGAATTACAATATACTTGGGGAGATAAAAATATATACACACAGGTGACATTTCAAAGTATAACGATGTGTGCCAACTACTGTTGTGGGAGAGTATTAGAAGATCCTCAGTAACATTTTTCATGTTTTATAGGATTACACCTAGTGATCTCTAACGGGAGTTCAGAGGGGCCTTCTCCTCTGCAGAAGAAAAGGAGTCCTTAAGGTCTATATTCCCCAAGGGCAAAACTAAGCCATGGTGGCAAGAAACAGTGCTCTCAAGGTATGGTACACAGTTTTTAAAGCTGTTTTCCACTTGGAGCCCTTTCATAATCTCTTCCTTTTATAGGCGTGTTTCACATTGTTCCTTTTGCTCTTAGGTCTCAAATAGCTAGTGTAATAGTAAATGGTTCCCAATTTCCCCTTACTGGAGAGGAAAAAAGCCAAGAGGGAGTCTGGGTATGGCCACAGGGAAAGGTTACTGGGAGAGTCCGGCTGGTTCTGCTCTACTCTGGGTCTTAGGAAGAGAGAGTGACCATCCTATGTCTTCTTACCTCCAGGGGTAGTAAAAGTTCAAGATCAAGATGAGAGTGTGAATCTGGAAGACAACTGTCAGGATGTCATTGACCTGCCCTTCATGAGGCTTCGGGGGCAAAGGGAACCCTGGAGATCCACACTGGGGTTCATTTACAGAATGACCCCCAGGAACTGGGAAAGAGAGGCAGCTCCCGGAGGACTCAGCGGTTCAGGAAATAGGTCATCCTCATCTTTATCCATCAGCGACATAGCCTTACAGATCCAAAACCACTTTTACAAACATTTCTTCAATTCCTTCTCACAAAAATGAGAATGTGAAGAATACAGAGAAATCATTAGTGTTTCTCATTTTATAAATGAGATGAACAAAATTCAAGAAACATAGTTGGCTTTTGTCAGCTCTAAGAACGAGTAAGGCCTGAAGCCTGGGCTTGTCTCAGGATGTTCAGACTCCTTGTTCTCAAGTCTGCACACCATTGAGCTTTGGGCTAGGGCAGTCACAGAAGGTTCAAGAGTCAGGCAGAGCCCTATAAGATGGGTAATCTGAATAGCAGCAATTCAATGAATGACTTTGGAGATAAACATCAATAATTACTAAATTGTAAAGAAGAGCCAATGATTAACAATATTCTTATGGGGAAGAAGAGAATGTTCATTTTCTATTATATAGAAAGAAAGAATGATCTTACTGGATTGAAGAACATCCACTCTGAAACATGAGGCTGTCCCTCCCAACAGCCTTGTTCTCTTCCTTATCCATTGTGGATTTGTCATTCCTGAACATATATACACCTTTATGGGGAATAATTTATCATTTTGGCCTGCCCTGTCATTTGGGCAAATGAAGTCCAGTTGTTTATTAACTACCATACAAAGCAGAATACCCTTCATTTTGTCTTTAATACACCTTATTTAAGATTTGAAGGACATCACTCCTATTTATTTCAGACCACAGATGTGCTTAAGGCCTTGGTTTTTTGTTCTCCTCAAACACACTCCTTCTAGTTTTATAGACTTTGATCATTTCCCCGAGCCAATGTCTTTTCTGGCAAGAATCGAAGTCAATTTAGTCTTTTCTTCCACCTTCCAAGAGCATTCGAGTTGTTACATTCTGGATGTTTTCCAGCTCAATTATGCCTCTTTTGATCTTTGTCAACTAGAGCTGCATAAGTCTTCTAGGTGTGGATGGATCGTAGCTTCCACTAGACACTACTATGTCCTTTGCTGGAGGATGTCCAGGGTTTTGAGATCCTCTTTGGGCGGCAGTATCACACCGGTGGGGAGCCCCTACGTGAGAACTGACAAAGACTCCAGGCTTAGGAGGTAGTCCTGTGATTGAGTACTACTCTTTCACAAAGGAAGAAAGGAAGGGAGGGAAAGAGGGAGGGAGGGAGGGAGGGAGGGAGGAAGGAAGGAAGGAAGGAAGGAAGGAAGGAAGGAAGGAAGGAAGGAAGGAAGGATGGATCAGAGTCACTTGCAAACTCAGGGACCTTTCTGAGTGTCTCTTCCTCTGAGTCACCAGTAAAGATATTAAAACAAATTGAACATTGATAAAAAGTGCCTGTTTATACTTCCCAAGCTGTCTGCCCCCATTCATTTTAAGACTGAAAGTAAACTGAATTAAACCACTTCAAACTGTGTTCCTAAGTGCAAGGTCAAAACGCACAAAGGAAACACGAGTCTTTCAAATAACCACATGCTTTCAGAAAAGTAGCAATATTTTGTTAGCATGATAAAGAATCTCTATCTTAAACTAAGTAGCAAAATCACAGTTAGTGTAAGACACTTGTGGTATTATCATTAAAACTTCAAACAAAACAAAGAGGCTGTCCATAGCCATTCATTCGCTTGACAAGTATTTACTGAGTGCTACTATGTGCCAGGTACATGTTCTAAATGCCGGTGACACGATGAGAATTAATACACACTCCCCCAGGATGGGCTTTACGTTACTTAATATTATTCTGGATAATGCTACTAAACTTTGAAACAGAGGTAGGAGATAAAATGAATATTGTTCAATTACGTGATTCCCTATTAAGGAAAAGATTGAAATAAGTAAAAATGATTGAAATAGATAAGAAGTTGAGTAACATAAGTATACATAATGTACAAAATCAACAATTTCTAAAGACTATAACAATCAGTTTAAAACATAGTGGAAAAAATTCCATTCAGAATAGCAACCAAAAAAAAAATATATATATATATATCTAGGAATAAACCTTTTGTAATAAATGTAAAAGGCCCCATTTGGAACCAAAAAGTGTTCTAATAAAGAATATTCAGAGAACAGTAGCAACAACAAAAGGCTCTTGGAAATTAGAAATATGAAAACAATGAGGAAGAAACTTGATGGAAAGGTTGGAAAACAAAGTTGAAAAACTTTTCCAGATAGCAGAGCAAAGAAAAGAAAAATAAGAGGAACAAAAATAAGATAGACAACTCTATTTGGAGTTTCAGCATCCAAATAAAGAGTTCCAGAAAGACAGAAAGAGAAAATGCAGAGGAAGAAATCATCAGGAAAGAAGGTCAAGCAAATGTCCCAGAATAACATCGTAGTTTCCAGATTGAGAGGTCCACTGAGTGTCCAGAATAGGACCTGAAAACTGGCACACAGTAGACACAAAATCATACAATTTTAGAACATTAGGAATAAGAAGCTTCCATAGAGACAGACTAGATTTTCACATCCAAAGTGAAGAATTAGTCTTCTCAGCTGAGATAATAGAAGCTATAGTGAAATGGAGAAAGACCAACCCTCTGGGGGGAAATTCCGTTCTGGCAGAGACATGTGATGTTCAGAGACATGCGATGCAGAGACATGGAGCACACAAGTGCTCCATTTCCCAGCCTCCTGCAGTTGAGCTTGGCCTCCTGACCAGTTCTAGCCAACAGGGTACTCACAGAAGTGATACACGTCACCCCTGTAGCTCCTCTCTGCCCTGCCACAGTGATACAAAGGTCCTGTGTTGAGACTGTGAAGCCACAGGGGGGATCCAGCCAGGATCTGGAGCAAGATGCTGAAAGGAAAGAGCCCCTGGGCCCACATCAGCAAGACAAAAACTCGAATGTGGGAAGCCATTGAGATTTGGTATCACCCTAGCCCAGCACGGTCAATATCGTTAGATTTCCAATCTGGAATTTTACAACCTGTCAGACTATTAGTCAAGGTTAGAACAGCCAACTTCAGAAAAGCAATATTTCAGCTAACTTCCACACCATGCACCTTTTCTCAAGAAGCTGCTGGAGACCAAGTTTCCTTGGTCTTTTCCTTTCCTTTCAAGAAAGATATGTAGATAAGGCAGAATAATGCGTGCCCACCGCCCCCTGCCCCCCAACCAGGATGCTCAAGTCCTAACCCCCAGAATCTGTGAATGTGCTTCCCTACATGGCAATAGGGATCTTGAGATGGGGAGATTACCCAGGACGAGTCACGTGCACACAACATAATCACAGGGGTCTTCACTAGTGGAAGAGAAAGAGTGAAGAGTCGGCGTCAGAGTTTGAAGATGCAGCGATGCTGACCTTGAAGATGGAAACCTTGAAAAGGAAGGGGCCCCCAGGCAAAGAATGCAGGCGGCCTCTGGAAACTGGAAAAGGGGAGGAAAGGGCTTCTCTCATAGAGCTTCTAGCCGGAACACAGCCTAGCTGACTCCTTGATGTTAGCCCAGGTCCGCCCATTTCAGAATTCTGTAAGATAATATATTTGTGTTGTTTTCAGCCTCCAGGCTTATGGTAGTACGTTACAGCAGCAGGGGAAACTCCTGCAACATGGGGGTGCAGGCAGGGAAGCTAACACAGAAGGGGACACTCCCAGACACATCTGGGTTGGAGGCTGGGTCCAGACCAGAGCTGGCGAGAAGGCCCTGGGGAGACCTCAGCAACCAGAGGACATCAATAACATCCCTAGCGTGTAAGGAGTCACTGGGATTTACGCCACTGGAAAAAAGTCTCGAGAGAACTTGGGTGTCAGGGAGAAGTGTGAAAATAAATTTAGGACACAGGACAATTACTTGTTACAAAGAAAACAAAAGGCCGAATGGGGAAGAAAACCTCATAATGGCCCCACTACCCCTATTATTTGCCTGGTGTCAGAGTAAAAACGCGGAGCCTTGGGGCAGCGCAGATAACACACACCTGGTTTAGAAGGAGGGGGCTGGAAAAGGGGGGTGCTGGGTGGGGAGCGGCGAGCTGCCATGAAAGTGCTAAATCCTCCCATTCCAACAGAAGGGGGTCAACAGACGAAGCCTAAAGCTGAGTAAAACCAAGAAAGCAGCATAAGCTAGTTATTCAGAGACAGGAAAGCTGATCCTAGATTGGTTGAAAGAGTGTAAAGTAATTGTTTCTGAACAACAGAAAGTAATGGGGAGGGTATAGCAAGGAGGTCACTTCTTCACAAGCTAATGAGCCGTTTGGTGCTTTAAACTCTCTGCGTTTTATATATATCTATGACTTTGATTAAACATAAAAAGTACTGGCAAAATATTTGCAACAAATGATACATAAGGCCTTCGTATTCTTGATATAAAGACTGGGCAGGATGGTGGAAAATGCTTTGTTATGGTTGCCTCTGAGTGGTGGCATAATGCGTGATTATTTTTCTTCCTGCTGCTCTATAATTTTCTGTACTTTCCAAATCAAAACAAAGTAGGGGCATGCATAATTTTTAAAACAAAAAGACCGATCAGATGGTCAAGGAAGAAATAAAACAACAAAAAGGATCAGGTAACTATATCGGAAGCTGCTGAAATGTTTACGTTACTAAAACTTTGAAAACCCTCAAGCAGTCGTTACCCTGCCAAAAAAAAAAAAAAAAATGGTGGCATGAGTTTTCTTAATTTACTAAAGCAATTTCTTGATTAAATATGCTTTCCAACAACAATTTGCAATTTAAAAATTTCATGCTTCATTTAAAGTGCTTTATTTTTGTTAAAGGCAGCCCAAACCTGACAACGTATTAAGTCCGTGATTGTGACTGGTGCACGTTTGGATAAGGTTTGGAGAACTTCTTATCACCGATAACTGGCCCCTGGGGCTTGGGGAGTGGGGTGGGGAAGATGCTACGAGAACAATTATATAAACGACATATTTTTAGACCTGTGGCTTCACAGAATTTTTTAATTAACAGAAAAAGACAGAAGTAGAAGATATGCTTAATAGTACTAACCATTTGTTGAGTAAGAAATGGATTCATTATGTTCTTCTTGGGAAAGAGTGAACACATTACATGCTCATAAAACTGATAAATTTAGAAGTATTGTTTCTGAACTTGGACACAGATTTCCATATAAAGTTGAAATCTCAGGAGGCCATAGGCTGGGCCAAAGACTTCCATGCTAATGGTTAAGGGCTGTGATGAGTTCAACGGAAGCATGAAGGAAGAATACAGGTGACTTCAGGATAAGAAACAATACCTATTATGTAAGTCTGATTTGTTCCCGTTTGGTAGATTCTTCTTCTTTCTTTCTTTCTTTCTTTTTTTTAAATCTTCTAAGTTATGAATTATCCATCTCAAACAAAATACCTAAGTATAAAGTTCTTCAGGGTACCCACTGAACTCAAATGCTCTTAGAATTATTTAAAAATAAAATACTCCTGTCATAAATTTTCCTATCATTTGCAATGATAAAAAAAAAATGAGAGGGTGGAAGGGACTCCTTCAAGGTCATGCTCATCTGAGTGAAACTGATTCCTAACTCCCAGCCTCATTCTGTTCTGCTAGTTCTTTCTCTAAACCTAATAGATTTATCATGAATCATTAAACACAAACCTATTACCCAGTGCAATTGATTCATCCATAAAATGAAAAGCAACTTCACTTTTGTAGTGTTTTTTAAAAAGGACTTTGGGTAAAGTCAGGTGTGGACACAGAGAACCATAGGGGCTTAAGAAAAGCTAAATGCCAAAGGTCAGGGAAGGCTTTGCTTACTGTTCCAAACCAGCCCAAGGAAGAAAGGGGGTAACTGCGGAACCTGAAAGTTCTTCCACTAGTATCCAGTATGCCACCTGACATGTAATTAATTGCTTTTAAAAATCCAGCAAAAATACAGTTGGGAGGTTGGGGGCGAGTCTTACTCAAGTAAGAGTGAACTGAGTTCACAGAATCTATGAAAGGCTATTTAAAAGCAATACCTAGAGGCCAGAAGACCCCGCTAATGGGTGCTTACTTGTGTTTGGTGCCTAAGTGCTTTCTTAAGCTCCCAACTCTTAGAGGTGGATGGAACCAACCTCTTTTACAAATACAAAACTGAAGCTCAGAGAGGTGAAGTGTTCATTCTAAGGTAACTAGTTACATAGTAGGATCTGAACTGAGGTCTGATTCCAAAATGCATGCTTCTCAGACTCCTCCCCACCAAGAGCAAATACGGAAGCCAGAAAGAAAAATCTGGCACATTAAAAGAGTAACATGTTTTACATCTCAGGGGTGGACACATTGGGTAGGTTGAATGTATGTCTTCTCTGTCTCACTTATTTTTTTGTCTTTGGAATATTTCATAATTAAAAGAGAACTATAAAGAAACTTCATTGTGTCTGCTTTGGATAAAAATAAGAAGATCTAAACTTTGGAGAATGCCATTTTTTTGCCCCAAAGAAAATCAGACAATGTGGGTCTGAGGTTCTTTACAACAGGATGAGATGGAGCTGTGAAACCAGAAGGCCTGCTTAGCAGCAGCAATGGCTTTAGGAATTATCAGACTAGACGAAGCAGCTAGACGAAACGGGCCAAGCTCACATCCAAGTCTGTGCCCAAGATTTATTTGCTTCTTGAAGATCTTAACAGACAATAGGAAAACAAGGTGGATGGCCAGGTCTGTATGCTCAAAAATAGGTTCTGAGGGGTAAAAACAAGAAATTATTTTTCCTCTTGAATCTCAGAACTACTCTTCCAAGTAAAAACTGATCTTGATCAAGCGAGACTGTGTGTGTACATAAAATTCACACAATCCTGCCCTCGTGGAGAGGAGGAATTTTTGATCCAGAAACTCTCTCCAACTTGAGGGATGACTGGCCAGGATACCTGAAAGTAAAGGTACTTGCGGTATCTTCCGGAAGTCACTTACCCATTATGATTATTAGGTATGTGGGTTTTCCTCTTCAGGCTCCAAACAAGGACTATAAACCATGGCTTTATGAGAGAACATTAGAATATCTCCTTTCAGCTAATGTTAGTAAGGATTTATTGATAGGAACACAAACAAATGTGCAGTCTTTCCTAGGGACACAGTAGTAGTGGCTGTTAAAAGGCAGGCAGAGAAGTCTCCTATAAACACAGAGACATTTTTTAAAGGGCACAGACTTCTTTACCATTTTTTCTGTTGCTCTCATAGTCCCTGGTCCTGCGAAAATAGGCAGTTTCCTTTTCAGGTAACTTTCTCTTACATGGATTTTCACTGAAGTCCTTTCCAAAGAAAAATATAACATAATATGATTTTTGTATATTAAAAAGACAATTTGAACAGTAGAAATGAATTTCCAATAAATATTGGATAATTATTTGGATATAATATATTAATTATATTGGATATTATGTTATTAATATTATATTATATATGATATATTGGATAGATAGTATATAATACATGTCTTGGATATAATATTGGATAGTAATAAAATAGCTGCAGATGTGAGAATTATGAAGAGGGGAAAAAAGAATTACAAAGAAAACTGAAGAAGGAATTTTGGGGAAAAATTTGAGTAGCGTCAAATGTTGAAAAAACTATGAACGTGCACGGAAATTATCCTAATGACAGACTTCTAAGGATGGTTTCCGTGTTCATTAAATCAAACCAAACAAGGCCTAACAGGGCATAATACTTCATGCTGTCCTGGTAACTGAAGATATTAAACGCAACCCAGCTGAATTACTTTCTAGGGCTTTCAAAGTATCCCAAACTCAGTGGCTTAAAACAAGGGAGATGTATTCCCTCACAGTTCAAGAGACCATGAAGTCTGAAATCAGGTGTCAGCAGTGGGGACTCAGAGGGACAATAGGCTCCATGCTTTTCTCCTAGAGTCCCGCAGTTGCCAGCAATCCTTGGTGGCCTTGGCTTGTGGCAGCATGACTCCAACCTCTGCCTCCATCCTCACATGACATTCTCCCTGTGTGTCCCCGTCTCTGGGTCCAAACTCCCCTCTTCTTATAGGGACATCAGTCATACTGGATTTAGGGCCCACTCTCCCTCAGTATGAACGCATCCTATTACATCAGCAAAGAGCCTATTTCCACATAGGGCTGCATTCACAGAGTCTGGTGGTTAGGGCTTCGGCATTGGGGAGACACAATTCAATCCATAACCCCACTCAGAACTGAATCTATGACTTGTCACTCCTTTCCTACGATTCAGTTTCTCTACTTCACAATTATGCAGCCACTGTCACCATCTGCTAGGCTATCAATTTTTTTTCTCTTTTCTATTAAAGCTTCTCAAATCAGGCCCTATCTTCACCTTCCATCCCCCACTCCTCAAACCTCAGTAGAGGGGCCTACCTCTTCTCAATCCCTGCATCCCAGAGTCTTTGACCTGGGTAGGTCATCCTCTGCAACATTCATGACTCACCTGCAGAGGTCACCTAGCAACCTACTTCATGTATCAGATCCGACCTGGATGAGATGCTAGCCTGTCCTTCCCACTGGACTCTAAGCTCCTTGAGGGCCGATTCTGTGCCTTCTGCAGTCTTATAGCCCCAGCACCGAGCCCAACACAAATTTAGGGCTTAAATAATGTTTGGATGAATGAATGGCTGTCTGGATAGGGTCATTTACACTCAAGAATATCTCAATTGCAGAACTGTGTGCTCACATAGTTTTTGATTCTTTAAAACCCCAAGATGCAAGTAGACTGTGAAGTATTAGGTGGCAGAAATGATCTTCAACTATTTTTTGTGACTTCCTGATTCCCTGCATAAGGTAGGCACTCAAAAATTAATCGATACTAAAGGGAAATTAGCTTCTGGGGTGGTTTGGGAGGTAAAAAGGACTAAACTTTACTGAACAATTGTTCAATGTCAGACACCACTATGTATTAGACAAATGTCATTTCAATTAACATCACTAATTCTCATTCATTTGAAGATTGCTTCTTCAACATAATAAATTGTAAAACCTCTTCTATTAAACCCATTTTTAAATAGAATTTTGAATATTAATACTACCTAGCACATTACTTTATATAGAAAAAAATAGTATGTATTATCTTATATATCAAAATACTTTTATATACTAATGCCAGCATCAGCAATATATCTCAACCCTCTATGTATCATCAGGATCCACTGCACCCTATTTTAGTTTTTTTGGGCTTAGAGGTTTTTTGAACAGTTCTAACTATTTGTGTGTATTAACATTTCTTTTTTTAAGATTTTATTTCTTTATCTGAGAGAGAGAGAGTGAGCAAGCAAGCAGGGTGAGGAGCAGAGGAAGAGGGACAAGCAGGTTCCATGCTGAGCACAGAGACCACTGTGGGGCTCAATCTCATGAGCCAGAGATCATGGCCTGAGCCAAAATCAAGAGTCAGAGGCTTAACTGACTGCACCACCCAGGCACCCCTGTATATTAATATTTCTTGACTTCATTCGTTTTTAGAATGTTCCAAAGAAAATATACCTTATTTTTCAGTAAAGAGAATAAAACTCATTCAACCCTGTAGTTATTGTCAAATAGGTTCATATTATTACAATTATAGAATCATAATTACAATAAAAGATATAATATAATTACCATATAACAGGGTCTACTGGTCTGTTTAAGAAATTTAAGATCCACTATGGGATCTTAATGATTTTATTTTTTCTCTATCTTGAGACACTTGCTTTCTCATCATCCTAGAATAATTACCTACCAATTATGCATCAATTACTTCTCAAATATGCTTTAAACAGACTAAAGTAGAAAAATGGAAGAATGATGGAATGGCTTTAACTACACTGCTGTTTAGTGATTATCAGAATGTTCTATTCTGTGCTGTCCAATACAGTAGCCACTAGCTGCACATAACTGCAGAAAATTTGATATGTAGTCAGTGCAAGTGAGAAACTGAATTTCTAAAAAATTTTCATTAATTTAATTTCAATAGCTACATGAACCTAATGGCTACTGTCCCGAACAGGGTAGGCCTAGAAGAGTAATCCACTGGCGAAACATATCATCACTATTGCATTGCTCTTT
The DNA here is from genome assembly GCA_002007465.1 of Ailurus styani. Classification (NCBI taxonomy): domain Eukaryota; kingdom Metazoa; phylum Chordata; class Mammalia; order Carnivora; family Ailuridae; genus Ailurus; species Ailurus styani. The sequence continues at coordinate 2,882,759 of LNAC01000165.1, read as the reverse complement.
ATATTTTACTGTGTTGCCCAAGGATTGCATCATCTTTCCAAAAGATATAAAAGAAGACTGGAGACACCATCTTTGTAGTTTGCTTTTAACTTTCATTAGAGTGGAGAGTTTGGTCTTTTTATTCCTGCCTATAATGACAAAGAGAAGAAAATTGACAGAGGGAGAGGTTTCACAAGCATTGGTGGAACAAGAGATGAATGCTAGAGTTAGCAGCACTCGAGACTCTAATCACGATGATGATATTGATCAAGAAGGGGAAAACCACAGACTCTGAGCCTTTAGATGATGACATCCTGGATTAATTCTCTCAAATTCAATAGTTGATGAGGGAACAATATATGTCTAAGGACAAAATTTATATATTTTTAAAATTAATTAATTATATTTATATATATTTATACATATGGTGTTCTCATGCAGTTAGTCATCAAGAGGAAGGACTTTGTCAAACAATATTTTTAACAAGAACCAGGACCATCCCATTTTGCTAAATGAATGTAGGACAGTGTTCTCTCACTTTTTATGATATTTGTACACCAAAATGTATTATATATGCAGTTTGTAAATGGACAAATGCTGAAGGTAGGTGTGTATACAAAAGTGACTAGAAGGGAAAAGATGAGGTAGAAATTAAAAATTTACTGGATTGTTAAAAAAATGTTTAAAGGGTTCATTGGACTTGGATAGTAAATGGTGATGACTATTTTTCTGGTATACTTAGAGTTAAAACTTATCTTGTAGTTAAGCTATCAGATGACTGTATGAAAAGAGTAAAGACTATATGAAAAAGTAAAATTCCAGAAATAAGGTAAAAAATTATTATATTTCTACTTATATAGGTAATCTTGAAATGGTTAAAATAGACCTTTGGTCTACACAGCCCTGGGTTAGGATCCCAAATCCAATATTTAGTACATGACCCTTGGCAAGTTATTCAGCCTCTCTATGAACTAATTCCCTCATCTGTAAAATAAGAATTAAAAAATTACTTCCTCTTTTGGAAATTAAAAAATACCTTAAGACAAATGAAAATGGAAACACAACATCCCAAAATCTTTGGGACACAGCAAAAGCAGTTTAAAAGGGTAGTTTATAGCAATCCCTAAAGGAACTGGAAAAAGAAGAAAAAACAGAGCCCCAAATTAGTAGAAGTAAGAAAATAATAAAGATTAGAGTGGAAATGAATAAAATAGAGACTAAAAAAAATAGAAAAGATCATTGAAACTAAGAGCTGCTTCTTTGAAGAGATAAACAAAATTAATAAACCTTTACCCAAATTCAACAAGAAAAAAAGAGAACTCAAATAAATAAAATCAGAAATCAAAAAGAAGTAAAAATCAACATCAGAGAAATACAAAGGATTATAAGGGACTACTATAAAAAATTACGTGTCAATAAATTGGACAACCTCAAAGAAATAGATAAATTCTTAAAAGACACAATCTTCTGGGGGCATCTGGGTGGCTCAGTTGGTTAAGTGCCTGCTTTTGGCTCAGGTCATTATCCCAGGGTCCTGAGACCGCCTTGTGTTGGGCTCCCTGCTCAGTGGGGAGCCTGCTTCTCCCTTTCCCCTCCCCATGCTCTCTCTCTCTCTCTCTCTCTCTCTGAAATAAAATCTTTTTTTTAAAAAAAAAAATACAATCTTCCAAGACTGAATCTAAAAGAAATAGAAAATCAGAACAGGCTAGTTGCTAGTAATGAAATTGAGTCCAAAGTTGAAAAATTCTCAAGAAACGGAAGTCCAAGACCAGATGCTTCATAAGTAAATTCTATCAAACATTTTAGGAGGAGTTAATACCTATCCTTCTCAAACTATTCCAAAAAAATTGAAAAGGAAGGAATGCTTCCAAATTTATTCTGTAGGGCAGCATTACCCTGATACCAAAACCAGACAAAGACACTACAAGAAAAAATTATAAGCCAATATCCCTGATGAACATAGATGCAAAATTCCTCAACCAAATATTAGCAATCTGAATTTAGCAATATATTAAAAGAATCAAGTGATCACTATAATCAAGTAAGATTTATTCCAAGGATGCAAGGATGGTTCAGTATCTGCAACTCAACCCATTCAATGCATTATGTTAACAAAATGAAGGATAAAAATCATATAATTATTGCAATAGATGCAGAAAAAGCATTTGACAAAATCCAACATTTGTTCATGATAAAAACTCTCAATAAAGTGGGTATAGAGAGAACACACCACAACATAAAAAATGCATACATGACAAATCCACAACTAATATATTCAACAATGAAAAGCTACAAGCTTTTCCTCTAAGGTCAGGAACAAGACAAGGATACCTACTATAACCAATTTTATTCAACACAGTATTAGAAATCCTAGCCACAGCAATCAGACAAGGAAAAGAAATAAAAGGCATCCAAACAGGTAAGGAAAAAGTCTCACTAATAGTTTCACTATTTTTGGATGACACGATAATATATATAGAAAGTTCTGAAACTCCACCAAAACACTACCAGAACTAATAAATTCAGTAAAGTTACAAGATACAAATTACTATACAGAATGCTGTTATGTTTCTTATACACTAAGAATGAATTAACAGAAAGAGAAATTAAGAAAACAATCCCACTTACAACTACACCAAAGGAGTAAAATACAAAGGAATAAAGTTAACCAAGGCGGTGAAAGACTTATACTCTGAAAGTTATAAGACATTGATAAATTAAATTGGAGATGAAAGAAATTGAAGGGAAAATATACCATGCCCGTGAATTAGAAGAATTAATATTTTTAAAATGTCCACACTACTCAAAGCAATCTCTACCAAAATACCAACAGCATTTTTCACAGAACTAGAACAAACAGTCCTAAAATTTATACAGAACCACAAAAGACACTGAATAGCTAAAGCAATCTTGAAAAAGAAGAACAAAGTGAAGGCACCACACTCCTGAATCTCAAACTATCCTATAAAACTACAGTGATCAACACAGTATGGTACTGACATAAAAACAGACACATAGATCAATGAAACTGTCTAATGATCTCTGGGGTTCAACCCCAGAAATGAACCCACCATTATATGGTCAATTAATCTACAATGCAGGAGATAAGAACACACATTGGAGAAAAGACATGTCTTCAATAAATGGTGCTGGGAGAACTGGACAGCTACATGCAAAAGAATGAAAGTGGACCACTTTCTTACACCATACATGAAAGCAAACTCAGACTGGATTAAAGACCTAACTGTAAGATCTTAAACCATAAAACTCCTAAAAGAAGACATAGACAGTAGATTCTTGGGTGTCAGCATTAGCAATATTTTTTTTGGATCTGTCTTCTCAGGCAAGGGCAGCATAAGCAAAACTTTTTTTTTTTTTTAAGATTTTATTTATTCACTTGACACAGAGAGAGAGATTACAAGTAGGCAGAGAGGCAGGCAGAGAGAGAGGAGAGAGGAGGAAGCAGGCTCCCTGCAGAGCAGAGAGCCCGATGCGGGCCTCGATCCCAGGACCCTGGGATCATGACCTGAGCCGAAGGCAGCGGCTTTAACCCACTGAGCCACCCAGGCGCCCGCATAAGCAAAACTTAATTGACATTATAACAAACTAAAACCTTTTGCAGAGCAAAAAAAAAAAAAATCCACAAAATAAAAAGATAACCTAGTGAATGAGAAGATACTCACAATTGATATATCTAATAAGGGGTTAATATCTAAAGCACATAAAGAACTCATACAACTTAACACCAGAAAACAAAGAATCCAATTTAAAAATAGGCAGAGGGCTTGAATAGACATTTTTCCAAAGAAAACATAAAGATGGCCAACAGACACATGAAAAAATGCTCAACATCTCTAATCATCAGGGAAATACAAACCAAAACCACAATAAGATAACACCTCACACCAGTCAGAATGGCTAGTATCAAAAAGACAAGAAATAACAAGTGTTGGTGAGGATGTGGAGACAAGGGAACCCTTGTGTATTGCTGGTGGGAATGTAAATTGTACAGTCACTATAGAAAACAGTATTTAGGGTCCTCAAAAAATTAAAAATAGAAATATCATATGATCCAGCAATTCCAGTTCTGGATATTTATTAAAAGAAAACAAAAACACTAATTTGGAAAGTTATATGCACCCCTATGCTCACTGCAGCATTATTTATAATAGCCAAGATATGGAAGCAACCTGTGTCCATATATAGACAAACACGTAAAGAAGATGTGATATATATGTGTACACACACACACACACACACACAGGAATATGACTCAGCCATAAAAAAGAAAGAAATCTTGCTGTGTGTGACAACATGGACAGACCTAGAGGGTATTATGCTAAGTGAAAGTGAAATAAGTCAGAAAAGACAGATACTATATAATTTCACTTATATGTAGAATCTAAAAACAAAATAATTAAACAAAACAAAAACAGACTCTAAATACAGAGAATAACCTAGTAGTTGCCAGAGGGAGAGGGTGGGGGAAGGGGTGAAATCAGTGAGGGGGATTAAGAGGTATAAACTTCCAGCTATGAAATAAATAAGCCACAGGGATGTAAAGTTCATCATAGAGAACATAAGTTAATAAAACTATCATAATTTTGCATGGTGACAGAAGGTAACTACACTTACCACGGTGAGCACTGCATGATGTATATAAATTCCAATCACTAGGTTGTACACCTGAAACTAATATAATATGGTATGTCAACTATAATTCAATTTTAAAAAATGATTTCCTCTTCAAGACTAAACTCACACGTAAAATTCTTTTTTCTTTTTTTTTAAGATTTCACTTACTTATTTGAGAGAGAGAAAACACGAGACGGGGAAGGTTAGAGGGAGAAGCAGACCCCCCACTGAGCAGGGAGCCCAATGTGGGACTCGATCCCAGGACTCCAGGATCATGACCTGAGCTGAAGGCAGTTACTCACCAACAGCCACCCAGGTGTCCCGCATGCAAAGTTCTTAGCAGAGTGCTTGCCACATAGGAAAGGATAGACACGAGCTATGGATAGTGCTTTTATTTTCCTTGAGTTGCTTAGAACAGCCCTCCTTATCAATCAGATTTGGGAACCCAACATACGTGCGTGAAACAGTTCCAACATCCTATTTGCTACCACCCGAATTTATCATTGCCTTCACCAGCTGCTCATGTGGGGATGTGGGGACCCACAGGCCAAGTGAAGTGAAGCAGTAAAAGACACCAACTTTCAGAGATCAGGTTGCTCTCCGGCCATCATGAAACTGCAGAAGCTGCTGCAGGGGTCCAAGCACCACGAGCTTTCCAGCCCGACCCTAATCTTATTTCACACAAGGACTTTCCCCCTCCTTCCCTCCTCCCACCCTGATCTTTAGGTTGAGTGGGCATTACTTTAATGAATTCAAAAAATATACCAAAAAAAGTATAAAGAAAAGAGTAAAAATCTCTTGAAAGCTCACCATCCAAAGAAAACACTACTAACCTTCCAGGCTTTTCTCTGTACACACATATCCCATACACACAACTTCATAAGAAGTGTGATTGCACAATCCTGGCTGCTGCATGTCTGTTTTTGTTCTCAAGAATATCTTTCTAATTCATTCAATAGAGATCTACGTGTTCATTCTTAGCAGGGCTCTAACTTTAAGCCATGTGTTCCGTGCGCACACAAAGTGGTAGTAAAAAGTGGTTCACAGAAGAAAATATTAACATCTGCCTTTAAATAATGACTTAGATTAAAAACAGAGGTGAGCTGTGAGGTTAAAGTGGATTTTAAAAACAAGTGAAAAATCAGAGGCATGTTGGTTTTTTCTTTTCTTCTTCTTTTTTTTTAAATGAAAATCCTGGCGAGAAGGAAGCCCTGGGCTCTGTGTGCTGTGTGGCACACACCCCATTCCCTAAATGGCTATTACTTGTGGAATGTGAAACTCGTGGAATGAACTTTTAATAAAATGAGAACTCGCCTGTAAACCTCAGTACATTTTCAGGGTTTAAAAACCTTATTTTATCTAGATCACAGCTCTTTCAATCTTGGCATCAAAGAGTTCTTTCTGAATGCTAAACAAATATGAAAATGGTGGGTCTGCCCTCAGTCTTGCTTTCCTGTGCCAGGCTGGTGGTTCATTCTAGAGGCCACACACGTGTGAGTCTGTCCCCTCTGGTTGCCACCATGTCCCGGGAGACCCCAGGGGTCTATAGACCCAAGGCCGCACTTCAGGGGACATTCAAGGGGCCTTAATCTGGAAGTCTGACTTTATCACTCCTGGGATTCATTTCCACCTTGGCAGAAGTAATAAGCATGGATGAAAAGATGTTAACATATCAACATTATTTTTACTCATTTTTGTATTTTTCTTATTTTGGCTACTGCTTATAAAGTCAAAACAGTGTTTTTGCTACTCCACTCCTAGATCATGAAAATACAGTTATAGTAAAAGAATCTGTCTCATTCTGCTGGTTGACAGAGATTATATTCACAATTTTGAACTTGGAATAGAATTGATAAAAATGGATTGAGGCTGAAAGTGGTCTAAAATGATCTGAAATGACCTGATCATTTCTGGGTGTCATAGGGAGCTTTGGCTGGGGGTGGGGGTAGAGGGAGGGGTGAAGACCAGGCTGCAGGGGTGGGGGAAGGCAGAACCAGGGTAAGCTCCACAGGGGCAAGGGGAGAGAATCCAGCAAACACTGAATCCAGGCACCAAGGATACTAGTAAAGAGGCAGGCAGTATGGCCAACTGAGCAAGATCAAGGAACACGGGCAGATTAAGGAGGTGGCCCCAAGCCGGTCACCTAGGATCACGTTCAAGAAGGCAAATTTATATAAAGTGGGCCCGGGTCTTCTCACAAGATAAAACCCCATTTCTTAAACCTGAAATCCCAAATAATGTCCCAAATGCCATTGAGACAAACAACTGGTGGGTTCCACAGAGCCGGCCTCACCCCCTTTCCCTGCAGAGCAGAGAGGGTGGGGAGGGTTCACTTGGCCCCTCTTGGGAGAAAAGTACGGTTAGTGGTGCAGGAACCTAGCAGGGCAGTGAAAATTTGTTTCCACTGTAAGAAGAGTTACAAGAGTGAGTCATCATTACACGAATAAGTAGCCTTCATATAATAAGCCACACCACTCTCTCTAGGCCATCAGCAGTAAAAACAACACAGAAAATGTCCAGGGACATTGTTTTTAGATTCATGGCCTTTAAAGCAGTGGTTCACAAACATGGTCCCAAGAACAGCACCATCAGCAACACTTGGGAGCTAGAAACGCAAGTTCTCAGGTCCTACCCTAGACCTACAGAATCAGACACTTAGTGGTCTGGGCCCAGAAATCTGTGTTTTAATAAGCCTCCAGGAAACCCTGATGCAAGCTCAAGTTTGAGAACACTGGCTGAGTGGAAGGAACCTGGGCTGGGAGCCAGGAGACCTAATTCAGATTCCAGCTCTGGATTCCATGGTCCAATTCAGTGAAATTTAATGAATAGTCATGATGTGCTACTGCAAAGGTGTGGGGATGCCAAGAGGAGCTAGACATGGTTCTTATCTGTGGATGGTATCGAACTTCCATATTCCTTTGCTCCTTCAGGATAGGGGCTACTTTGTTCTGTCGCTCTTGTTTTGTTTCGTGTTTGTATTCCTGGTGCCCACAGCATCACAAGCCCCCAATATACATGCAGTGGACCAAGTGGTAGAGCCAGTCACAACTGTGATAAATACCACTGGGCCATTCATCAGTAATCTCAATGTTTCTCCAGTCTAGTTAACACGAGCTACTGTTTATTTAATGTTTATTGCACGCCAGGTGCTGAATGTCATAGATCAGCTCATTCAATCCTTTTAGATGTCCTGTACTGTGGGTAGTATGGCTAATCCCACTTTGCACATCAAAAACCTGAGGCTCCTAGTATTAAGTAATTTGTCCAATGGCATACAGTGAAGGTGGCAGAGCCAGTGATGCCCCAAGGAATACCTTGTTCCAAAGCTTATAGTCTTACAAATAGTAGAGTACTTTTTTGAATCCCACAAGCTCGAAAGCCAACTTTGGGGTAAATTTCCAGCCTCTAAGGTTAGTGGGTACTTAAAATTCTGCTTTGCAGGTCATCATCTTAAGTGGTCCAAGACTCTTTATTTTTCTAATTTTCTGGTATACTGATGTTTGGTGTTCATTGAGCATTAGAGAGTGTACAGTGATGGAGAATTCCACTAATAGGTCACTGGACTATTCTGACCCTTAAAAATCAGGCCCAAATTGCTTATAGGTTGTTCTCCTCACTCTAAGTCAAAGATGATCTTGACATCTGTCACCTACTATTTTCCTATAAACAATTCAGAGCCAGAAGGGCTCTGGCTGGGGTGGCTGGAGGCTGTAGGGACTGAGAAAAGTAAAGGGGGATCTATGTCACAGGCAAAGACCTTACCTTACTAGGAGGCGGTCCATGATCATCCAAGTAAGTGGAATTTCCTAGGGAAAGAAGGGAGAAAGTTGATGAATCGACACTTTTAAAACCAAAGTGATTTTAGAGCAAAGTCATTAAAAACAAGCATCCTAGGTATATCCCTATACAGACAACTGTACCAAGAACAATGGGTAATTAATTGCCAGTTTGGTGGGATTTTGTTGATATCACCATGCTCGATTACAGTTTCAGCAGTCACAAACACTACATACGCCGGTGTGTGTGCACGCATACACATGCAGAAATACACTATCCCTCACCCAGTATCCCTCTCCCAGTAGACCACTGGTTCTCAAACCTCAGTGTGCATCAGAAGTACCTGTAGAGCCTGTGAAAACACAGAGTGCCTGGGGCCACCGTGTCTCTGAGAATTTGCATCTCACAAGCCCCCAAGTGATGCTGATGCTGCAGGTCCTGGAACCAGACTTTGAGAACCACTCACTGCACTGTTCTCCACTTTGTCTGGACTATTGATTTTCCTTGGTCTTTTCAGTCTCGCTTGCGTTGGAAGCATGATCTGTCTTTACGAATAGGCACTTACTGGCTTGCGTGTTTTCAGAGTGTATGACTATTGCTGCCTAATGAATAAAGCCTCAGGAAGCTTAAGATGGAAACCAAAGGTCACTTGTAGCAGGTACTCTGCTCAGGCTTTCCAGGTTTTCAGTTAATTCAAATATCTGAGGTGGGTTATAATTATCCTCACTTACAGAGGAGGGAACAGAAGCCTAGAGAAATCCAGTAATTGGCTCAGGGTCATAGCCTGTTAAACTGCAGAAAAGACAGAAGACTTTTTTTTTTTTTTCCCAGAGTGTGGGCATCTGCTGCTCATCTGAAAAGCCTACCTACTGGCTTTTCCAGAGCCCGGAAACCGACAACACAGCCCGGGCACTGACCCCGCACCCCCGGGCACCGACCTGCAAACAGGCTGAGCCCATGGGGGAGCCGGTGATGTGCTCAGTATATTCAGAGGCTCCCCTCCAGGGAGATAATACTTGTCAGTCAAGGGAAATTACCTTCACAAAAAGTGAAGACAACCAGACTTTCTAACACAACAAAATAAGGACAATATCAGAAACACAAGGATACCTAGAGAGAACAGCAGCTTAAGGAATAAGGTAAATGTCCCAGTTGAAGTAGATGAAAGGTGCTTCCTTAAGAGAATGCTAAAGTGACTTAAGAAATTGAAATAAAAAGAAGTAGGGGACACCTGGCTGGCTCAGTCGGAAGAGCATGCGACTCTCGATCTCGAGGTCATGAGTTTGAGCCCATGTTAGGTACAGAGATTAACTATATAAATAAATAAACTTTTTTTTTTTCTCGAGGTCATGAGTTTGAGCCCATGTTAGGTACAGAGATTAACTATATAAATAAATAAACTTTTTTTTTTTTTAAAAGAGAGCAGTAGAACTTAAGACAGATGGGGAAATGTATCCAAATGGGGAAATGTATCCAGAACACAACAAATAAGTGGGTTTGGGCTTATAGTGTTTTTTTTTCCTTCTTCCATTCTGGGGCATCAGCCAACCCTTCTTCTGTGTAGTCTTCTGATCTATCACCCACTTGATGGCCATAGTGACTGGACCCTAATGGGCTAGGTGTATATAGTAAAGGGACAACAGGGCCCAATTTTTGTGTATAAGACACTCAAACACAAACAGCTGGTACGCGCATGATTGGGTTATTTTCCGGAAACTTCCAAATGTGAATACAAGTAACGATTTGTTTGATCTTAATTATTGAGCTGCCCTCCACTGAGAACACACAGAAATAGGAAGTGAGATCTTTATCTGACTTAAAAAAGAGGACGTGTATGAAAGAATCCAGAAAAATGACTGCCTTGGTCTAGAGAGATATTCAGAGCTATGGCTCCATAAGAGTCGGTATGGTTGCAGGAGGGTCTCATCACCTCATCCTGTGAATGTGTCCTTCCAGAAGGGACCTGAGACATCCCATCAAACTGCAGCCATGTTCTCCAGGTATCAGTCTCCAGGATCAAAGACAGCTCAAACAACTAAGTGTTTTCTAAAATACTAGAAGTTTCCATAAGACACAAAGTTCCTGAAAATGAGTGACTTGAATGTCTGACTGCCCCCTCACACTCCAGACTCGGTTACCCATGGACTCCTTAGCACCTCAGCCTGGATGTCTACAGGCATCTCACACTTGGCCAGTCCAAACACAACTCCTTATTTGCTGCAATTCCCCACCTCCTCCCTCCACCACAAACTGCCACCTCCCCCCACCATCCTCCTTATCTGGTCATATAACACATCCCTTTCCCTATGGGCTCCAAAGCCCAAGAGTCATCCTTGATCCATCTCCTTCGCTTACCCAATCCGTACCAACCCAATCACAGATCCCACTGGCTCAGACTTCGAAATATTACTCAGATCTGATCACTTCCCACCAGCCCCTCTGGGCCATCTGGGAGAACCCCTCCATCTTTTCACTGATTACAAATTTTCTCCTCTACTCATGCAGCAACCAGAGAGATCTTTTAACCTTATTGATCAGGCCACATCAGCCCTCCGCTTCAAACCTGTTTCTCTAAGAACAAAATAATCAACTCTTTCCACGGTTTATACCCCTACATGACCCAGACCCCACCCTCCAACCACGCCCACTGCCAGCCACAACAGCCTTCTCTGGGTTCCACAACACACCAACATGTTGGTTCTCAATTAGTTCTTTCCTCTTCAAGAAAAAGCTCTTCCCCACCACCATCACTGAGGCTTAGTTCAAATATCCTTCCTTTCTTCCTTCTCCCATCCTTCTCTCCTTTCTACCCTCCTCCCTGCCCCCTCCCTTATAGAAGACCTCACTTCTTTCTTTCTGCACAGAGAAAGGGAGAGGGTTGACCCCTGTTGGTCTGTGTACCAAGGACCCTGTTGTCTTCTCCACCAGCAGATCCTGAGTGTCCCTCCACAGGTAGATTTATAAGAACACAGAGGCTATGAATGTTTGTGCTTTTAACAGAGATACAGAAAAGGAAAAGAAAAGCTCCACACACTTCTTTAGTTGGAGACAGCAGGTTTTTCTTCTCCTTGGGTCTAACTGTGTTATTATCTGGTATATAGCTAGAGCTTTTCATCCTAGGATCTTAGGCTTTCATACTGCAAAGTAAACAAAGCCGTCAGAATCTTCAGACCTGAGGCTGGTAACTTGTCGTCTGTGGAGATCAAAGGAGGAGTCCTGTTACCCACGTGAGCCTCTCTGAATGGGCTCCCCATCACCAGAGTTCTTGCTGCTCTGCCTCATGGTGGACTCAATGGAGGGTGTCGAGGTGGGGGAGCAAGTCACATGAAAGCCCTCCAGGGCTTTGGGCTTGGAGTTCAAGATGTAAATTCAGGAAGAAAAGGCAGAGGAGGGGTGATGAAGGCTCTGAGCCAGGACAGAGGACAAGCACTTAGCTGCCACCCACCTCTACTTGCCCTGGAACCCCAGTTTCTGATCCCAGGTGGCAGAACACTGTGAGGCAGTATCTTTTCCTTTTGGAGGCTAAAAGGGGGATATTGTTTCATTTCTTTCCAGAAAGTAACCATATTTTCAGAGCTCTGACTCCATCCTCCTTTCCAGGTCTTGAGTCTTTTCTTTGAGGATCAAGGGTTACGGTATCTAGTCAAACTAGAAAAAAACAGAAAGGCACACCCCACAGGTTTCCACTCCTAACACTGGGCACATTTTTCAGAAAGGTCTATCTCCAAACTGCCAAGAAATAGCTAGCTCGGGCGCCTGGGTGGCTCAGTGGGTTAAAGCCTCTGCTTTTGGCTCAGGTCATGATCTCAGGGTCCTGGAATCGAGGCCCGCATCGGGCTCCCTGCTCAGCGGGGAGCCTGCTTCCCCCCCTCTCTCTGCCTGCCTCTCTGCCTCCTTGTGATCTCTCTCCCTCTGTGAAATAAATAAATAAAAATCTTTAGAAAAAAAAAAAGAAATAGCTAGCTCAAGGTGGCACTGAGCTAAGCCTCTCACAGAAAGTCAAGCTTGTCCAGCCTGCTGATGTAGGGACTATTTGAAGCAACACTCCGGGCCTTTGAACATGGAGGCTGGTCTACATCCTGACGGTGGTCATGGTTACAAGGCTGTGTATGTGGGTTAAAATTTACAGAACTATACATCAAAACCAACACCAACAAAATCCTCATGGTTTAATGATTTTTCAAATGCCCTGACTAGAAAGCAGGTGATCTCAGACTTTGTAACCAGCTAAATTACAACACATTCTAAATCTCGCCCTACACATCTAGCGCTTCATGATGGAGACTTCCCTGGGAGGTGGTAAATATAACACGAGTGATTGTGCTCCAGTGTGCAAAGGGGTTAAATCCACGTACACGGGAGTTAGAGTTTGGACACTTACTAGAGCGTATGTGTAAGACTGGAGTCTTTGTGCGGCTGTACGCCATCAACGTCTACCTACTCTGCCATCATATAAACTATCTGCAGCAAAGAAGCATTTCAGGAAACTCATGTGAAGTCTAATCCTAAACATTAGGAGGCCAGGGGTTGTGATCAGGAAATATGAAGATGCCTGACTGGTTATAATCCCATAGCTGGGTTTCGGTGGGTGGAGCCAAGGCATGTTGACCATACAAGAGCATCCAAGACTTCCAAGGTACACGAGCAGCCAGATACAGTGTATACCGACAGAAACAGGCTTCATCTCACTATCCCCAACAAGCATCATCCAACTCGGAATAAATTGTTTTGCCTCCTCAAAGTTCTCCACGTACACATCTGTTGAAATGAAAGAAGCTCCCGAGTTATTATGAGGAGTGTGCAAAGATGATTTCATTCTATGAAAAATGCTCAGAGCACTGCCCGCACACAGTAAGCAGCTAGTCCATTTGCTAGCAGCACTAGCGGAACTAACTACTAGCAGTACTAACTGTATGGCGGGCAGGACCTGTAGCAGGTGCAAAACCCTTCTTCACAGTCTCTCCATCCTCCCGCTCACCTGTCTGCAGCCCTCACTGTGCATTCCACTTGCCTGCAGTGATTTTTAAGAACGCGGATGCCAGGCTCTGACCTCAGCTAGTCTGATTTTAATTTGAAACAAGTCATTTAGCATTTAGCATTTCCTAAAGTTCTGCAGGTTATGCTAATGTCTTGCCAGGCTTGAGAACCACCGAGCTACAAAAACACAAATTAGTGTCCTTCATAATTCAGGCTGCACCTCGTTTTCCAGAAATAAAACACAACAGGTGGGATTCAGGCTGCTGTTAATCAGGGGTCCCTCCACCGTTTCTAGTGAGAGATCGCGCCACACGAGCACCACGTCAAAGGGAATGGTCGTGGAGAGCTGATGGTCACAGAAGGACCCCCAGCCTCAAAAAGGCCACCAGGCAGTTCCCCGCGAGCACCCGTTCGGGATCCCTGACAAAACTGAAGAGGGCCACAGCCAGCTCACGGGCTCCTGAGGGCTGGTGGGGGCACAGCTGGGCGGAGAGCTTCCCCCCAAGCCACAGGGGTTGCCCGACTTTGAAGGGTCTTCACAAGTATTTTCGAAAATAACTTTCAGAGCCTATAGTTTCAGGACATATTGTTCCTGCTAACAATGCTTAGTACATGTTGTCCTGTTGAACTTCTTGTTTCAAGGTAAAAAGGGGAAGGAAAAGCCTAATCCTCCATCCCCAGAGCCCACTCAACTTAAACAACCAGAGGGAATTCTGTCAGTCCTGGAAACACTCACATTTGACTCCTACACGTGCTTTAAGGGCCACAAGGATCTGAGAGGAGGAAGCCTCCAGAGAATTCCCGCCCAGTGAGGTGCCCGTCTTGGCAGGCTCCGGGCCTGGAGTGGAGAGGAGGTGGGGAAGTTGGCCAACACAGAGGAGCTTGAGGCCATGCCCACGTGAATCCAACAGAGACCAACACAGCTGATAGAGGAGAACTTGCTAGAAGCACTGATGTGAAGGACTACTGAATAGAATTAGCCATGTGTTATAAATAGCAACAGTCACTCTTCTGTAAGGGAGAGAGAGAGGGAGAGAGAGGGAAGGAGAGGGAAGGAGCCCCAGGGTAATCATTTAATGGATTCAGGAAGATACCGCTAACAGCACTGACTGTCAGCGGTGACACCGGGTCGCGCAGGGGTGATAGAATACTGCAGGCTGCAGAACCAAAGACCTAGGTTCAAATCTCAGTCCTACCTTTTACTCACTGAATGGCCTTGGGAATATCACTTAACTTCCATGAGGCTTAATGTATTCCGTTGCAAGATGAGGACATTAATAACCGCAGTGATGGAGTTGTTATAAAAAAGAAACAAGACACGTGTAAAGCATTCAGCACTTCCTACCCCGGCACCTGGATAGTAAATGCTTGTATTATCTGAGTTTGTCAATCGTATTCAATTTTATCATTTTATTTATTTTTGAGGAAATCAAAGAGAATCCTGAGGCCAGGGGCATAGTTTATCACAGTAAGGATGAATATTAATATAAAATAATTATTTGCTATTCCCTATTACTTTCTGATTCTATGATCTGTCTTCAGAAATATACAAAAATCCCCCCCCCATTGTTTGAAATACCTCTGGCAATGTGCGAATGAATTTACAGAACCTTCGTGGCCTGTAATTTATTCTTGACTCTTTAAGTCTTGCATTAGCAAATCTATTTTTGTCTGAGCTGGTCCCTGAAGAATAAAAAATGTTTTAATTCTAATCCCTCTTATAGAAAGCATGAAATGCATTAGTGTCAATGTCAAAAAAGCTGCCTCTACACCCTGTCAATTTTGATCAAACACCAGCAGCTCTTTGCAGAGTTTTTCTTTGGCCCCTTTTAAAATCATACTCATAAGCGACTGAAATCCTTTCCTTTTTTATTCAGGAGTAGCTATTTCACACAGGGCTCTGGTTACCTACAACACAATCATATGGCTGGCATCTCCCCCCTTCCACCACCCCCATCCCGGGAGTCTGAGCCTCTGATAAGACACTGTTAATGAAGGAGTCACTGTTGAAGGCAACACTGCAATCCCGGCTTTGTCCTTGCCAAAAAATTATGTTAATGCCGCACTTTCCACCATTAACTATGGGTTACATTTCTCTAAGAGGCAGCTGTCAGCACACACCAGCCGTGGTTAACAATGAGGAGTTTGTGTGCTGAGTAAACGTCTCCAATAGCTCCATTTATTATAATTAATGCAAGACACTGTAATGGAGGAAAATTGCTTGCACAGCTTTATTTAAGATTTAATAAAATTATTTTCCACTGAATTAAAACAAATGGCTTTATTAACTATCAATACTTAAATACGTTTACAAAAATGCCTTTAAAAAAAATATCTTGAATGTTTACATAACCAGTTAGCAAAGGCACAAACATCCTGAAAATACTTTCTTGATGCTAAATGATAAAAACAAGCATTCTAGGCATTGAAAAACATATCCGAATTAAACCGTTAACAAGTATGATTTAGAAAGTGGTTTCCATTTCTAATAACTTTTAAAAGAGAATTAATGCTCTTCTCTTTGTCTTTCAGGCTCAAAAAATACTGCTTTGTTTTAGAGTACATCTCTCTCCTTTTTTTTTTTTTTAATTAAATCTGAATATACATCTTAGGGTGTCAAGGGCACATTTGTAGATGGAAATTACCTTTGGAATCCAATGATCAGTGCACCACTGCTGTAATAACAACCTAAATATGAATATGAATTTATTGCCAAATTAGCTCAGGGATTCATCATAATCGTATATGATCTTATCCAGGTGGGAACGGTGTATCAAAGAGAGATAGAATCTGCTAGGTTTCTGTTTCATTCCATTAGATTTTCCTCCCAAAGTAATGACTACGGCCAACTGATCCCCCTGTGTAACTCTAACACACCCATTAACACAGCAGCCCCAGCCCTGCACTGGGCAAGACTCTAAGTAGCAGCTAGGTAGGTTTTCTCCCCTCAGGACATAGCCACCGTGAGAACGGACACTTCCAATCACATGCTTACGGCTCAAGGCACCCCTGATAACTACAGCGGAAGACAGGCAGGATGCCGAGGATTAAGAGAGAAACAAAACAAGGCTGAAACAATCAGCATCTGCGTTAGCATCATCAATAGCACTGACACTGATCTAAGCACGGTGCTAAGTATTCTCCAGACCTCACCCTATCGAGTTCCTACGGCAAGCACCTTATTACGCCCATTTTACAGCACAGGAAGCTGAGGTTCAGGAAGGTGAAGTGACCTGCCCCACGCTGCATGCAGCAAATTGGCATGAGATCCTGGATGTGGCCACAGCTGCCGGATTCCCTGCCTTGCTCAGCGACTCTAGCCTGACAGCCACGGTGTGCTTTGAGATATTGAGCCCTTTGGCTCCCATGGCACCTCAGGCTGGGCAGTCTGGGACCACTAAGGATGGCCTGGGCAGAGCAGGGGCTGAGCTCTTTGAGGAACATCTGGCCCAAACCAGCTACACAGGCCCTCAAGCAATGCGCGCCACTCCCCCAAAGCCACCCAAGGGCAAGGAATCTATGTGCTGCTGAAGAAAGGAATGTCCTGGGAGCCCAAGGAGCTAGCACAACACTGGGTAGGAAGGGGGCGAGGGGACAAGTTAGGTGGGGCCCAGATTCCAGGGGCAACTCAGAACCTCTGGCTACCTTGGGTCCATTTCTAGCTGATTTCTATTTTATTTTTATTTTTTAAATTAACATATAATGTATTATTTGCCCCAGGGGTACAGGTCTGTGAATGCTGATGTCCTATTTTTGTGGGTCCTGCTTAGCCACAGGATAGTCCTCTGTGAGCGTGTGACCTTTCCGCAGTCATCATTACTTTGAAATACCTGACATAAAAAAGTTAGCTTGGATTAAAAATCCATTCACATGACTGCAAAAGAAAATTCAGGATTATATTTGTCAACTACGGAAAAGGAAGCTCTGCTTGATTCCTTAAATAAATTGGAATTAACATTTGATGTTGATAAACAGTTGATGCAAATTTTTGAAGGGTAGTGTGGCAGGCTGGGTAATGCCCCCCTCCCAAAGGTTACCCACATCCTAATCCCCAGAACCTGTGAATATGTAACCTTACATATTCCCACAAGGGACTCTGCAGATGTGATTAAGGTAGGGATCCTGAGATGAGAAGATGACCCTTGATTATCTGGGTGGGCCCAATATGATGGCTAGAGTCCTTTTAAAAGAGCCGGGAGGGTCAGGGTCAGGGTCAGGAGACATGATCATGGCCATGAGTCAAGGAATGTTGGCAGCTTGTAGAAGCTGGAAAAGGCAAGGAACACATTTCCCCCTAGAATCTCCAGAGGCAATGCCACCCTGCCAACGCCTTGATTTGAGCCCCTGAGAACCCATTTCAGATGAACTATAAGATAATGAATTTGGGTTGTGTTAGGCTACTAAATTTGTGGTAAATCATTAAAGCGGCAACAGGGAATTAACCCAGCTCTGAAAATGGTTCACATTTTAAAAAACCACCTCTTTATGTGAATAAAGTTTCTTGTCGGTGGTAATTCTCAAGAACTTGGAAGAAATTTTCATCAAAAAGGCTATATAGGGAATTGGAAGAAGTCTGAAAACTAGTTCATCACTCTCAATGATAAATTTGAAATGTTTCTATTTGTAAGTTTTCCATGACTCCCAAATTTCATACCTTCCCTTATATTTGTTCCTTGTTTTTTAATAAGTATACAATAAAATGAAAATATAATGAATGCTTTCATCAAGCCTTGGACAGATAACCCCCATCCTCACCAGTTGACTTCAGTGTGCCATAAAAACATCATCATTTTCAAAGTGTTTCATGACCTGAAAAGTTTCGTTAACAAACACACAGAACATCAATCAAATAGACTTCTGTCTTTGAAAAGGGCTTCAGTCCAACCAAACTGCCATTGCTCTAAGTTTGGAATTTCTCTTTGGCTTTGCTATCAGAGCCACTATGGGTCACACCCCATAATACACACACACACACACACACACCCCAGATGATTTCAGAACTGGAAAATCACCATAGACAGATAGTCCAACCCCTCAACCTACAGAGGAAACAGCTGAATCCAAAAGGTCAAATAATTTGACCAAGACCCAAGGCTGATCAGTAGCAAAGGTTAAGAATAGACCCAGGTCGCTGATGTTCACTCCACAACATAACAATCTTACCTACCACTCACCATGTGTTCACCCTAAATGGTATTTTTGGGGTTGATCACCTTGGCTACTCTCCAAACGTAAGCTGGAAGGACTTTGTGCTTTTCTTAGGTCATCAAATTACTTCTCCACGAGGAAAGATATTTCATGATTGAGAGAATTGAGAAAATATATGCCTCAAACAAAGGTCATTCCCAAAGGGAATGGCTGAAGGGAGTTCACAGTGTCTTGAGGCTCATGGCTAATTCAGATGTTCGAGTCTCAGCATGATTTGTTGAAAAGATTACTTGTGAATCGACTTCCACAAATGAATGAAATGCACATGAAATGGTGTCCCGTGTAGAAATGTACTTGAAATATCTGAGAAAGGGCAAGGGAAAAGGGACAGTAGAAGGTGGGTGTGACAGGGCGGAGTCAGAGGCAGGACATCCCTGACATCACCCGTCAGCTAGTCATCGAGTGCCTACCCTACGCCAGGCACTGTGCTGGGCCCTAGGGATAGAGACATGAGGGAAAAGATAGGATCCCAGGCACACTTTTGTCAGTTTGGGCTGCTATAACCAATTACCACAGCTGGGTGGCTTAAACAGGGCATACTGACTTCTCACAGTTCTGGAGGCTAGAAGTCTGCGGTCAGGTGCCGGCAGGGTTGGGTGCTGGCGAGGGCTTCCTCCCGGCTAGCAGACAGCTGTGGCCTTGCTGATCCTCACATGGAAGAAAGAGAGCTCTGGTCTCTGTCTCTTCTTATGGCACACTGATCTCAGCAGGGGGACCCTACCTGTGTGCCGTCGTCTAAACCTGACTACCTCCCAGAGGCCCCACCTCCAAGTACCAGCCCATGAAGCGTGAGGGTTTCAACAAAGGAACAAAGTCTCTAACCTGGAGGATGAGAAGCAGTAAAGGACAAAGAGCATTCCAGGCAGATGGAGAGCAGCCTATGTTGATCGCCTAAGTCAGTGAAGAACCAAGAGAAGATTGTACCAGAACGCACCTCGGCTGTGACGTCAGGCACAGCTCCGTGTAGGGGGATTCTCGCCAGCTAGGTCTCAAAGAAAAGAGGGACAGGTGCCCTGAGACAGAGTCCTGGTGCTTGCGCTGGGGGTGTGATACTCGGAGGCGGGCATGGCATCAGCAGATCCCTACACGATGGCAAGTCCAAATTAAAGATGTCCTCGTGACCTTGAAATTAAGATCAGGAGATGCCGTCTCATTTAAGAGGCAAAGGGAAGTCTGTGCAAAGATTCCAAGGGCTGTGGGGCACGTCTGCAAGGAGCTGATATTGTTCTATGGATATTGATCCATCCTCCCAGCAGCCCCCACCTCCGACCCCATCAACCGTGGGAGGTCAGCAGGGCAGAGCAAGGATCCCCCTTCACCAGGAAGGAAGCTGAGCCCAAATCACATGGCTGGGAGGCGTCAGAGCTGGACCAGGACTTCGTGGGAACCCCGGTCAGTACTGTCTCAGGGCTCCACCCACCATGGGCAGACTGGAGGGGTTCCTGGGGCCACAGCATGTGAGCCTGGAGCCAGAACGCAGGTGGAAGAAGTCCGTGAGGAAAAGAGAAGGGAACGTTGTGGGGAAGTCATCAGTGGGTGCTGGTGGGAAAACACCTCGTGCTGGGTCATGGATCCTACTTGCTTGAAGGTCAGTGTCAAAGCACACATATTTTTAAATGGATAAAAAAAGCTTTTGTGTTTCTAGCTGGATGCCCCGCTCGATGGGTGTCTGGGCCATAGCCCGAGGCCACTGGTAAACGTCTGTGTCTTCTACATTGTAAATGAAACAGTCGTATGTTTGACAGAAAAATTACTTGTCACTTGCCAATTCCCTTCATGCTTTAGGGAAATGAGCATGAAGGAACATTCTATGGGGTGTTTCAGCTAAACTGCACCAAAATGATATGCATGTGAAAAAGAGATTTGAAGAGTTGCTCGTAAATGCTGATGTGATTTAGAAAGTGTGCGGCTGAAATGAGTCTGATGGCAAAGTTGGTCTGACACAGATGTGGTCGCGCACACACAACTATCCCATCTGGGATTATAGTTTCATATACACTTTCAAGTAATACAAGGAACAGATCATAGTTTCTTCTTTACTAGGTCTTCAAATGTCAAAGAGGATTTTTAAGAGAGCAGCAGAAATTATTGAAATCATTCAGAGCAGTAATCCTCACAAAATTAACTAGCAATCTAACATATGAGCCTGGTGGTGTTTATTCAAAAAGAGGGAGTTTTAATAAATTCATCATCTCTTCTTTTTCTATCATCTCTCTAGTTCTATTCTGTATCAGCTTTAATAGGATTTCGGTGAGATTTTGTGGTTCATAGAACTGTAATATTGGAAGATAAAAGAGGATTCTTACGGCTCCATATGTTACTTCACAGGCACAGATAAACACCCCCACACACACACACACACCCCGCAAACACAAAAAGTCCAAACAAAGAGGTGCTTAAAAATCAGAAAATCCTTGACAAAGATGAACTGAAGGCACAGGGAAAAGAACGTGGGGGAAAGAAGGTGGACTTTGCAGAAAAACAGTCCAAAGGAGCAATCCAAGAACTCAATATGACCTTGAGCAAGGTCTTAAAATTTCTAAGTGTTAGTTTCCCCAAAGGTAAAGCAGGAAGAATGAAACCTACCTCACAGAATCAGGAGGGATTAGAATTAGCCTTTATAAACTGCCTGGCATGCACACAATGAAGTGTAGCTCTTATGATTATATTCAAAATAGAGCCAATTTAAAGACACGGTGCAATAAATAAAACCTCTTCCAAGTGATCACATACATAAACATCAGTCCTGGGCACTGAAATATACATCCCTCATTATGCACTAGAATGACCCGTCACTGTCTTCCTCCACATTTTTCAGGATTTATGATGGGAGGTTATACCTGGGCCTGAATGAAATGTAATTTTTAAAACCCTGGCAGGATTTGGGTATTCCATGCTTTTATTCTTACTCTGAAAGATAAAGTGTACTGGAGGTCATAAATACTCTTCAGCACATAGTAGATCAGTTTCTTCTCCAGCAAAGTCTTAATTCTGCCTTTCAACAAAATGAGTTGGGGCAGGGGGTGCTTTCCTGGACCCAGGAAAAGGAGTCCTTCCTAAAAGCCCAGCTGCCTTGAAGGTTGAGTCGGAGGGCAAAGACAGATAGTCCCGTAGCAGAGGCCAGCATGAGCTCTCCTGGAAGAAAACCAGAGTTCGTTTTGCATCAAAACAAACAGATGGTTTTTCCTGGTTTTCATAGTCATGGATTCCAAATATATCGGAGCCTACTCAACGTCAACTTGCTTGTTGAAAAATTGCTTCCTAAAAAAAAAAGTTTTCTCCAACAGCAGAAAACATCAATCAAATGAATCCATGCCTACCCAAAATAGTTTAACTGTCATGGTGCACCAAGAGAGCTTTAGCTCATTGAAGACAGAGCTCTTAGTCTAAAGAGTTGTTTGAAGTGGAATGGGGGCTGGGAGCAGCTGAGCAGTGGCAACGAAAAGGTGCTGATCAGCCGTGGTCTGAGACTTCAAGGATATGGCTTTGCTGAATGGGAAGAGGTACCTAGCAACTTCCCGACCTTTCTTCCAATTCTCAGATTCCCTGAAGACCTTTTTGAGGCACAAGTAAATGAAACTGCTCATCTCTTAAAAATCCCAAATTTATCAAGCAGATTTCAATCATATGAATAGGTGTGAATAATATGAATAGGGATATTGGTGACATCACAAAGACATTTTAGCATGGCCATGACTCTCATTAACACAGAATTTGATGAATGAAATGGCTTTAAATACTATGCATATAAAACTTCAACCCTGCCTTTAAAGCCTAAGGAAGGGAAAGCCAATTAATGCAAAATGAGTTTGTCTTTTAGGAGTAACTTCGTGCCAGGCAAATGGCATAAGTGTCATAGGTTTTTCTCTATTGTGAATGCATAGGTTTTTCTCTATTTTCTCTATTGTGATGTAGCCCAGTCCCATGAAGATAAGAGAGACTAATTTCAGGACGCAAGGATTGAATTTAGAGTTGAGTACAGGAAAATCGAAGGGTCCTTGTTAAGGATTTTGTAGATAATGTTTTACAAGAGAAGCCACAGACCAGGCGACAAGAAGAGTAAGACGAGACTCTGGTTAATCCAGAAGCCTTCAGACTCAAGCAAAGCCACTATAAACCTAAACAAAACAAAAAACCAAACCATGTTCCGGGAGGGCCGTAAAAAGATAAATCATAGGAGAGTACGTGAGTGCTTTTATATGTAACCAAGAATAATTGAAGAAACCACTCAGCAATGGAGAAAATCTATTTCGTGATGGTGCAAAGGGGCACTGGAGCAAAAATAACTTGTAAGGATTATAAAAATAATAACGTAGGTTATAAATAATATGAGAAATTGAATATGCTAATGGAATGGTGCTGATGAAAGCTGGAAACAGAGAATTAGGTTAGACTAGCTAATAGAAATATGGAGCAGTGAAAAATGGATTTTTAGGTAGGGAGCCCTTGATCCTTGCCTGAGGCACAGGGAAACGGAAAGGAACGAATATTTATGTGCCAATCATGACTCACGCATTAGGCAAATCATTACATGTAACTCTCTCATTCAGTGTTTAAGAAGATACTGTTTTCTCATCTTGTAGATGAGGAAATGACCCCCAGAGGTCAAAAATCCTTCCCACGAAGGAACAACTAGCCGACGGCAGGGCTGGTTTCTGTTTCCAGAGCCCAATGCTAGCTTCCCCTTTCTACTCCAACCCACCACACGTGACTGGGTCTTCCCCCTGTGTCCCAGCAATTATTTAAGAGCATCAGGGATTTTGACAAGTCTTTCAAATTAGTGGGAAAAGTAAGGTTTGGGGGCCCACATAGGTTTCTAAAAGTACGTTATTTTACTTTTCACTTATCACATGAAAAACCCATGTTGTCATGGGACAAAGTAGGAAAGAATTTTAAAATCCTCTCTGTGTATATCACACATAGATTCTAAGGTTCTAAAAATACTGTCATGAAAAGCTGTGCATATAAGGGATATCTGTGTAGGGGAGATATGCATCTTGATTGAAAACACTCATTCTCTTTTTAAGTGAGTTCCGTGCATATTCCCAAGAACATTTAAATCAAGTTTCCAAAAGATGGTTTTTATCTAAAAATCTACAGTGTTTTATCACCACTTCTCACTCAATTCAAATTTTAGCCACTTAAGCCCCATCTTACTTCTTTCACTAAGTTTATTTTTGAAAACTCTACGCCATGCTCATTTGTCCCTTCTCTGGATTTTCACTATGATAGAGGGAGATAGAAAGAGAGAAATACATACATACGTGTGTGTGTGTATGTGTGTGTGTGTATAAAATTTTTATTATTATTTTTTCGGCACAGAGGGGAAGGTTTACACCAGTCCTGGATAGCAAATCGATTTTGACTGCTGCATGTCCCATTTCACTTTGGCATAGACCCAGCTGGTCTAACCACCAAGTGTTCTCTCTCTTTACATCCTCTCTACTAAAAATAAGAAGTAAATGACTTTCCCCCAAAAGCCAAGAGGTTTAAGAAAATAACCAACTTCTTCCCCTGCTGGACCTCTAATCACAGAATTTGGGACTGTACTGAAAATTCAGTGCTCGATTTGTTTCTACAGGGAGTCTTTCCAAAGCTTTAAATACCACGACCCATGTTCCAAAACGCACTCAAGAGACAATTTCAAAAGTGAGTCCTGCTGTGACCTGACTCCAGGAATCATTCTGAGCACCTATTCCAATCACTAATGTTACCAAAACATCACTTAAATACCAGCAGAGAGAGGGCTGTATTTTGGGCCAAGTTCTTCCAAGAGCAGTCATCCTTCAATGTGCCACCCCAAACAAACAGAGTCATCCAAGGACCCTGCGGATCACCTGTACTTCATCAAGACATCCAAATGGCTCTCACAAGTAGAGGCCAAATTACTGTTTCAAGTTTAAAGCCAACATAATGTTCACATGCATGACCTAACATACTTCTCGATCTCAACATTACCAAGTTCCAAAGTAGCATTTTTTAAAATTTAGTTTATCTAGATTTTAAATCTTTTGCGAATAAAAGGACAATATACATCCTGTGAACCAAATTCACAAATCTTCGGCTTAGCACTCACAGAGAAAAGACCCATTAGGCTTTTGGAACACTCTTGGTTTTGCACGTTGAAGCACTGTGAGGAACTGGAGGAAAGATTAATGACCTGTTTCACTGCCCAGGAACTGGACTCTAGAACATCTTATTCTGTCCAGTGGCAATTCTTTCCTTTGCTATGAATATGGATTATGACATTTTCAGAGGCAGCTGAGGATGAGTGCTAATTCATAGAGCAATACCCAACCCTCCCACCCAGCTCTCGCCCAGTGCTTTCACAATCTCAGAAAGTCAGCGAGTGAATTTGCTTTACACTGATCATTCTACAACATCGCTGCAAGTAAACACTGCTCTTTGCAATCAGTATGTACTTGGGCTTTTCCATTTTTTACCCAGCTTCTGGAGTCTCATCTGGAAGTGTCTTCGTCCACGGCCAGGAGAAAAACCTCCCGTGGTTTCTCAACCACTAGCGCCCAGGCCTGGGTCAGACAGAAAAAAGAAACAGAGGTGGAGGAGCCTTGCTATGCTTCTTCCTCTTAAAGCCTCCAGGATATCTGTAAGGGGTAAGAGCTCCCCCCCTCACACACACACACACCTGGAATCTGGGTCCTGGCTTCACCATTAACAAGCTGTATAATATTGGTCTCATCGCGTAGCTTCACGGAGCCTCGCCTCCTTCATATGCAAAGTTGGGGTTAAGATGAATATCACAAGCATCTAAAGTCATGGTCTCAATACTCTGCCATGAGCCCTGTACTTCTTCAGCACCTGCCCGCAGCTAATTATACTTATCAAAATGTGTTAACTGACCGACTGACTGACTGTAAATTCAGAGGCAGGACGAGTAACCCATGTTGGCAGAACTTACAGCGGAAGTAATAGTTAAGCCGTGCCTTAAAGGTTGGGTGTGATTCAACTCAGACATGATAAAGGGAAGGGTATTTACAGCAGGGGGAACAGCAAAAGCAATCACCATGATGGGCAGAGTCAGTCTGGCCTGTATGGGTCCCAAGGGAACATCGTGTGTGCCCCAGGAGATAAAACTGTAAAGATGAAGATAATAGCATCTGCAGCTCTCCTTTGAGCATTCTTACAATTTGTCGTGGACCTGAGTATGAAAATTTAAAGGTGAAGCCAAGCTCTATTCACTGAATGTGTTCTCCAATTTCAAGATTCTCCTAATCAAGTTTCTCGCAGAAATGGTCAAAACCTCCCCAAATGTAACATGACATACTATTATACCTACATTCTGTCCTTCAGATATTCAGATATGAAAAAGCATATAAAGGGGCCCCTGGGTGGCTCAGTCGGTTAAGCATCTGCCTTTGGCTGGGGTCCTGATCCCAGAGTCCTGGGATCAAGCCCCACATGGGGCTCCCCGCTCAGCAGGGAGCCTGCTTCTCCCTCTCCCTCTGCCTGCTGCTTCCCCAGTTGTGCTCTGTGTGTGTCAAATGAATAAATAAAATCTTTTTTAAAAAAGCATACACACACACGCACACATACATAAAATATATATGCAGCACACAGTCCTCATTGTCAGTGTTTCTCCAATAATCCAATTGTAAGGCATTATTTGCTATAAAATGTTATCTCTGGGGATCAAAAAAGGAGGAAAAGGAGAAAGTCAGGGATTAGACCACAGTCATGATTTTAGATCCCAATTCTCAGTCAGCTCTGGTATGAAGACCAACCCGAAATGTAACTTAGGGCAAGTTTACACTCGTCATTCTTCTAATCGGTTCAAAGGCAGTGCTCCTGACAGAGTGGAGCAAGTAGCTTGCGTATAAATACTTGGTTTACCTAGAGAATCCCTGATGTTCCACCAGAGATTACCCAGGGAGCCCACCCCCCAAGTCTCATCCCGTATCTCAAGGTGCTAGCTATACCTCAGCCGTTTACATAACTAAAAGAAAAGTCACTGTTACGGACATTTACGAACACAGCAGCCCTGTGACCCCGTCCCAGGCATAGCTGCTTCCTAGGGCTACAACTTAGTTTACACCTACCTTGATTATAAGGCACAATGTTATGTTCATGGTTTGCTCTGGCTTTGTTTATCTGTTTTGCATGAATCATTTCTGTGCACTGTACCAGGTTTCCCTTACATAATGATAATCAAAAGACATTTTTCAAGGTGGTACGTAATTTTGCTAGGTTGACGAGAGCTGGAGTTTCCTCCTAAATACAAAGGGACAAATGTTTCTCCTGTCGACTGATGATTTTTGCCAGGTCTGAAGGCTGCCCTGGGCACCAGGCTGTGTGCGTGCGCGTGCACCTGCGGTGGGACCCATGCGCTCGGCCCAGGGGCACACACCCTGCCCAGCGCTCCACCTAACCTCCTTGTCTCCGAGAATCATCTTTTCTTCCGAAGTCGTATGATCATTAGTGAACGGCACGCAGGTGAAAAACGCACGGATTTCTGTACCTGTGCGTGTGTAACCGACGAAACTGGATTCCACCAAGACTGCGTCCAGACTCAAGTTCCCACCTGCCTCGGATTCCTCTTCACTCTGGTTGGAAACTCCCACTTAATTGTCTTAGTTGCCTGGCTCTGAGGCTCCAAATAGATCCTCACCATATGAGCAGAGACCTTTCCAGAAGTGGCACGTTCCTGCTCTCCTGCCTGTCCCCGCGGGCCTTCCTTCCCTACCTGACCTTCACAAGAAGTGGTATGTTTTGAGTTAGGATGCTCTTGTGTTGCTTTGGGGGGAGGGGAGGGGAGGGCATGAATTCCTCCCCAGAGAATAGCTATGTGCTCTTGGATTCACAGCCGATGGCTGGAGCACTTGAAAGAGGAGAATGAATGAATAAATCCTACCCGCTGTAAGGCAGGTAGGCTATAAAAGGAGAACATCTCCAAGCACTTTGTGCCAAAACCTGGGAAGGCCGCTCATGGAAAATTACCACTGGAATGACTGATGCCAACCTCAAGGCCAAAATATTTCAACAGCAGAGGCTACTAAAATATTTTCTTATCTTTAATTTCTGCCCTCTTCACCAAGTGCTACCCATCACACAGTGATCTACGCACCCACATATTCACTTCAATTAATCAGGAATAAGACCTTTCATCTCCCACCAGTCTCACTCCCTCTCCTCCCTAACATTTCCATGCCAGCACCCCATGTGTCTAAAATTTTAGGACACCAACTTCCCCCAAAGCACGGTGATATTAAAATGAAGATTTGGTCCTCCATGAATCACCTCTTCCTGAAATGAAACACGAGGACAAAACCAGATTCATAACTGACATGCTAGACAGCACACCCAGTGCGAAAAGCACAGGTAACCAGGAAGCAAAGCACATTTAGACAAAGTTAATTCTCAGTTCTGCAAAGGGAGAAGAGAAAGAGTAGGCCAAGATCTTCGGAAGAAAATAGAACAGTCTTTTCTGTCAGTGTGCAATTTGTCGTCCTGAAATAGATCAGGCAAATTCCTCCCCAGCCACAGGTTCACAATCACGGCCACCGTGTGATTGCGGCGGCCAAGCCCATCCTCTGATTCCGAGACCCCACAGAATGGGCTCAGTAGGAGGGTCTCCCTGAATAGCTCAGGGAAGGGGGCCAGGCCCCAGGCCGGGAGGTGGCAGAGCGGCTGCGCTCGGAATGCTCATTGCAATTTTCCAAGTCCTATTTCTATCATTCAGTCAAAGCAGTCTCATTCCAAAGACGACGGGTTTGCTTTTGTCTTTAAATTTTGGTTTGTGTTTGACCATTTACATGCCGTGAGCTACCAGACTTCATCACGCAGGATATCTGTGGGGGAATAAAGACGTTTGGTAACACGACGCAAAAGTTGCACATTTTTGTCCTTGTGTACCCAGCGGAATGGAAATCTCAAATGTCACATCAAGGTTCTTGATACGCAGCTTGGGAGGGAGGGTGGAGGTGGCGCTGGGAGCCAGGAGTGTTGGCCAGTGTGCAGCAGAGAGGAGTCCTCGCTCCTCGGAGAGGTGTTTACTAAAATCGGGTAGCAGGCTCTGTCCTTGGTGATGGGCTCTGAGCCTCACAGACCATCCGCCTGGTGAAGGACGGATGTGGGTTGCGGGCAGTTGTAACCAGGCGTGAGAAGTGGAAGGATGGAGAAGCACAGAGGAGGGACAGTCAGCTCAGGCTTGGGAAGTCAGTCGGGGAAGGCTGCTCAGGGCAAAGTGTCGTGTGCAAAGGTGACAAAGATGAGTAGGAATTCGAAGATAAACAGGAGCTTGGTGAGAGAGAAGCACGTTCTAGGTCAAGGGAAGAGAGTTCACTGGGCAGCTCCCCACTCATATTCCCGGGCAGCAACCCGGGATGCGTCCAGGGCTCTGACTATTACGGTATTTCCTCATACGAGTGGATGAAGAAAAAATGGACTTGGTTTACACAGTGACACACGGTGATATCTACCTCCGTAGAATCCCCGGGTTGAAAACCCATGAGGCTGAGAACAGGGGCCTCAGTGTAACACAAACAAGACTAGGCTCTTTTCCGGGACTGTCGGAGTTCAACATACATCCAGATCCCGGACAGCACCACGGGCCTCGGCAGCGGGAGGGTAAACAAGAGATTAGCATTTAACCGAACGCAACATGTGTTTTTAATGGATTCAGTGTAATTGATCTAGTCGCACGGACTGTCGCTTTTTTCCCAAAGGAAAAATCAGTGGTCTTTGTCCACATTTGTTTCTAAACATTTTAAACACAGTGGTCCTGACTCTGCTCTGCTTTAGGTCCTGTCTTAATGACACCCCTGGCATTTATCACAGATTCGTAACATGAGTCTGGTTAAAAAACGTCCTTTCTGGAGAGAGATGAAAGAATCTGGTCGCTGGTTTGCTTGATTCCTTTGCTGCTAATTAAATCAGTGCAGCCATCATCTTATGCTTCTTCGTGTCTCGTACGGACAAGAGTAAAAAGCCATTGTTTAGAAGCTTTCCCAGCCTCATGCAGCGTATACCTTGCTCTCGAAGCCTTATCGGGGCCAGCTCCAAGGTCAACACCACACGGTGAACACCAACCACATCTGTCCCTTCACTTGCTGGCCCCCAAGCAACCAGCCAGCGAGCCAGAGGGCTCCTCTTGGTTTTCACGGGTGGCCACCACACGCTGCCTCGTCCCGTGCACAGTTTTCAAAGATTCAGGAAAATCTGCACAAGTCCAGATGTTTGGATAATTCTAGTCCTGTTGTCCCAGCCCCGAGGAAACCCAGTCACGACAGCAATCTCATTTCTGTTGACTCAAATGATGATTTGGATCAACATTTACCAACCATGCAAGAACTCTACACACCCTATCGGGTGGAAAGTTTACCGACAGCCTTCTTAGTAGGCTTAAATTCACACACAGGGACGCATGTCATTATGTAGGCTCATATGCATGAAGGTTTGTATGAAAGGGTGCTCAAAATGTCAATGCTTATTCTTCGTAAATAAGGCAATATCTGTGAATGACGGCATGTTAGGGGATTTCTACCTTTTTTCTTCATAAGGTTTGGTGAGCCTTGAATTGTTTCTGTAGTGGGAATGTTTTATTTTATCGTCAGTAAAAACTATAAATATATATGTACATATAAAAACTATAAATATGTAGTTTTATATAAATATGTATTACATATTAATAAAAACCATAAATATGTATATATGCATGAATACTTACATATTTACTTTGTATATATAACAATAACTTATTTATTTATCATTTGGGTTTCTTTGCGTGTGTGTGTTTTAGTAAAGCAAACCAGGGTAATCTGAAGGTGCAGCTGGCTAGACTGTCCCCAGACCACATTTCAGAGACAAATAGTGCTAAAGGTCTATGACAATAACCATTCTTTGCTCAACATATATCCAGGAAGAGTTAGCCCATCTTGAGGATGGCCCACGAGGGCAAGCTGAGCCCTCCTCTGTTCTCACTGCTCTTACCCCATCAAGCCCTCCAAACACAGGCAGGAGGTCCTGAGCTACCTTCTTCACCAGGAATGGCGTGATGCCGTTATTGATATGGTGGGCTTTGAAGCCAAGGGGTCCAGGGACTCTGCTTTACCTCCAGCCCAAGAACGTCCCAATGCCATGCAAGGTGCCCACAGAGCATCCCTGGTTGGATGCAGAGGGAAGTCTGTTGGCACGACTGGGGCTCTGTTGAAGGCCTCTTCAGAGTGGGACCCCAGGAGCTGTGGTGGCGGCCAGGTATTGGTTTAGGGTCCACGACATGAGTGAGGCCACAACTATTCTTCAGGAATAATTCATCTCTTCTTACTGTTTTCCCTTTCCTGGCTCCTCCACCCTCCTGCTGTCAACCTGGAGTCTCCACTTCCAGATGCCAATTGAGACTCTTCACAGAGCTCCAAGCATTACTACAACATCGGCGGCTATTTTTGAATCCACCGGGAAAGCACTGTATGTTGCCCTTCGGAATCATAATTCGGCCATCACCGTGGGGTGTTCATTTTCCTTAAAACAGTGAAGTGTGAGCTTTCTCAGATTGGTTGTCCTAACCCAGAAGCGTGTGCCAGCCTGGAGCGAGCATGATTTTTTGGTTTGTTTTCCTTAAGCTGGAATGCACTGGTTTATCTTGGACCCTTTTGTTGATCCTGCTTTCTAAAGCAGGTAAGGCTGGCTATGGCTTATGCATGAAAAGAAGGCAAATTCCTCAAGCCTGGGGTAGTGGGACCGACTGTTAAGGGCAGAGACCCTCCAGGCCGCTGGTGTTCAAATGCTGGCTCCTCTAAGGAATGACTGTGAAGCCCCAGGCAAGTTGCACAACTTCCCTGTGCCTCTCTTGCCCCGTCAATACAATGGGAGCAATGATAGTACCTGCATCAGAGAATTTATGAAAGCATACTTTTCAAAAAGTTAAAACGCTATTTTCATGTAACTGTAAAGTGAGCATGAATCAAATATTTATTTCACTCATTAACAAAGGAACCAACAGGTTGAGAACACTGATTCACAGAATATGTATGTGGGCTAGTGTATATATATTTTCAAGTTCTGGAATTGTTTAACAGGTGGTTAAGAAGACTAAATTAGTACACATATTTATATGTATACATATGAATAATATATGTGTATATTTGTATATATAATAATATACGTATATATTTAGTATTTATATACTATGCTGGATAGAACAGTCCCTGGCACATAAGAAGCTCTATATAACTTTCACTATTATTATTTTGTATCTAAAATAAATTGTTCTTTCACTGTGCATCCATCAAAAAAGTCATTTTTTTGCTTTGAATGTAAATTACCTAGAATGAATTTGAAATGTGGCAACAGAAGTTTCCAAATGTCTATTAATATTGTCTTTCTTTTTTAACTAGAAGAGATATACTATTTTCCATTTCTTTGAAATGATTAATTCATAAAGTTGAGGAAAGTAGGTTATGCAGCTTATTCAGGAGATGAATTTTGAAATAAACTTTTTTTTCCCAAGTACAGCTATATGTGGCCTTTAGCTTCTCAAAGCTTTCTACACTATTAAAGGATTATAATAATAATATTACCCAAAAGTCTGGAAATGAGACTTTGCGCTTGGTTTAATTTTGAAAAACCACTTAGGGCACTTAAAATCCTTAATTATCAAGCACAGACAGAATAAATACCATACGGTCAAGGTCGGACAAGGCTCTGTTGTCTTCCTGCACTGTCCAAACTCTCCGAAGCTAAGGGTTAAAGTTTGGACATCTTCCAGGTATCTTCTAACAAGTAAAATATTTTGTTTGTGCTCATCTTTATACATGTGGCTTACTTTTTAAATTAAAAATGCTCTCCCTAAAAGTATAGACAACTTAGTTTCATATGATCCTCAGGTTTCTTTCTGTGTTTTGTCTGGGTTAATCGTTCTATTCCAGATAAGCAAACTTGTTGCCAAAAAGCTTGGTTTCCCACCCTCGTGGTACAGGGGTCACTCTGCCCATCTCTCTCCTTCTTTAATCCGTGGCAAATTTCAGACCAGAGCTCTGTCCAATAGCAGATCATAGAAAAGACTCAATTCATCTACACTGAATGAACCCACTGAGAAGTATTTATCCAGAAATCACTTCATGCTTTCCTATCAATCTTCTGTACAAGTGGACATTAACTACAGATAATTGATCCAGAACAGTGTCCCTCTGTGTTGGGGTAAAATTAGAGCTTCTGACACTATTCACTAGAACAGGAAAAAATTCAATGCTCTCTTTGGGTCAAAACAACTACTCTCCTCATAATATCTGTATTTTCCACTCTGTAAAAGATGTCAACGGACCATCTGTGGCAGATAGACATTAAGATGACCTTTCAATTATCCTCACCTCTTGGTATTTATGTCCTCGTGTAATCCTCTCTCCTTGATTGTGGGCAGTACCTATGACTTGTTTCCAACCAAATAAATGAATCCTTCTCCAGGCCAGGCTTGAAATGAGCCCACAGCCCCAGCCAACACCTGACTGTGGCCTTGTGAAGTCAAAGACCTAGTTAAGCCATGGCCAGACTCCTGATCCACACAATCTGTGCAACAGTACATTTTCAGCTAGTGAATTTGTTGTCATTTTCTTATGCAACAATAAATCATCAAAATGCTATCCTAAAAGACGGGTCAGAGGCCGACATTTATGCTTTTAGTGATGTCCAAGTAGACTTCCCATGTCAGATGGGCCCATCGCTGAAGAAGAGTCTCGCAGCAAAGAGTGGGCCACCTCTCTCAGGAGAGCCAGTGATTGGCTAGTCACTCACTAAGGATCACTGATCTGCCACTTCCCTTTGGAAAGGCTGCGACCCGCTGCCGCTAAAGATGTGGATCCAAAGGTCTTTTGGTTTAAAACAATCTGCACGCTACGTGGCATGAGGTTAGATTTCTAGATATTCACTGCTGGAAGGGATCCGGACAACCATTTTTGCAATCCTCAAAATTAGTTTCACGTGCGTCATATTTCTGCCAGACACTGAGTTAAGCATTGTGGATAGAGAGATGAAGGACACCTCCTTCCTGATCACGAGAGGCTCCTAGCTAAGTAAGAAAGGGGGGCATTTTAAAAGGTAGCATAAAATTTTAAAATGACTGACAGTATCGAATGTTAGAGAAGATATGGAAATCCCAGAATTCTCCTATGTCACTTATGAGAATATAAAATGGTACAGCCACTTCGGAAAATGGGCAGTTCCGGGCGCCTGGGTGGCTCAGTGGGTTAAAGCCACTGCCTTCAGCTCAGGTCATGATCCCAGGGTCCTGGGATCGAGTCCCGCATTGGGCTCTCTGCTCAGCAGGGAGCCTGCTTCCTCCTTTCTCCTCTCTCTCTGCCTGCCTCTCTGCCTACTTGTAATCTCTCTCTCTGTGCCAAATGAATAAATAAAATCTTTAAAAAAAAAAAAAGGAAAATGGGCAGTTCCTTATAAAGTAAAACTTGTTTCTATTCTATAACCCAGTGATTCCATGCATAGGTATTTACCCCAGAGAAATGAAAACATACATTCTCCAAAAGACTTGTGTATAAGAATGTTCACAGTAGCCTTAGTCACAATTGCCCCAAAGTGGAAAGACTACAGATGTCATCAACAGGAGAATGGATAAACAACTTGTGGTATATTCATAAAATGTAATACTACTCAGCAATAACAATGAATTAACCAACCATATGGTCGATATCAGTATATACAACAACATGGATGAATTCCAAAAATACTATGTTGAGTGAAACAAGGGAAAGACAAAAAAAACAGTCTGTAGTTCAATTTCTGTAAGTTCGAGAACAGGCAGCCTTCATCTTGGGTAGGTGGAAATGACAGAGAAGGGGCATGAAGGAACTTTCTGGGCAGTCGAAATGTTCCATATCTTGACTGGGTACACAGTTATACAGATGTGTGCACTTATCAAAACTCATCAAACTACACCCTTAAGATACGGTATATTTCATGCATATGTAAACTTTGCCTCAATTAAAAATAAAAGAATAAACTGAGGGCCCAGGTTTTAGGACCCAATCAGAACTGGATTCCTCCTGCGTTTCTGAAATTCATTAACTATGACAAAGAGCAAGTTATTTAATTCCTCTGAAACTCGGTTTCCTTACCTGTAGTATAGGATAACAGTGTCTAAGGTTTGTGTCTCTCAGGGCTGTTTTGAGAATGAAAAGGAGATAATATTTGTAGTATATTTAGGCTGATGACTAGCACAGTGCACAATAAATGAAAGTTATCGATCTTACTTTAAAAAAAAAACACATGAAAGTATATATGAAGTGGTAAGTCATACTTAGAAAAAGAGGCATTCCTGCCCCAAGGACAAAGTGGACCAGAGAAAGTTATATAAATGAGATGACAGTATGAACTAGCCTAGCCACTGAAATAGGATTTCATGAGGTGAAAGAAAGGTGGAGAAAACCCAACTCTTCATCTTTTTTAACAAAAGTGACTGTGACCCTTCTAAGTTAGGCAGCTTTCAAGGAGCTCAAGATATCTGAAAATGCATTAATTCCACAAGTAGTTAATAATTACCTGCTTTATGCAGCACAGCCTGCTAGGTACTGTAAATGGAAGAAATAGCAAAACACAAAAACAAACCATAAATTTTACTGGATTATACCAGGAGTGTGGTTAGCTTCAGGTAAATGGAAAACCTATCCAAAATACAAATGTATTTGAACCTGTAGGCCCACATGACACTGAGTCATGTCTATTAAGATGTTTGGGGGGCGATGATACAGTTTTAGACAAAGCTGGGTCTGGAATCTGGAACGGACTCTCTACTTTGCCAAGCGGATGTTTACAAATCAGAGCCTCAGATTTCTTACCCATGAAATGCCTTCGAAGGGTATCTCGAAGAGCAAATGAGATAACCTGAGTTAAATCATCTGGTAGAGACTAGAGCTAGTACAGTGGAATATTTGATGTAGCAGAGGCCTGAAAGACATTCATTCACTCACTTTCCCATGGAAATAATTACAGAAAATGCAAAGACTTTATCCACAAACTGAAATCGTCTTGATCACAGTCATTAAGAAATGAGTCCTTTTTAATGAAAATCTTACTTTTAGATTTCAAAGAGATATGGATTTTAAGTCCTATAACAATTGGGATCTTACACAGTAAATGGAGCCACTCGGAAGGGAATACTTTTGTGGGCAACTCTCTCACTCCACATCTTCTCCCTGTTTCTCCTCTGATCAAGTCAAACCCTTTTCAGAATATTTTATCTAAAAAGACACTTGATATAGACGTTGCTTTCCTGAAATTTTAATCTGGGAAGTGATGGTTGTTTATCTACAGGAAGCTTCAGGTGCCTAGACCACACTCAAATTTAGGGTTTCAAAATTTCATTTCTGGCAATAATTACATAGGTGTGTTCTTTATTTCATTTAATATCTCTTTCCTGTGTTTTATTTAGCTTCTAGAACCACACTGAGGATGTCATCACCGCGACAGAGTGGTTTTTAAACTCTAAGTGCTACTCACCAGTATTGCCACAGACCAGCCCTGTTATAAGAAGCCTCTTAAAATACACAGAATAGGGCCACACTGTGTTTGCTGCCTCCAAGGGTATGAATTAAGGCTAAGTGCAAGCATATGCCTACCGAGGAAAGAGCTTTATACTGTTCAAACATATCAGATGCTCCAGCAAAATAAAGTACATGGTTTAAATAATATTCTCACTTTGCTAGGATAACCACAGATGAAAGGATGTGCAGATGGGAAAAAAAAATCCCCACAACCTTCCCTTAGGCTACTCGCAACTTCGGAGGATTGATACCTCTTGGTTTCCTCCTGCAAGGCTTAGCGTTCTTAACAAAGTAAACCGACGACCTCTATCTCCTTCTTAATCTTCTCAATTGAGACAAGAAACTGAAACCACAGTTTTTTCGATCATAGTTACACCTTGTAAATAAAATCATGTTGGCCTAAGACAATTACAAACAGTACACGAAAGCAACCAACTCTTCCTCAAAACAGAGATGACAAAGGATGGTTGCAAAGCCTCTTCTTGCCTACACAACAAATTAACTGAGGTTTCTCTTGCTTTCTTTCTGGAAAATAATGAAAACAAATTTTCACTGTTTTACTGATATTTTCCATATCCTAATGACGAGCTTTAAGTATTCTTTCTTTTTCTCAAATTTTTATTTAAATTCCAGTTAGTTAACATACAGTGTAATACTGGTTTCAGGAGTAGAATTTACTGATTCATCACTTACATACAACACCCAGTGCTCAGCACAACAGGTGTCCTCCTTAATGCCCATCCCCCATCTGGCCCCTCCCCCCCCAGCAACCCTCAGTTCATTCTCTATAGTTAAGAGTCTCTTATGGTTTGCTTCCCTCTCTTTTTCTTCCCCTTCCCCTATGTTCATCGGGCTTTAAACATCCTAAGAATGATTGCAAACACCAAGTAATGATCTGTGATGACCTTTGCATTTTGAATTGACTTGTGATTTACTTACTGCTATTATAGCTTATAGTGGTAGTTAAATAGAAAGCCAACCATTCTTCTTCCTCAGAGACTATGATTTGTTTGAAGCCAACCAAATAAAATAATTCAGAAAAACTGCTCAGATGCAATATGATAACATTGCAGAGCTCTTTTGCCTCTTCACAGGAAAAGCTAGTAACAATTAGCTGTTTGTTCAAACAAAACCAGGCATCCTTGGGCAAATTATAAAGCTGGGGAGAAAATGAAAAGTCCCTTAAAACTTTTAAATAGTAATTATCAAATGGTAACTCAAAGTGGAACATAAAATACCAAAAACAACAAAAAAATCTTTCATTTTATCGTCCCAAAGAATAGAATTTTCCCTAGTCCCAAAGAATAGAATTTCTTTTCACAGATGGAAATTTGGACAGGATGAAATTCCGGCAGAAAAAAAAATATTTCAATACTTTCTTCTCTCTTTAAATATTAAATTAATCACAAGAGAAGGAAATTATACCAACAAACGCTGGTATGGGTATCTGGTTTATGGATACAAATTAATGACTGATGCCCTAAGAAATTAGCTAACTTCGTTTTCTAACGTATCACTTAATTAAAGAGGGGATCTTCTGCTCCTTTTTAAAAACAAGTTTTGAGAAAGACATTTTGTCCTCTTTCAAATCTCACTAGTCCATATTTTTAAAAATCTATTAAAATATGGAGAAGAGCCACTGTAATTTTACAGCTGTTTTTTTTCCTTCCAAAAGTTTCTTGGTCCTGGAACAAAGTCAGGTCTCAGAAGGCAGGGTGGTCAGACACGAAGGTAAGTTTTCATTAACAAACCCCAGTGGGCACTGCTCAGCATAGCACAGACACACCCCCTGCGGCAGAGAAGGCACAGAAGGGGCAAGACCAGTACAGGAGGCATACAGGGAGCTGGGGGCCAGTCGCTAGTGTTCCACAGGGGACAGGCCCAGAGCCAAAGAGGGTCAGACTCCAAATACCCAAGAGCACCATCTGCTTCCTTTGCAAGGTGACCGCTAGGACATGACCAGTAATTAAAAGTTCAGCTTTCACAGCATCGATTGCCTCCTTTTACACACAGAAGAGGTGTGTTCTAGCAAATACGGCGCTCCAACTGAATGCATACGGCAAACCCCGTTGTCCCGCTCACATTTTTTCGAACGGAGATGGGGTTTGGGGGGAACTGTAGGCCCAGTGGTTGCAGCGTGATGAGCAGAAAGAGCGTCTCTAGCAGTGCAGAACTGGATGCAAGCTCCTAGTTTCCCGCCCGGGACCACAGTGGTTTCCTGATCTCTGGAAATATGTTGTCTCTCCTGCGCTGTCCCTTCCCTTCGCACCTACCCCCACCGCCACCACCACTGTAACCGAACATGCTGTCTGCTTGAAATAGCTGAGTTTCTGTTTTGTGGCTGGACCCTGCCTCATACAATGTTCCCCTCAATATCCAGCACAGTGGGCTTTGCCCCAAATGGGGAAGTAGGGAACTGGTTCGGCACCATGAAAAAAGCCCTAAATCTGGAGTTAGAAGAACTAAGTTGAAACCTCTGCTCTAACACCTCCTGGCCCCGTGACCTTGGGGAAGTCAATGAGCCCCTTTTTACCCGCTCTGTGCAGCGGGAACAACAGTCCTCGCCACCTCCCTGGGGAATGGGGTGACTGGTGACCGCATCTGGCTCCAAGGCTCTCTGACCTACGGATTAGCACCTCTGGGGAACCCCTTTAAAAAATCCAGGTCTGGGCTCCTCCCCCGGGGAGTCTGATAATTCACCTCAAGTGTGATCCAAACACTGGTAATTTTGAAAATCTCCCCGGTGACTCACCCTCACAGCATGATCTGCACACCCCTGGCAGGGCTCCGTGTGCGCGGCAGGCCAGCAAGCGTCAACCTCAGCAGTTGGAGAAGCAGCCTCCGAGGCCCCACCCCAAACCCACTAAACCGGAATCCACGTTTTACAAGCTCTCCAGGGGATTACTACGTGCGTTACCACGTACAGCGTGAGAAGCTCTGCTCCAGAAGACGGTAGGTACTCTAGAAACAGTGGCAGGACCCAAATGTTAGCCTTATTGAAATACTTATTACAACTGGGCTGCAAACCTATACAGTACCCTTGAGAGGGACCTACTGGAACCTCGACTCTGGAGTCACAGGCCTCAGTCACATGATCCTGAGCATCCACCCCTTCCAGTGCACTCCAGTAGCTTTTAGCTTGTCTCCCTGAGTCTGCTTTCATTTCCCTACAATTCGTTCTCCAGTCTCACGTCCTGAGAATGGCCTTGCCTGTCCACCCTGGTTCGCAAGCTCCCATTTTCTCACCCTATCCCCAATTGTTCTGTGTCATATTAACCTGTTTTAACTTCTTCAAGGCACTTAGGAATATTTGAAATCCTCTTATTCATATGTTTACTTATTTAAAACTGCCTCTTCCCCACTAAGAATGTAAGCTCCGGAAGAAAAGAGAACTTGCATGTCTTATTCTCTGCCCATCTCAGCGCTCAGAAAAGTGCTCAGTACTTGGTAGGCATTGAATAAATTCTTGTTGAATATATACTTATTTTGTATTTTTCCACCACAGTTCCCAATATGACCGTGAGTTTGATGCTAATTATTAGGAGTATCTTTTTTTCCACGCCTTGGGATTCCAAGTGAAGGAACTTCAGCCAGAGAACATTCCTGATCTGACATCTTTCCCACCTCCTTTTAGTGACTTGTTTGATGGATGAATTTTGGAAAAAGCAACAGAACATTTCTGGCTTTTGGAAGCAGCCTATCTCCTCAATTCTGACATCCTCTGCCCCTAGGTTCTCTTAGTGGGGTAGCCTTTGTTCCAGTAAAGGGGAGAGGAGTGTCCATCAGTTTAGGAAGATAAATTCAGTTTAGAGAAGAGTTAGCAAGCCCATATGGATACGAATCTAAACCCATTTCGATCTCAAATTGCCTGCTTCCAGTCGTTCAAAATTAGTCCAAAATTCAGAAAAGCACTAAAGGGGTATTATTTATTCATCATCATAAAATCCTCACACACATCACAACTCATATCAGGTACATTAATAATAA
Source organism: Ailurus styani (assembly GCA_002007465.1). Lineage (NCBI taxonomy): Eukaryota > Metazoa > Chordata > Mammalia > Carnivora > Ailuridae > Ailurus > Ailurus styani. Next base: position 2,842,695 of record LNAC01000165.1, on the reverse strand, counting down.
CTTATCAATCCAAATGGGTATCATTGGAGAACTAAATGTCTTATTCAAATATCCATGGAAATACTTAAAATTCTGTTTTTTCCTCCGATCTATGCCCTCATGAATTAGCAGCTGAGGAAAATGATCCCAATTCCAGTAGATCCCCATTGCTTCTGAAGAGAAATGCTAACCTCTTTTTCTTGGCATAGTGATCCAGTCTCCAAGATCTAAGTGTGTTCAGAAAGTCTAGCTCTGCTGAGCATCTGTTTCACCTGGAAAGTGTCCAGCTTTCTCACCCATCTTGGGGGGAAGTTCTTGGGGCCCCAGGGAATGCACCTAGGCACTCCTCAGATGGCCTACCTCCTGTCCCAAATACCCAGTGAACCCAACACCTCCCTTTTGGCAGTGTTTCCAATGACATCCCCAAATAGTAACAATTCTCAGAGAGCTGCAAATTCATCCCAGGAAGAATTAGAATATGCTTATTAAGTCCCAGATCGCTAAATTCCTTCAGAGCTAGATGAAAGTTGGAGATTTTTCTGCACCAAGAATCCAGCGCTCAGAGAAGTTAAGAGATTTGCCCAACGTGACTCAGCTAGAGTGTGGTGAGGCCTGAACACTCTATCCATTCAAGATGGGCCATCTTTACTGTGAATTGAAATGAAAAAATTAGGTAGTTGTGTGAGACATTGCTGGAGGCCAAGCAGGTCCTATGCAATGCATGTTTGCTTGGGTTTCTGAGATGAAGTTAGCCCAGGCTAACGTGAGCCAGACATCAGAAAAAAATGATGAAATGCTGCCAAGTCATTACAGTACCAATAACAACTATAGCTAAGAAAAGTAACTCATGACTCAGAATAAATAATTTCCATACACATTGAATTAGCACTGGCTTTTGGCAAGAACCTAACAGAAGTACATGTAACGGCAGGGATTAATTGAAAATGCTGTCAAGCAGATGCTACCTCTGTTTGTGCCTGGGATTGCTTTTCCTTTTCCACAAAATGCCATGAACTCTGATAGTTCAAATTAAAGAAAAAAAAAAAATGAAACTGCCCAAAGTTGTGCTTCCAGTCACTGCAATCCAGGCCTGCAAATTAGCGTTGCTCATTTTTGTATGTTATTGGCGAGACAACAAAAAAGGTGGTTTCTTGTAATCTTCACTGAAAATAATTGTGTGTCATCATGAAAGGAAAATACATACTCATCTTTAAAGTCTCAAACATCCTTTTTTAAAAATAGCCACAAAATTGAAAAGGAAAAATATTTTCCAAGGAAAGCTGATTGCTCTGATCTTCCTGTCCTACACACTCCCATAGTTTCACACAAATGTCAATACTGAAGATTCAGAAATGAATCAACCAGGCGTCATCTTGGAAAACCTGAAAGGTCCCCAGCTAAGCAGGCAGGCAGGCCAAACTCTCTTGGTGCCAGTGAGCTGCCTTGTTCAGTGCACACATTTTTCAACATGGTAGGTAACAGACTGGACACTCAGAAAAAGACGGCTCTTGAGCCCTGCGTGACAAGACCCCTTCACCAATAAATCAGTTAAGTCTGAACAAGCCATGATGAGAGATGACTGGGGACCAGAGACGTGCTTGAGGAAGATGCAGTCTCTCTCTGCTAAAACTTGAGAGGTCATCACCTTTCTCCCAACTGGAAAACAGACCACTGGCTACCTTCCATGTATTACACAAAGGTGATTTAAAAAACAAACAAACAACAACGAACAAACAACAACAAACAAAAAACCATCTGTATTCCTCTTTGATTCAATAAAAAGCCTGTGGGGCTCTTTTTCCATCCATTCCAGAGATGAAATTTTGAGTTGGTAATAACCTACTGCCTTAAAGAGTAACTATTTATGGGGCGCCTGGGTGGCTCAGTCGTTAAGTGTCTGCCTTCAGTTCAGGTTGTGATCCCAGGGTCCTGGGATCGAGTCCCGCATCAGGCTCCCTGCTGGCGGGAAGCCTGCTTCTCCCTCTCTTACTCCACCTGCTGGTGTTCCCTCTCTCACTGTGTCTCTCTCTATGTCAAATAAATCAATAAAATCTTTAAAAAAAAAAAAGAGTGACTATTTATGTGCATAATTCAGGTGTTGCATTTTGACAGGTTGTGTTAAATAGTCATTTTCTATTAGCAAACTTCAGATGAAATTAACCTTTAAACAGTATGAATTTCCTGCCAGTGGGATCTGTGTTTTACTGACTTTGGTATCCCTATAGAGAGCATTGCATCCACCTCATAGTATGCCCTCTGCGGCTCTTTAATAAACAAATGACTAAATGAATGAGTGGCTTGCTGATTGGAAATAACACTGTCTCAGCAAACAGAACACTTGCCCAAAATGGTTTACTTTCACTTAAAAAATGTAAAGATTACCCACTAGTGAAGGTTTTCCTCCAAGAAGTGACTAAATGGTAATAAACTGTGGTTTGGTGTCTTTTTTTTTTTTTCTTAGTTTGGTCAAAGTAAGATAACTTTGACACTGGGTATTTTTTTCTCTTTGTTTAAATGTGTGCAAAGTTAAAATAAAATGAATTGTACAAATGCATGTGATTTTTTTTTCCTCCTCGGCATATCAGTTTTATCCTTTTGAGGTCTTTCTAAAAGTTGTTAAACAACATAAAACCATGGAAACAATAGGTGGAAAATTTTACATGTTCGAGACAGACTCTTACCCATATTGTTTCAATAACAGCATCAATTTCTGAACATAAAACAAGATGGGGAAACAGTCAACATGGCAACTGAGTCTCTCAACATCAGCGATATCACAGAAGACTCATCTGGATAAGAAGACTTTTGTTCTTAAACACTCAAGATACCTACAGCCCCTTAAGACTGTGCTTAGAGGGTACCTGGGAGGCTCAGTGGGTTAAAGCCTCTGCCTTCGGCTCAGGTCATGATCTCGGGGTCCTGGGATCGAGCCCGGCATTGGGCTCCCTGCTCAGCGGGGAGCCTGCTTCCTCCTCTCTCTGCCTGCCTCTCTGCCTTCTTGTAATCTCTCTCTCTGTCAAATAAATAAATGAATCTTAAAAAAAAAAAAAAGACTGTGCTTAGATCTGGGAAAAAAGTTTTCTTCCTTTAGCTTTTTGATGAAATGGCTGGTTTTAAAGGTATGTTTTTTAAAATAGTATTCAGCTTCATGCATGTTGAATTTCAATCACTCTGCTTCTCTGAGCTGGAGATCTGTGCCCTGGACAACTCTGGGAAGTTAATAGGTGGGTGGCTGGCTGGAAAGGTGACCACCTTTCCAGCAAGGTTAGAACATCTATAGCATATTTGTCCTCCATCTAAACTTCCTTGGCCACAAGGTATCCCTTTATCTTGGATACACGCTTATTCTACTCAGAATTAATTTTATAAAGATGTTTTGCTTCTCGTTCTCATTCTATAAAACCAGGGTTATATCTTCTTTTCTCTTTCCAAGTTTTAAAAGAATATGTTTAGGGACGCCTGGGTAGCTCAGTTGGTTAAGCAGCTGCCTTCAGCTCAGGTCATGATCCCAAGGTCCTGGGATCGAGTCCCGCATTGGACTCCTTGTTCTGCGGGGAGCCTGCTTCTCCCTCTGCCTCTGCCTGCTACTCTGCCTGCTTGTGCTCTCTCTCTCTCTCTGACAAATAAATAAATAAAATCTTTTAAAAAATAAAAAATAAAATAAAAGAATATGCTTATTCCTTCCCCAAGTTTTAAAAACATGTTTGTAATGTCTTATCATTGCAAACAACTCTTTGGTTATACCCTCCCAGTAATGTCTTCATAGAACCAAATGAATCCATGCTAAAAGGTCTTCAAAGAACAGGTGCTTTTTCTGGGGAAGTCAAGAAAGTCAAGAAAGATTCCATGAAATGACTTTGAATAAAGAAGCTTCTGTATCTTTTTTTCTTGTTACTAAAGTCTCAAGATAGGCCTTTTTTTTCATCCTTTTCTAGTGAATATTTGTTCTGACAGTTATGACAAAGAAAAGACAGAAATACAATATGATTTGGCACTGCTTGCTAGTTATAAGAAGCAAGTTGAAAAAAACCCCAAGGAATATAAATAGTTGAGAAGTGTTGATTCCTTGCCTAAATATCAAATAGAACCTCATCTGACAATGAGTTCCGAATACCAACTGACCACATTTCTTCACTAGGTGTCCTGATTCTAATCATGTATAGGGTTCTGCTGATGCAATTGGACTTGCGTTTTCTGATTCACTTTCCTGTCAAGATGACTTTGACTTTTCCTCCTGAAAATGCTCCTCAAAGATCAGGAGATCACCATAAGCATTACTAACAATTCAACATTCATGGTCTGGACATTCTCACCTTTACGCCTCTACACCGCCATACTGTGTGAATGGATCAGACCTGAGGAGGTACCAGACCCTGTGCTTTCCCTCTGTTGGGTGCTGACAGTTTTTAGGCCTCTCTCAGCTACACCTTTAAATTAAATTTGCCCTGCACTAGGCTCCTATGGGCTTCGAACTAAGACATGTAAATTATAACATCAGCAACATGTTTAGTTTATTGATACTTTAAAAGGTAAAGAAAATTAATATGCACATTGTGGTTGCAGGCTGAAAATCTGTGTACCCCTCAATTTCATATGGTGAGTTCCATAACCCCCAATGTGATGGTATTTGGAAATGGGGCTTTGGGGAGGAAGTTAGGGTTAGATTAGGTCATAGTGGGCCCTTCATGATGGGTTTGGTGCCCTTTAAGAAGAGGAAACTAACTCTCTAGGCACACACTGAAAAAAAGGCCATGTGAGCACATACTATGAAGGTAGCTGTCTACAAGCGAGGCAGAAGGCTCTCACAGGGAACCCAACCTGCAGGCACTTTGATCTGAGACTTCCCAGTCTCCAGGATTATGAGAAATAAATGTCTGTTGTTTAAGCCACCTGCTCTATGGTACTTTGTTATAGCAGCCTGAGCTGAAGAGGACATACCGCAAAACTTGGCATCCGATTTTGGGTGATTTCAATAAGGACGTAATAACAAGATACATCCCTAAGTTTAAAAAAAGGAAAGAAGGAAAGAAGGAAGGAAGGGGGGGAGGAAGGAAGGAGGGAGAGAAAGAGGGAAGGAAAGAAAAGAAAAGAGAAAGGAAAGGAAAAGAAAAAAGAAAAAAGAAAAGAAAAGGAAGAAAGGAAGAAAAGCATTTTACAATGTTTGGTCTAAAGTTAATTAACATTCTCTCAAATGCATTTATAAATATTAAAATATTAAAGCTACTATATATAATCAGAATAGATAATTGAGTTTGACTATAATTAATCAAAACTAGATTTCAAATCACCACTTACTAGTTCTATGGCTTTGAGAAAGTACAGAGGCCATCTGGGCCTTGGTTTCCTCAGTTTTAAAATGGGGATAATAATTGTAATTATTTCCTTTTTTTTTTTAAGATTTTATTTATTTATTTCACAGAGGGAGAGAGAGCACAAGGAGGCAGAGAGTCAGGCAGACAGAGAGAGGGGGAAGCAGGCTCCCCGCTGAGCAGGGAGCCCGATGCGGGCCTTGATCCCAGGACTCTGAGATCATGACCTGAGCCGAAAGCAGAGGCTTTAACCCACTGAGCCACGCAGGCACCCTAATTGTAATTATTTCTTAGCATTATTGTAAGGATTACATGAGTTTTATTTGTAAAGCACTTAGAACGCCTTGCTCCCAATAAGCATTATATAAATGTCTGCTAAATGAAACTAGAAAACATTTACATTGCCTGGCACACAGAAGGTATTCAATAAATGAGCTAAATTCTGAAACCAAGGGCAATACAGTCTTAATAAAAAACATTAAAGCTATAAAACAAATTTCCTATAATAAAGCAAATTTCCTATAATAATGGGCATAGTAAAATAGAAAGAATACTGTTCTGTGAGTCACGAAATGACTGTCCCAGTCATAAATACACCCTGTGACATTTGACTAAGACACTTCCTCTTTGCACCTGAATTTTTTTATCTGCCAAATGAGAGAATTGTACCGTAGGAGTTTCCAAATGCAGGTGTATGGTTGTAAACCAATCAGTATCAATCCAGTTTGTGACAAAAGGGGAAAACAAAGCACAATGCATTGATTTTTTTTTATAAAGTTACACTTATAATTTTTTTTAAAGATTTTATTTATTTATTTGACACAGAGAGAGAGACTACAAGTAGGCAGAGAGGCAGGTAGAGAGAGACAGGGAGAGGAGGAAGCAGGCTCCCTGCACTTATAATTTTAAAGGAATAATCCTTAATTTGAGATCACTCTTCCCCCTCTCTCCCTCTCTTCTTTCTTCCTTTCTTTCCTTCCTTCCTTCCCTCTTTTTCTTTTTTCCTTTCTCTTCGATGTGAAAATTTCCAATCTTTTATGCAACATCGATGAAAGTAGATGGGAGATATTTTTAATTGCAGCAAAATACATGCAACACAAAATTTGTCATTTCAAGTGTACGGTTCAGTGGAATTAAGTACATTCTCATTGTTGTACAACCATCACTATTCACCTCCGGAACTTGTTCACCATCCCAAACTGAAACTCTGTTCCCATTAAACACTAACTCATCTATCCCCCTCTCCCCAGTCCCTGGCAACCACCATTCTTCTACTTTCTCTGTCTATGAATTCTACTCTAGGGACCCCATATAAGTAGAGTCACGTAATGTTTGTGCTTTCTTGTATGGCTTATTTCACTTAGCATAGCATCTTCAAGGCAGGATTTTTTAAAAAAGATTTTATTTATTATTTGACAGAGAGAGAGAGAGCATGAGCATGGTGGGGTGGGGGAGGCAGAGGGAGAGAGAGAAGCAGACTCCCTGCTGACCAGGGAGCCCAATGTGGGACTCAATTCCAGGACCCTGAGATCATGACCTGAGCTGAAACAGACGCTTAACTGACTGAGCCACACAGGCGCCCCAAGGTAGGATATTTTTTTAAATGTTCTTACTTGACAGTCCCCAAGTAATGTTCTTACTAGTTTCGCATCCAACCTCTGGAAACCACTGGACTAAAAACCTTGAACTTCTCCTCCAGCCTATGATCAAGAGCAATGGTCTCATCTTCAATATGCTTGATGTAAGTGCTCAATAGACTTGAAATAATGTGGCAAGACCCTGGGGTTGTTGCTCAGTGGTCTCTGCAGGGATAGGATTGGATTGAACCTGTGTTTGGTAGATCACTTCCTATATTAATTGCCAAATCTCTTTTATGCTCTAAAGGAATTGAGCTATAAATGTGAAAATGAGAAGATAATGGGAAATATTATTTTTAAACATACACATCATGTCACCAACAAAACCTGGTCTACTTGCAACAAATTACCAAAAGGAGATTGGTGGTTTGATACAGTTTCTACTGGATTCTACAGAGCATCTGCTCATGTCTGCTCCTGAACAATTCCATAAGTTGCCTTATTAAGGGCACCATTTTAGGGAGGTATTGGTTCCTTAAGCTACCTTAAAAATCACAGATCTCGGGCGCCTGGGTGGCTCAGTGGGTCAAAGCCTCTGCCTTCGGCTCAGGTCATGATCTCAGGGTCCTGGGATCGAGGCCCGCATCGGGCTCTCTGCTCCGCAGGGAGCCTGCTTCCTCCTCTCTCTGCCTGCCTCTCTGCCTACTTGTAATCTCTCTCTCTGTGTCAAATAAATAAATAAAATCTTTAAAAAAAAAAATCACAGATCTCCAGTCTTGCTGTTTAGCATTCTTACTTCTTGAATAACTATCCAGCCTCATAGACAAGATGTTTGAGAACTTACAGCCCTTTGTACAGCAGTTAATTACATCTAAGTATAGAGCCTGGTGGTTTTTTAATGTTTTGGAGATGGTGTACTAGTCTTTATCCATGCTTCTAAGTCCAGAATGTTCTTGCATTTTAGGTCACAAACTATGAAATTACAAAAAAAAAAAAGCTTCCAAAATAATATTCCATAAGTCATACCAAAGTGAGTGGAGAAGTACATAATGATGGGTGTGGTAAAACTGTTTCTTTTTTGGAACTGAAGCTACATGAGGAAGGAGAGGAATGCAAGAAGAATAAGAAAACGTGTTAAAATGAAGGGTTCTGTATGCATAAAAATTAGCCCCAAACAATTTTAAACTATCACAGGGTAAAAATAAGCAGTGAAGACCAGGAGAACACAAGTGACCGGGAGTGAAAGCCTGGGGCAGACTCAGCAGAGAAATGATGGGCTACAGAAGGGCAGGTGGCGGTGGAGGAACAGAATGGACTCAAGCTGGATTTTGGAAGCAGACCGAACAGAACAGAGCTTATTTTAAAATATATGCACCTGGTCTTTCACACGATCTATTATTATCCCCTGTCCTCTCCCAGGCTCACTATGATGTCTGTACATGGCTGACAATATATGCATTTTCAAGACTGGGAATTTAGGCAGAGAGCTGGTCATTACAGCGCAGTTGCCGTGCTCAGACGGCTGGGTGGGCGAGGCAGAACGAAGCCACATGCATTCGTGGCAGCAAAGGACACATACGCATATAAAGGCCTACGTTGGGGTCTATTTCCTTCAGCAGTGTTAAAAATGTGTAATCTTGAATTTAACAAAGAAAGAAAAAAAAAATCCCAGAGCTTAACTGGAAATAACTACTTTGCTCCTGGGCACATTCAACAAGATCGGGGACACAGCTTTTGAATGGTTTTTCCACTTCTTACTTCAAGGGGTTGGTGGTATTGTGTTTCTGGTAGACAATGTATATTTTGAGTAATTCCCTCCCAGATAAATATTATTTGCTTTCCATTTTTTTTTATTGAAAGATTTTATTTACTTGAGAGAGAGAGAGATAGTGAGAGAGAGCATGAACGGGGGGTGGGGGGTGGAGGGTATTGTTAGGGGCAGAGGGAGAGGGAGAAGCAGGCACCCCGCTAGGCGGGGAACCCAATGCGAGACTCCATCTCCGGACTCTGGGATCATGACCTGAGCCAAAGGCAGACGCTTTACCAACTGAGCCACCCAGGCGCCCCTGTTTTCTAGTTTTTAAGAAAGAGGGAAATCTGGTTTTAGTTGACTTATTTAAATGGAGTAACTAATAAAAAGTTAACCACAATGTACTACTGGTTGTGAAATGTCATTGTAATGTTACATTGCTTCTACTGTCAATTTGATTAAGTCAGTGATTTGCGAAGCCTTGAAAAGTGGCTGATACTTCACAGGAGCTTAAGAGTAGATCACTGAATGAATACTTTTACCCTAAAGCTTCATTATCATCATTGTTATCATCACCATCATTATCATAGCAAACATTTATTTACTTCCCATGCATCACGCATTTCTCCAAGTGCCTTATGTATATAACCTTGTTTCATTTTCTCCTCCATTTTACAGATAAGGACAATGAAACAAGTAGGGTAAAGTGACCTGCCCTAGGACACATATCTCACAAGTGGCAGAGCCAAAGACTGCAACCCAGACCCTCTAGTTCTAGAGTCTGTGCTCTTAGTATCTATCATATTTGCCTGCCCCTCTTAAGCAAGTAAAATATTTTTTTAAATCTAAGGAACATATAATTATTTAAGTGTATTCCCAAGATATTATATTGCTATAACTAACTCTGTAAGCCTGATTTCCAACAATAATGTAATGACATTATTAGCTTATGATATTGCTCTTTCTAAGCTCTTCCTACATATATAATTCTTGACCTCAAATCTGGTGCTGAAATGAGAATCAAATCTCTGAAGAACACAATTACAGTTTTCATTGTTTAAAAAAAAACAAAACACATGGACTAACAAAGTATTTGGAAGCATTAATCTGTCAGACTCAAGTTGAATAAATAGCTAATTTAATAGAGGTCAAAACCCCACTGGAATACCCAAAATTCAGAAAGTGAATGGTTCAAACTAATTTTTGAAGGCATAGAAACAACTGGCAACCTCCATGAAAAAGCTTTTTTCCGCCCAAATAACAAGTGAAAATTGTTACAGAAAGAATTTCTCACTGTCCTTATTCCAATCATTTCTTAAAAAAAGCATAAAAACACAAAAATGTTTCTAAAAATCTATGCTTGAGTGTAAAACTTCCCTATCATATGTTTTAGAAAACTGTATATGCTCATCTAAATATCAAGTTGAGGTTATTTTTTTAATGAATAGAGTAAACTCTTTAATTCACAGTTATATTTTTTAAAACAAACTAGAATCATTTTTAAATTTAGAATATGGCAAGATGACCAGGACCATGATGGATATTTTTGCTGAGATCATATCATTTGAAGTTTAGACTTTTTTTTCTATAGAAGGCCACAGACTCCTCTGTTAGAATATAAGAACAAATCTTATATAATTCTTTGTATTCAGAATCCATTCCATAAGTAGAATTAAATTAGTGAATCTATTCTGAAGGTAACTGGAATGCCCAAAAGTCCATTTGCCAGCAAATCCCAAAGTATGTCCTGTATCTGAATCACTCACACCATAACAACAGGCAAGACCATCTCTGTTTTAGTACTTATCAGCAGGGCCCTTATTTTTTGGTATTTATTTGTAGGCAGAATAATCACCCTCAATGATGCCCCTGTTCTAATTCCTAGAACCTGTGACTATGGAGCCTTACATAACAAAAGGGACTTGGCAGGTGTGATTAAACCAAAGATGTTAAGGTGGGGACATTATCTTGGATTATCTAGGGGGGCCCAATGTAATCACAGAGAGAGACAGAAGGGAAAGTCACAGAAGGAAATGTGACAACCAAAGCAAGTAAGAGAGATACAATGTGAGAAGAACACAGCCTGACTTTGTTGGCTTTGAAGATGGAGAAAGGTGGTGGGTCACGAGCACAGGAATCCAGGTAGCTTCTGGAAACTGGAAAAAATAAGGAAATGGATTCTCACCTAGTGCATTCAGACGGAACACAGACTTGCTGATCTCTTCATTTTAGCCCCGTGAGACCCTCACTGGACTTCTGACCTCCAGAATTATAAGATGACAAATTTGTGCTAAGTCACTAACTTATTTGAAACATAAATATACAGCTTATTTTAAGCTAATCACAAACTTTGATCACGTACAAAAACTCTACCCCCTTACTATTTTGTTTTTGATGTCATGATTTACATCTTTTTTTCAATTACATCTTTTTATATTGTATATCCACTAACATATTACCGTAGCTCTAGCTATTTTTAGTTCGTCCGTCCTTTAACTTTAACACTAGAGTTAAGTGTTTAACATGCTGCCAAATTGCGGTATTAGAGTATTCTGAATCTGACTATATACTCAGCTTTACTAGTGTGTCTTCTATTTTCATGTTTTCATGTGACTAGTTAGCGTCTTTTTGTTTCACAGCCTGAAGAACTCCTTTTAGCATTTCTTGTTACGACGTGTCTAATGGTGATGGACACCCTCAGCTTTGGTTTGTTAGACAAAACCTATTTCACCTTCATTTCTTTTTTATTCTTTTTCCTGTTTTATTGCAAAGGAAATATTCTTTCTAGACAAATTTAAAATCAGATATAAGCAAAAGGTAACACAGCAATTCAGACAGAAATATTAAGAATTTAGGAGTTTTGACCCATGTCACGATCACCTTCATTTCTGAAGGACAACTTTACTGGGTAAAGTATTCTTGATTAGCAGTTGTTGTTGTTTTTTCTTTCAGCACTTGGAATATGTCACCCACTCTCTTCTTGACTGCAAGGTTTCTGCTGAGAAATAGGCTGATGACCTTATGGGGGTTCATTCATATAAATGAATTCTAAAGTTCTCTGTTGTTTTTAAAATTCTCTTTCCATTTTTGATTTTAGACAATTTTATTATAATGTATCTTGAAGATTGTTTTAGATTGAAATTCTGATATGATCTGTTAGCTTCTTGAACTTGGATGTTTAAGAACATCCCCAGGTTTGGGAAGTTCTCAGCCATTATTTTTTAAACAAGCTTTCGACCCTTTCCTCCCTCTCTTCTTCTAATAGGACTGCAATGAGGCGTAGGTTGATTTTCTAACAGTGTCCCCTAAGTCCCATTGGCTTTCTTTGTTCCTTTTCATCCCTTTCTCTTCTTGCTCCTCTGACTGGATAATTTCAAATGATTTGTCTTCAAGCTCATTGACTCTTGCTTGTTTCAATCTGCTATCAAAGCTCTCTATTGAATTCTTCAGTTCGGTTGTATTCTCCAGCTCTAAAATTTCTGTTTGATTCTTTTCAATGTTTTCTCTTTGGTTGAACTTCTCATTTTGTTCCTCTATTGCTTTCTTGATTTCATGGACTCTTATAGCTCTCCGAGCAACTTTAGAATAATTATCTTGAATTCTTTATCATACAAGGCCTGTATCTCCACTCCGTTAAGCCAATTACTAGAAATTTATTGTATTCCTTTGATGGAGCCACGTTTCCTTGATTCTTTATGACCCCTGAGCCTTCTGTAGGTGTCTGCACATTTGAAGAAGCAATCACCTCTTCCAGATTTTACGGACTGACTTTGGTAAGGAAAGACCTTTCCATGTGGGTGAGGACCTTCTGGAGCCTGCTGTGACCCCGGGTCTAGTGGTGAAGGGCACAAGTATAGCTCCAGGTCCAGGGGGGTATGGTGACTTGTCACCTCAGGCTGCTGGTCACCACAGCAACTACAAGTGAGTGGTCCTTGATGAATACCATCAGTGGTCCACAGAGAGGGCTACTGAGTGAGACTGAAGTGGGTTTGGGTTCTTCATGTGGTACCCCAAAAGGCTGGGGAAGTAGGTTTCTTACCCTGTTCTCCCTTTCCCAGCAAGGAAGATTCTTTCTTGTTGGGGACTTTCCTCTTGGAGACAAGCAATGCCAGCCTAGGGGATGGGATGATGCTGGCAAAATAAAGCCGTTCTTTCCCTTTTTTGTGTGCTATTCTCAAGTTTTGTTTTTTGGGGGGTTTTTTGTTGTTGCTATTGTTTCACTGTGTTGCTAAAGCTTCTTAATTGGACTCCAGCGCTCTCCCATGACTCTTTTTGTTTGTGGATAGTTGTTAAATTTTTTATCTTTGTGGGGGGAGGTAGGCTGGGGTCTCCTGCTCTGCCATCTCTGTGATATCGCTCTCTTTTGAATCTTAAATTCTGTAAAATTTCTTCTCATCCCAGCCTACGGTACATAAGATAGGATCCCAGAGAGCAGTATCAACTGAAACTAAACACACAAGCTAATCTAATAAAGGATGTAGTTTTTAAAAAAAGTTTTTATTTCTCACCCTTAAAAATTAAGGTGTACTGCTACCATTCCTAATATCACTTTTCTTTCTTTCTTTTTTTTGTGCTATCAATCAAATGATGAAAAGGAAATGTAAGTAACAGGATAAGCCAGCACCAATAGCTAATAAATTAAGGAAGAAAATATAACCCTCCTCTAAATTATGTTTATCACAAAAGTGCACAGTTTCTCCGCAGCTTAAAGCACAGGAGCGCAACTGTTCTCTGTAGGCAATCAGATTATAGTTGGTTTCAAGGATACCTGATGTTAGTTAGCTGGAGATATAAAAAGCATTCTTAGAGGAAAGGGCTGCAGATTAATTTACAGGTTATTTTTCTCTGAAGGTCATTTTTATATTGTCAGTGATAAGCTCCCCCCTTTTTTTTTTACAGATTTATTTTTTTATTTAGATTTAGAAAACTTTCTAGATCACTCTTTCAGGTTATATCATGAACTTTTACACAGTCTGAAAAAGCATGCAGTTATTCAAGAAAAACACTCCCTAAATCAACATTTCACGTGATAGTTCACATTTTCCAACTAAAAGAATGGTCTCTCACAACCGTGTGAGAATGGTCTCTCACAACCCTGCTTCACAACGAAGCAGGATTATCTGCATGTCTCTGGTGACTTAGACAGATGTGGGGAAATTCACTCTCCCCTCAGCATGTGCACACAAAGCAGTTACACCCCCTCACCCTGACACACACAAATACAAATACCCACAAGTTATGTAAGAGTCATGAATACATTGCATCATCTCTTTTTAATGGCCAGGTTATTAAATTATCTTATTAATAAAAACAATTAAAACTTTTTGCTTTTTACCAAAAAAAATTTTTTTCCACTACCCATAATATATATAGTTTGCCTTTTCATGTTCTCCGATTAAAAGTTTTACTTTTGATGCAAAAGTACTGTTTTAGGCTTATGTATCTATCTTTTACCATTGAGATTGAAAACCCCTTCCAAAAGAAGGGAGATAAGTTTTGCTCACATCATTGAACAAATGGTAAATTATTCTTATTCCCTATAGAAGCATCTCATGGCCTGTAATTACTTAGTCTCTAGATGTCAAAAATCTGCCTTGAGCTTGTACTCAGGCTTGGTTTTACGGACCGTGCAAAATATTGTATTCTTATTCTCTCACACACACTTATGTTTCATGAATTTTGCTAATTATGGGCTATTACACACTTTTTCTCATGTGAGGTCAAGGCCAGTGGGGCAAGAGACAAGGAGATAGCCCAAGGGTGTGAGGATTGGTTGCTCAAAGCTTGAGCGAATAAAGGAATATATTGAAAATAATTGGGGGTCAGTTTCTTCTCAGAGAAGGAGTTATAAATATGGAAACAGCAGCAGCATGATTCTTCTGACTAGAATAAACCCAAGGTATTATATTTGAATTGCAGTATCAATGTAAGCACAAGGTTTTTAACACATGAACAAATACAGAAATCAGTAAACGTGTGTGTATATGTGTGTGTAGGCATATGTGTGTGTGTGTGTGTGTGTGTGTGTACAAACACATATTTTCTAGTTCTGTTTACTGAGGCCTAAAAACAATGACCGCCCAGAAGCAAGGCCTAGTGCCCAAATTCTGACTTTTAAATACTACACTCTACTAAAAAGAACCAGGTATCATTGGAGAAATGGGTGATTCAAGGGCAGAGAAAGTACAAGGTGAGTCTAAAATATCTTTTTGGGGGCGCCTGGGTGGCTCAGTGGGTTAAAGCCTCTGCTTTCGGCTCAGGTCATGATCTCAGGGTCCTGGGATCGAGGCCCATATCAGGCTCTCTGCTCAGCAGGGAGCCTGCTTCCTCCTCTCTCTCTCTGCCTGCCTCTCTGCCTACTTGTGATCTCTCTCTCTCTCTCTCTCTCTCTCTGTCAAATAAAGAAATAAAAAAAAAAATCTTTAAAAAAAAAATAAATAAATAAAAAAATAAAATAAAATATCTTTTTGGACTATAAAGGAAGTACTCAAATAATGATGGGAATATGTCCAAAGGCCATAGGAGCCAACTTGATGGAGACTTCATTGGCCAAATCTGGGTAACTTTGTGCATCAAAATAAATATAGCCGGGCTTGAAAAACACAGGAATAGAGGCACTGACTCCCTGCATAGTTGAAAATCCCTGTGTAAGCTCTGACTCCACAAAACTTAGCTGCTAATAGCCTACTGTTGACCAGAAGCCTTACTAATAACATAAACAGTCAATTAACACATATTTTGTATGTTAAAATATTTTATATTGTATTCTTACAATAAAGTTAGCCACAGAAAAGAAAATGTTACTTGAAGAAATCATAACAAAGAGAAATTGCATTTATACTACTGTACTGTATTTATTGGGGGAAAAATCTGCACATAAGTGGACCTGAACATTTCAAACCTGTGTTATTCAAAGGTTAACTGTAGTGATGGTAATGGGTTAGAATCCATTGACTCAAATAAGACTCCATGATTCTATATTTAAATAAATAATTGACTAAATACAAGAGAGATTTCTGTCTTATAGTATAGTGCCAAGCAATAAAGTAGAAAGAATGAGAACGTAGAAAATCATCATTTGGCAACAATCTGGTAACAACTGAATACATTTGATAAAGTTGATTCTGTCAAGAATCATCAGTGGATGATAAAACAGATGGATGAGAGTCTGATGAACAACAGAATATTTAGCTTTCAATGTCTCCTTATATCAACACTTTTTAGTTAATAAGCACATAATATTTGTTACTTCAATTTATATCGATAAATCTGACAAAAGCTACTTTCAAAGTTAACATCACCAGTGACGAGACAAGTCAGCACCGTGTACCTCTTAATATGAAACACTAGAGATTCAGTGTCACTTCTCCAGTAATTATTCCGCCCCGAATCTAAGCCTAGGGAAACCTCAGACAACCTCAAATTTAGGAACATTCTACAAAGTTATTGACTTGGACTGAAAAAAAATTTTGTTCCGAAAGAAATCAAAGAGACATGACCACTAAAAGTAATCCATGACCCTGGACCAGATCTTAGGCCTATAAAGGACATTACTGGGACAAGTTGACAACATTTGAATGGGGTTGGAGCATTAATTGATAGAATTAAATCTATGCTAATACCCTGGATTTGACAGTGTTCTGTGGTTATACAGGAGAGAAATCTTTTTTTTTAGGAAATAGATATTAAAGTTTTAAAGGGTAACAGGACATTGTGTCTTCAACCACTTCTCAGATAGTGTAGAAAATTAAATGACATCTAGAGAGAGGATAACAGAGAGAGAGGGAAAGAAAGGAAGGGAGAAAGGGCAAAAGAGAGAAGCAGGTGTGGTTAACTATTAATCTGGGGGAAATCTGAGTAGAAGGTATATGAGAATTTTTTGTTTTATTCTTACAACTTTTATGTAAGTTTGAAATTATTTCTAAACAAGCATTTTAAAGGAAAAATATCAGAGATGTTACTATATCGGTACCTTAAGATGGTGCATACTGGGCCCCTAGTATGTGCCAAACTTTGCAACCCATCGGGAATGCACGAAGGCCCCAGGTCCCAATCTAGAGGGACAAGCAGATACACGCAGTGAGATGTGAAACACCTTACAATAAGCTGGTTCTCAGAGTGGAAGACAGCAGCAGGCATTGAGCCTTAAAAGTATTACAGGAAGAAAAAGGAGAACATGTTCAAAAAAAAAAAAAATCTGAAGGGTAATGAAACCCAGAATAGCTGGGAATGAGAAGCAGAGTTTCATGGAAGGAGGAGTGGATAACAAGACTGCTCTCAATCAGAAGAATTTTCAGCAGAAGATGCTATTTTTCCCCCTTTTCATTCATAGAAAGGTTCCAGACAGGCTACATTACATTTAGGGCAATGAAAAAAGAGCCTATCACTGATCTTGACAATCACACTCCTGATTCACAAACCTGAGTTACTGCCGAGACAAATACAAAAGAAGGCTCTTCACTGCCCATACGTATTGGCTTTTAAAAACAATATGGAAAAGACACAATTCCAATTTTTTTACTCTTTAAGAGCATAAAATGCATTATCTGGATACCCTTGCACCAGAAAATGTACAAAGCCTGTACACATTGTCAGTAGGTAAATCAGAGAAAGTAAAGTGAGAGATATCTATATATCTTTAAGTCAATAGATTTTCCAGGCCAACTCAAGTCACAGTCTTGATTACTTCTGCAAACGGAAGAAGTATGAGGTAACGGGGCTTAGTTTTCTGATCCCAAGGTAACTGCACAATGAACATTATGTCAAATCATATTTTGTTCTACCAAGTAGTGGGAGAGGGTAAATCAAGAACCCACAGTAGTACTTTTAAAGACCCTTTTAACATTTAAACCATACTTGCTTTGCATTTCATTATTATCTCTGCTAACAGGATCAGTGATTAAATTCAGACTGTTTTTCAGGCTGAAAAGTAACCTAAATTGAAATCTGTTACTTTCCGTGGCAAATCTGCCCTATCTTTGTGATGTGAAGTTCACTCACAGAACCCAGCAGGATTCTGCCTCAAATGTAGTCTCTCCATGGAAGTGAACATTCAATGAAAGTATTAATCCTTCATTTCTCAGGTCTGACTAATTTTCCCCCCAAATAGTGATCTTATATTACATAACAGTCCTGATTTTTATTACCACCCTCCAAATAGAAAACTGGGGATGGACGTAAGGTACCATGTATCTGAATACCTTAGCAGTTAGGCACCAGAAGGTAGGGGAGAAACAAATCCACTCCTTTCCCTTTTCTTTCTTTCTCTCTCTCCTTTGAAATAATCCTCTGTGTATGAGGGGCAAGCATAAATGCGCATGTATGAATGTTCACAAATAAGTCACTAGGAGGGACTCAAATGATGTTAATTTATCATCCCAATCAAATTCAACGAACAACATAATCCTGTCCTAAAATACTATAATATTGCTTAGAGTAGTTCACATTTTTCTTAATATTTGGCAAATATTCTTTGAATTGGCTACCAGCCTAAAATTTCCTTCCAATCACAGGCTCTGCCCTGGGGTTAAAAGCCAGCCACCCACGTTTGAAACATTTATGTCTGAACCTGCAATTTGTTGGCCACCCACACTCGCTCATTAAAAATGTTGGAACCAAATTTGCTTTGCCAGCTTAATTATCAAAGCCAAGAAATCCATTTCCCACCAACTGAATTAGGGACAGCATTCTCTCTCCACGAAAAAATGAAGTCCTATGTGTTACCCCTTTCTCTAGGTTAGTTACTACACCTGTCCACTTCCAAAGGAAAGTGAGATCAGAGCTAGTCTTGTGTGGACACCAACAGTCAAGTGCAGCACAGGGGCAGGTGTGTCCCTCACCCCAAGTCACACTTTGGTAAAAGAAATAAATCCTTTATTGCATATATTGGCCTGAGGCATATCTTCTCTTTCAAGATCTACCCAAATTTAATATTCGATTTTGAACTTATTCCTCTCTGGGTCTTTTTAATTTTCATGGCTATTGGAAACAGATTCCTGACTGACTTGGGAAATATCAGAGTCTTTTGGTGAAGGTCTTCTTTGTTCTCAGGGAAATAAAAACACCCTATCAGTTGTAGGCTCATCGTTTAACATGGTGGGTTGACAAATTTTTTTGTAATGGGTTAGATAGCAAATATTTTCATTTTTGCAAGCTATGTGGTCTCTGTGCCCGCCACTCAACTCTGACACTGTAGCTTGAAAACAGCTATAGACAATGTGTAAACAAACAGGCACAGCTGTGTGCCAATAAAACTATATTTACAAGAATAGGAAGACGGCCAGGTTTGGCCTGTGGGCTATAGTTTACTGACCCCAGCTTTAACATTTCTTCCCTTTCCTGTATAATGAGAGATAGGCTTTATACAGAAAATGAAACAAAACAAAACAAAACGAAACAAAGACAAACACTGGAACAATTTCTGAAAGAGTAGCTCATACACCACGTGCATCAAAATCTCCCAGTAGGTTTGAAGGCCATTCATACCCCTGGGCTCCACCCCTAATTTACTGGATCAGGGTCCCCAGGAGTGGGGCCCAAGAATCTGCATGTTTATAAGCAGTTAAGTCATTGTACCAAATTTAAGATCTTTAGGGCCATAACTTCAAGGTAAGATAGGATATAAAAGTTTGCATCTGTGAGGAGTCATGGTTTTGGGGAGAACTCTATTATCCTTACCTTAAGCCCCAAGGAGAGATTCACTTTCATCTCAAGGACTGTTTATTACCCCACAGATGAGTGTTAACATTTAGCCATTTGCTTTAAAAAATATATTAATACAGGAGCAACTTAATGGCTCAGTCAGTTGAGTGTCCCACTCTTGGTTTGGGCCCAGGTCACTCACGATCTCACGGGTTGTGATCCCACCTCATGTCAGGCTCTGTGCTCAGTGGACAGTCTGCTTGCCTCTCCCCTCTTCCCACTCATGTGCTCACTCTCTCTCAAATAAATTAATAAATCTTTAAAAATAAAATTAAGGGGCACCTGGGTGACAGTGGGTTAAAGCCTCTGCCTTCAGCTTGGGTCATGATCTCAGGGTCCTGGGATCGAGCCCCACATCGGGCTCTCTGCTCAGCGGGGAGCCTGCTTCCTCCTCTCTCTCAGCCTGTCTCTCTGCCTACTTGTGATTTCTCTCTCTCTCAAATAAATTAATAAATCTTTAAAAATAAAATTAAAAAGCATTAATCCAACAAGAAGAAAAATCAATGTTCCATATCCTATTCTCCCTTTCTCCTATATAATGGCCATTTAATCTCAATTTGGACTTTCTTATATGTAAATTAACTGGAAGTAAGCCTTAATTGCTTAATACTTTACAATTCATTCACCATACATCTATGTTTGTGTAGCTAATGGCATTGCTCTTTTGATTTGGTTTGGTCTGAGTATCTCAGGAAATTTTATTTCAATGAAATCAGCTATACAACACGCACAGACAGCTGCACCGAATTCTATCAACTCCATTCACACGTTGAACTTCGTACAAAAGCTCCCACCGGGGGTCAAAGGGGACATTTCCTTTTTGCTGTATCCCTTCTCTCAGTAACACATGCTCAATTTGGAATTTCATTATCTTCTTCCTGAAGACTGAGAAACACCTCTCAAGTGGGTGCAAGAATCCCCTCTTTGTATATTCCATTTGTTTGTTTGGGCGTCAGTCACTTTGCACCCGAAATGCCATGTAGATATCAAGTAAATTTGGATGAAAACAACACAGTACTCAATTTCAATATTCCATTAATATCTCAACTAGCCCATCCCAAGGAACCAACCAGTACCTGCATCAGAGAATCATGGTATCTCTTAGGTCTGGGTCAAGCTCTCTCACACGTCACAGTCAAGTCCCCTTAAAGAGTTTCCTCTCTATGGGGAGGCGCATCAGATCTGCTGCTAACGAGCAAGGGAGCATCCTGGACAGGGAGATAGTGACAAATGTTGTGAGTTGAGTGTAATGGAAAAAATGCAGACTCAGGATTCAGCCTGTTTTTAACTACAAAGTTCATGATCACCTAATTAGTGATAAAATTCTCTCATCCTATAATTTCCGGGATTTCCGCAGGGCTTTCCACAGAACAGGAAAACCATTGAAAAACATTGATAAAAATATACTTCCAAACGCAAACTCATTTTCTCCCAAGCCATATAACTTTTCATTCCCGATTCTTTCTTTGTTTTTTTTGTTCTCTCTTTTTTTTAAAGATTTTATTTATTTGACAGAGAGAGAGAGAGAGATAGTGCACATGAATGGGGGGAGGGGCAGAGGAGGCGGGACAGAGGGAGAAGCAGACTTCCTGCTAAGCAGGAAGCCTGGACGGGGGCTGGATCCCAGGACCCTGAGATCATGACCCTAGCCAAACCAACTGAGCCACCCAGGCACCCCTGTTTTTCTCTTTGACCATGACAACTTTTCATATTGATTGGCATACTGAAGTATTAAAATAAAGATGGATGGTTTTCCACATGGTGCCTATTTTTTCCAGTTAACAAATATTCCTTGAAGGTCTAGCAAGGGCCAGGCACCATACACAAGGAACATAACAGTTAAAGGGGGGCAAAGGAAGGCATGGGTCTCTGCCCTCTCAGGATTCATTTTTGTCTCAAGTCTCACTCCAGCCACCTTGTTTCAACATTGTTTTCTTTTAGTAATTTTTTTTTTGCTATTATTTTCTTGGTTCCAGATTCAAAAGGCACAGAAAGCCATTCAGTGAACAGTATTTTCTCACTTTTGTCTTCCAGCTACTCAGTTCCCTCCCTGGAGACAATGAATGTTATTGGCTTCTTATCTAGTCTTCTAGAAAATGTTATACTATTCAAGTAAACAGGTACATACTCCTTCTCTTCTTTTCCTCAAGTATAATAAATGCATCCATTATACACTCTGTTTCGCACCTTGCTTTTTACACTTGACAAGTCTTGGAGTTCATCCCATTTTACTACATCCTGTTTATAGCTGTATAGTATTCCCCCATATGGATATACCATAATCCAATGAGTGCCTTTAATGGACAGGTATGTTGCTTTCAATCCTTTACTGTTACAAACTATTAACGTATATCTTATCACTCACACACACATTTTAACATAAAAAGCTATCCTTACTGGAGGAACTTGGCTGAGTTCACTCCTTGCCCATGCAGGCCATCTCCAGTCCATAAACAGAAAACAACACGACTGACCCTGTCCGCTCCATGGCTGATGAGATACGTCCAAGAAGACACCCTGCCATTTGGATCCTGTGGCACTTGGAATCCTAGAGAGTTCCTTGTGAGAAAGGGGAAGTGAAGAACCCAGTAGAGCTTCCAGAAATCTGCAACTAATCAGCTTGTCCTTCCAAGGTCTCAGCACAACTTCAGCAAAAGGCACTGGACCCCAGAGCTGCCAGAAGCTGACTTGATCAACTACAGGGTTCAGAGCTTCCAGAACTGGAACCTTGGTGTCACAGATGAAGTTCAGGCACTGGGAATCATAAATCTATGAGAATTTCTTGGTCAAAGGCTCTGCTGGCGTCATTTTTTTCTTTCAGAATGCTGTGAAGTGCTCAGAGTCTTTCTTTATCCCTCCGTGCAGCTGCAAACTCACATGTCCCTACAAGAAGGCATAACTGGAGTGTTTCCTTTTAAACCTTTTAAATCAAACACCTTCCATAGGTACTTTGGCAGCTCTTCTGAGTCTTTAAAAGTGAGGGGGCAGAGAGAGGACCACCCACAGGCGGTTGGGTTTATTTGCACAGCGTAAGCCTTATGGTGGGCTCTGAAAGGCTGCCCTTCCTCACCCCCTCTTACAGGTGCTCCTCCCGCCTCGGTGGCCAGGACTCCGAGATAAATGCAAACTTTGTCATGAGTATAAACGACCAGAGTCCTGTCCTTATTACCCCATCATTTAACTTGGTAGTGGCAATTTACGGAGTGCCCACAACATGGAAGGTGCTATAAAATTTATTAAATTTTGCAATGATTGAAAGTGCATCATGTAAATGAATCCAGATGTATTTCTGGAAAGGCTGAAAAGATTTTTACAGACATGAAAATGAATCAGTTACACTTTATCTCACATAAATGGTGGGGGCGGGGGTGTGAACTCACAAACCCAATGAGTATTCATTTATAGCACCTTAAATTAGTTCACAGATTGTAATAAAAGCTTTAAAACCACCTGACATAGAAGAGCCCTTTCAGTACACCGGTCCGGAGCACATTTCCTTCATGCTGCCTCAAAAACAGTAAAGATAGCAGAACCTGAACTTGGTATAAACGGTGAAGGGCATGTTCTATTTTGTAATGGTCAAGTTTCTTGCCAATTAAAATTTCTTCCATTAAAGGAACTATTAATGGCAGTGGCTTACATGAGGTTGGGGGGCAGTGTGACCTAACTTATGGAAACTGGGCACTAAATTGAAAAAATAAGTTTCTGGAAGACGATGGGACCCAGCAGTTTCTCTCTCTTTTATTTCTCCTTCTCCCACGCCATGGCTTACTGAGGACACTTTCTGGAAGTTTACCAGCAACCATACATTTTGTAAAATATTCTGAAGTATTTTATGCACACATTAAAAATATGAGATTGTATAAAACGATAACAATATCTTACAACGGAAAAAAATTTTCTTACAAGAATATCTTATAATTTTTTAAAAAGGGGTCGTTGACTTGTTGATCTCCATGAGCTGGTACTTCTCCATCAGGGAGATGTGCCGAAAGGAAGCATCTCCTGCCCATGCATGAGCGAAAAGCAATTTGAGGAAACATATTCATAGCAATGAGTAGTATCTAGTCTCCTGCATGACTCCCTCAAGGCTCTCCTCTCCTGGCATTCACACCCATATCCACTTCCCTCCTACACTGAGCCAGAGTTGGTCTGTGTGGTCAATAGATTACGACGGAAGTGAAGGTACATCATTTCTAAGATTAGATAATAAAAAACCCACAGCTCCTATTTGGGTTCTCTTTCTCATCTTCTTTCTCTCTCACTCTCTGTCTCTGTCTCCCTCTCGTCATTCACTTGGAGAAGTCAGCTGCCATGTCATGCGCAGTCTTAGGGAGAGACCCATGGCACCAGAAACTGAGGCCTCCTGGCAGCAGGCACACGAGTGAAGGTAGGAAGCTGATACTCCAGTCCCACTGAGGTCTTCAGATGAGGCAACAGCTGGACTGCAGCTTCATGAGAGACGTAATGAGGAGTTAAGCCACTCCCGGATTCCTGGCCCATAGACACCGCATATGCTAGTATATGGTTAGTGTTTTAAGCTGCTTGGTTCTGGGGTAATTTGTTACATAGCAGTAGATATCTAATACAATAACTGAGATACCCCAACTGGGAAGCTGCTAAGCCAATTCTGATATCATTATCTTGATGAACTCCTAGATAATTAAAATAAAAATTACAAGCATTTGGGGCATGTAAAATAACTTGAAAAAACTAAAGCACAAATATATATATATATATACATATATATATATATATTAAACTATGTAGAAAGTATGTATGTATGCATTTTCTCAAAGATCGTGAAGAACTTGGAATGAAATAAAGTTACCCTTATTCATTTCTTGGGTTAGTTTATAATACACAGAACTATATAAAATAAGAAAAATGTTTGACTATGCAAATTGTAAGGACACTATTTAATGGCAATAGTCAGTATTAAAGATGTAAAAATAATAACACTGTGACTTAACATCACAGAATGAGGGAACTGATTTCTCTCCAGAAATAACTGTGGTAGATTTGTGGAGATTTTTAGACACATCTGCAAGTTCACCAACACTTCTTGCACCAAGAGGTGGGATCTATTTCAACCTTCCTTTGGATTTGGGCTGACATTAGTGGTTTGTTGTTACCAATGGAAGGGGCTAGAAGTAAACATGTAGCTTCTGAGGCTACAACAGACAAGGCCACTCAGATTCTGCCTGGTTCATTTGGGACACTCACTCTGAGGGAAGTAACTGTCATATGAGTCTACTGACATGTTGGAAGAAGTCAACTGTTAGCCGTGTGAGGGGGCCATTGGCAAGGCCCGCACTGAATCGTCAAATGACCGCACACCCCCAAATGAGAACTGCCAAGCGGAGCCCTTCCCAAATTTTTGAGCCACAAAATCATGAAGACAATAAGATGTTATTGTGATATACCACTATGTTTTAGGATATGTGTTCAGCAGCTGTGGTACCCAGAATAATACACTCTAATAAGAATTCCTTAGAGCAGAGGACTGAGAGTGTGGAAGGGCAGAAGGTCACTGATACCTAAACTTGAAACCAGCACGCCATTTACTTCTGTTGGCCAAAGTCAGCCACAAGTTAAGCCCAAGCTCAAAGATGGAGGAAAAAAAGCTCTACTTCTTAATGTCATATAACGAAGAATATGCGTATACAGATGGGTGAGAACTGGTACCAAATTTACAATCAATTTGTTCACACCGTGAGAGGCCCTTAACTCTAGGAAACAAACTGAGGGTTGCTGGAGGGGAGGTGGGCGGCGG
>LNAC01000165.1:2798872-2817409 GCA_002007465.1 Ailurus styani | reverse complement strand
GATGGGGTAACTGGGGGATGGGCAATAGGAGGACACGTGATGTGATGAGCACTGGGTGTTAATTGCAACTGATGAATTACTGAACTCTACATCTGAAACTAATGATGTACTTATATGTGGGTTAACTGAATTTAAATTAATAAAAAAGAAAAGAAAAAAAGATAAAAGAAAAAAGTAGGGTGGGGGGAAAGATGGAAACAACCTAAGTGTCTGCCAGCAAATAAACAGATCAAGAAGAAGAAAGAAAAAGGATGCACCTAGGTTAGTCTTCCAGAAAATGAAAGACCATAAAGAGGCTCGCCTACCTCTAAGTTGTCCCATGTGCTCCCAGACCAACCCAGCTCCCAGGTGACCATAAACACATGAGTGTGTCCTCCACTCAAGACCAGAAGAACCGTCTAGCTGACCAATAGCACTAATAAATGGATCGTTTTGTACGCCAAGCTTTTGTGCTTGTTTGTTGTAGAGCATTACTGAGGCAATAGATAGCGGATATAACAATCATAATAAAAGCAATGTCTGAGAATCAATGTAACTTTTATACAACTTGAAAATGCCAGCTCGCAGAAGTTCAATGTTACCTGCGTCACACTTTCTTTTATGACTTAATGCAGACTAATTAGTATACAACACTTCAACTTTGTTTTAGGGATTAATGTGTAGCTTAATTGATGATCTATGACTCATAATGATGTATATAAAAGACTAGTAGTTTAAACAAAGTGGGGCACCTGGGTGGCTCAGTCCATTAAGTGTCTGCCTTTGGCTCAGGTCATGATCCCAGGGTCCTGGGATTGAGCCCGGCATCAGGCTCCCTGCTCACTAGGGAATCTGCTTCTCCCTCTCCCTCTGCTGCTCCTCCTGCTTGTGCTCTCTCTCTCTCAAATAAATAAATGAAATATTTTTTTAAAAATGGTTTAAAACGGAGTAATTTAACCCCAGGGTTAGGTTAACTGTCAAAGCACAGGGCTGGGAGCAACAATTCGGTATGCGTTGGAGTTTTTTTTTAAATTGGTTTTCTTTCCTAATAATACTTCCTTTTGTAGTTTTGAGGACTGCAAAAGGAAGACAGAGTTGAGCCCACCTCCAAAAAGGTCAAGATAGAAAGTACCCTGGTATTTATTTTGACCCCATATTGCTTAGCAGATGGGCAGTAAGGTTCAGACATAACCAAATAGCAGGGTTGATTTTTTTTCCCACCCACTTTTCCTAATAATAGCCATGCAGTAATTATGTACATGGCAATTATGTGCCAAGCTACTGCGGTGACCTATTTAAGTAATAGAAACAGAAATATCTACATACAATACTTATTACTCATAGGAACAGACAGACTTAAGTACTATTTACATCCATTCAGATAAGGCACCACTTCTTAAGCCAATAGCAAACCATATAACGAAGTGTCGAAAGGACATATTTTTGAGCCATGTCTATGGCCTTTATTCTATCCCGATCCATAGCAGCCTACCCAAAATTTCCAAAGCAGCTATAACTCTAAGCAGACTAAAAAAAAAAATACATTGCTATGCAGTCTGCCCTCTTTCTAACCTTTTAACCCCAAGATGGCCAGCCATAAGGCTCAACATTATGGTCCGAGTTCCAAAGTTTTAATGTTCACGTTGCTTCTGGCTACTGGGCTTCCTCTTGCAGCTACTAATTTAACCCAACTGCATTCTAAAGCTGACTCTGGCAATACATTTAAACATGTGGTCGAAACAAATAAGCTGACTCTGTCTCCTCCCTGTCCTCTAGCAGGGAACATTCCTTCCCCATCAAACTGACATCAAATTTTCTGTACATGATAACGGCCGCAGACACCAACTGGCACACAGCAGCAGAGCTGCGGTGAGGACCGACTTACATACACACGGGGCTGAACAATAGAAGATTTAAATAAAAGGTTGAGACAACTGTTGGAAAGATGCCACAGGGCAGTACCTGTGAATTTGAGAATAAAATGTGAGATTGGGCCAAGTGACATGGATGGGCACTTCCACCCCCGAGACTCACTGAGAAACACCCACACAAATGGGTAAAGCAGTTTGGAAACGAGAGAGCTTGTATGGGGCAGAGAGATTGGAGCAAGGCTGGGTCTGCTGTAAATAATGACACGGCAACAGAAGGGAGCATGACTCTGGGCTTCGGTTCTGGGCCTGCTTGGGAAGGAGACAGCTGCAAGAGAGTGTCGCTCCCCCCCAAACCGTAAGAAGAAGAGAAACAGCTAATCTACAAAACCACAAGTTTCAGAGCCAGTCAAAATGCTGAGGTCAAAAGGGAACTAAGTGAACTGAATCCCAAAGGTCTGAAACCCCAAATGCCTCTGTAGGGAGAAAGGACGCATGCGTTTTCACCTCTGACCAAGCACGGGAGAAAGGGGCCCACAGTCAGAAAAGCAGGGGAGAGGCAAACAGCTGAGATTTTAGCACATTCTGTGTGGGTGAGTGTGGTAGCTCAGGACCTTTGGACCCCTACAAGGAGAGTCCGGTCCCCACCTGCCAACTCTTCTCCACAGACTTCCACTGAAGACTCGTGAGATGCTCCGGACGCCAAGCCCTAAGAGGGCCCTTCGGCGCACAGGCCCTGTTGAGGTTTGAAGGGGGAGCAAGGCTTTCTTAAGAATGAGATAGATTGGCATGTTGGGCCTGGCCAAAGTACAAGTAGTGGGTAGTTGCAAGTGAGGGACAGTGTCTTGGTCAGCGTGGCCTGCCCTAGGATGCCACAGACTGGGTGGGGTTCAACAAGATACATTTATTTCTCACAGTTCTAGAAGCTGGGAAGTCCAAGGTCAGGGCCCCAGCAGACTCAGTTCGTAGGGAGGGTCTGCTTCCTGGCTGCCTTCTGATGTGGTGGAGAGAGAAAGCATTCTGGTGTCTCTTCCTCTGATCTTACAGGGACATAAATCCCTTCATGGGGAGGCGTTCCAGCCTCATGACTTCATCCAAACTTCTTTACTACCTCCTAATGGTCCCACTTCTTAATACCAGCCTATTAGGAGTTAGGGCTTCAACCTATGGATTTGGGTTGGAGACGGGGACACAAACATTCAGTTCATAACAAATGGGCACAAAAGTTGTCCATGTCCCAACCCTTCTCTAATGTCAAACAAAAGCCATCTCCTCTGGAGGAGGGGCAAGAGCTGATCCTTTGACATGAGGTAAAAGCAGTATGTGACTGGGGAAGAGGCAAGAAATCCACCCAACCCCCACCCCAACCCCCTCCCCATCCCCCATAAGGATGGCTGCCTTGGAGGCATAGAAACCCACTCCCTTCATGGGGACTGGAGAGGACTGGCTATGAGTCATCTCCCCCTGGGCAGGGGAGAAGAGTTAAGGTAGGAAAACCTTTGCCTGTAAGGATGGACCAGTAGGGTATCTGTTGCTCTTGCTGCCCTCAAAGCCAGCAGAGATGAGTGAGAAGGTAACAAGACTTAAAGTTCCCAAGGAAACCTTGCTCACTCAGAAGACACTAGGATCCTCAAGGCCTGTCTGGAACAGGCTGACACCCATGGATTCAAGCACGAACGCTCTTTCCACTTACCTCCCTTACAACTCCCACAGAAACTCCAGTCACTTCTAGAACAACGGTGACCGCTCTTTGGCAATCTCCATCCTCGTCCTGATGCCTCTGGTTTCCGGCCAGCCCAGCCCTGCCAGCCATCCAGGCACCCCCACCCGCGCCTACTGTCCACTGCTCATAAGTAAGTATTCATCCATGGGCTTACCTCCAGAAGAGAGAAGGAAGCTAGCGTGCGCCACACACGCACAAGCCAACGGGTGACGGGGGCTTTCACATACACGCAAGTCTCATAACTTCATTATTATCCTAGTTGTGTGCAAAAAAAGCAAAGAGATAACTTGGAAATGGCCATGTGGCTGGGAAATAGAGAGCTGGAATTGAAACCACTAACCCCGTAGCCCACCCCTTCCCTCCATTCCTCCATATGTGTCATTAGAAGGTCTAGAAGGGTATGGACAATGAGGCAAAGATGGCATCTCTCCATCCCAGTCAGGCAATGCAACAGAGGCTTTGTCAGACGTTTCTTCCAGCCACTGGCCCGAATCATTGGCAGCAATTTACCTGCCGAGAGGTTAACAGTTCCCAGTCTGGGCAGCTGAGCGAGGTACTGACCAGACCCACAAGACAGTCATTTTCCAGGCGGTGACAATGTAACTCTCCCTTGTTTAAGGGGGTCTTTCAACTGCCCCTCCCCTTTGTGTCCTCCAAACTCCAGTACCGAGCTCCTTGCAATAGGTGGAAATGAGCAAAGAAAAATAAGGAAAAAAATTTAAAAGATACTGGGAAGATAGGTCCATTCCCTTTTTAATTTCAAGAATAAGTTTGGAGAGCAATAAGTTTTCAAATAATATAACCATGGGGGTAAATGCATAAAGGTTAGCCTGGTTAAGTCTCAACCTGCAACAGCAAAAGACTAAACAAACTCAAGACTCTCTTGAACATTCAGTCTGAATAAACTTGGCTCAGTTTGTAGACAGTAAAGCACCATTGCTTACGAGCAAATCACACTTAAACAAGCACAAGAGGAAAAACTTGTCCCTTTGATTTCTCCGAATGTGCATTTAGACCACCAAGGACACTGCTCATGGATCCCATAAACTTGAGTCCCTGTCTTTTTTTTCTCCCTCGAATCAGCTCTAGGTCTTTTGTCAAGATGATGGAAACCAGTGAGAGTTGCTTTGAGCACCTGAAGGAAATCCTGCAGCTAAAGGGTCCATTCCCCAGCTCCATAAAGTCTTCTTGCAGAGATAAGAATGTAAAAAGTGTTTTGAAGTTCTAAAACCTGTTCTGACCTCCTACATCAGCTGAGTCTTCTGGATAGTCACTACTTTGCAAGATACAACAGGGTGAAGTTCAAATTTCCAAAGTGCCAACTGATTTCAAGGACTATGAAAAGTTTATGAAAATGGAACTTTAAAAAAGCCTGAATTGTGAATAGTGTTGGAAAATTACATCAACTTTCAATTTCCTCTCCAAATGTGAACAGCCTTCAAAAGAGATGTGCTCCCTTTTCTGGGAAGCTTTTTCCAGAAAGCCTCACCATTTTACTGGTATTTTCACTTACCAACAGATGACTTTTGGGACACTGAGTTTTTAAGAGAGAATCATCTCCCCCTCTTTTCTCATGTCTTTCCGACGTAACTTTTAGAAGAAAAACAAAACCAAACCAAAAACCCACCACTAATTTTCCAATACCTCGGGTTTTTTCCAGTTGACTTTGGGTGGCTAATCATGGAATCAAATCTGGAGGCAGATTATTCATTTCCTATTCTTTTTCTAATTAACATGATTTACGAACACTTCCATGCAACATAACAAACACTGCAATAATTCTTCTGCAGAATCCCCGGAAGACATTTACGTAAACAACTGAGATGTATAATGACTTTGGGATATTGAAGAATATCCTTCAAAAGTGAAATCGCAAACAAACTAAATGATCCGGGAGAACGATTTGAAGCCCTTAGCTACATAAAAATGGTCTAGTTTGTGCACATGTTTACACCAACCCTCAGATAACAGAATTTTGGACATGCAGAATTCTAAAACCTGAACATGCACACACCATGCAAACCCTGGAAAAATACTGTATTTTGGAAATCCGAGTTTATGAAATTAGATTTTCATACGTCTGCAAGTATATTTTCATTTGATGAATAGTATATTACATATATATATACATATATATATATAAAACAACCAGCACACTGAAAAAAACACATAGTAATTACAATTTCATTTATCTCTTATTAAATATTTGTTTCATGAAGCTGAGCTCAGGTTTCAAAATAATACGAAATCCAGCTACATTTTGAGGGTGTGACACTGTCACCTAAATCTTAGAGACAAATGCCTTTAGTACTCATTAGAAAACAAACTATAAAATTCCAGCCCTGAAATACATTTCCAGAAAGCCCCACCCAGTTAGTGACTAGATGTAATAAGGGCACGAACATTCCACAAGTTGCTAACATGCAATATTCATTCACTGAGTTTTGAAAAAAAGCAGAGGGGTACCCGGCCACCTCGTCCTTGTGTGTGACTGGGCAGTCACCGAGGTGGTGACATGCAGAATCAGAGAATGTGCATCCCTCCCTTTCCGAGACTAGAGCACGAGCACTTGCAAGGCTTCAATCAGCCGCTCCCTCTGACCCCTCCTGACTGGAGAAGGCTCAGGGGTCACAGAAGTCATCCCTGGAGTGCCCAAGAATGGGCCAGTTGCCCTGTTGCTCACTTCCTGCATTGGGCTATTTCCACTAATGTATTCCACAAGTATTGATTGAGTCCCGTGTGCCAGACCACTGTAGGCCCTGTAGGGAGATCCAGTGGAGACCAAAACCAGAGATTTGCTCTGGCTTCATGGGGGCATAGAAGCAACAAGGGAAGGTGATGAGGAGCTGGGAAAGCAAAGGCTCCCTGGACCCAGTCAAGGATTCAGGGAAGGCTCTCCTCAGATCTGAAGGACACGGAGGGGTTCAGGCATGGGATGGAATCTTCCTGCTGTGGGTTGGCAGGTGCAAAGGCTTGTGGCAGGATGAAGTCGGGCAACATCAAAAAGGCTGGTGTGCTCAGTCAGGACACTGAAGTGAGGAATGATGTAGAAGCAGGAGCGGAAGGCACAGCTGGCGCTGACAGGGCCTCTTCTGCTCAGCTGGG
Source organism: Ailurus styani (assembly GCA_002007465.1). Lineage (NCBI taxonomy): Eukaryota > Metazoa > Chordata > Mammalia > Carnivora > Ailuridae > Ailurus > Ailurus styani. The sequence continues at coordinate 2,810,734 of LNAC01000165.1, read as the reverse complement.
GAGAGAGCCCTAAGTCACGGGAAGCCGCAGAGGGCATTAGGTACGCTGTAGAAGGCATGGGGGATGGGAGGCTTTATCTGATGTACATTGTGAGAAATTCACTCTGGCTACAGAGTGAAGAACATTTGGCATAGAATCGGAGTGCATAAGGCTAAGCTAGTTTGATGGCTTTTACAGTAGCCCGGGGGAGAGAATATCGTGGCTTCTATTACAGGGTCAAAAATGGAGTTGGACAAAAGTAATAACACTCGAGAAGTATTTAAGAAGCAAAGATCCAAAGAAAAGAAGCAAAATCCACAGGACTAATGATAGACTAATGATGTAATTTATACAGTGTATAAATTTTGTTAGGAATGACTTCCAAACTTGAACATGGATTCTGGTCAATATATGGAGAACAGACCCCATCACGGCCCCTCAGAACATCGCAGTGATAGGAAAGAATCAGAGATCAGGATCCTGCATTCAGTTTGATGCCACACCTGAAGTTTCTTTCTTTCCTTTCCAAGAGAGGAAGCAGAAATAGATCCAGAAGGGAGAGCATAGGAGGAAGAATTATTCTTGTCTATGAATCTGTAAAGTACCAGGCTTCTCTAGCATAAAATCCTATTACCAGAAAAGTCAGCACTTGAAACAATATCTTTTTATTCCACAGACTCTGAAAACCAGCCCCTATAGTACAACGTACGGTGAAGACACACAGTCTCCAATGATGATGAAAATTATGATAACGAAATTTTCATACCATTATGATCATCAGCATTAAAAAAGAATTAACGTTTATTGAGAGCCCTATAGCAGGCAATGGAATGAGAGTGCTTAATCCTTACAAAATCACTACCAGGCAACAGATGAGGGAACAAAGCTCAGAGATGTTGAATCAAAATGTGTCCTGGTAAAGGTTTAAAACAACCTCTTTCAGGGTCCACTATCCTGCCCAGTGCTCTAAGATTGCTTTCATAATTTCAGTTCTAAAACTCTTCCTGCTTTATGGGTGGAGACATGTTGACTCCTGAGTATACACTGGGTGTCTCTGAATCTCTTGGTACTTCCCAAGCACAGAATCTGGGACAGAACATTAGCATTTCCTCCCACCCTGGCCCTCAATACATAGCACTTACAAATCTGGCTATATTTAAAAGCCAAGAGAGTATATATAAAATCTCCCATAATTTATAAATCTCTCTCTCTCTCTCTCTCTCTCTCTCACACACACACACACACACACACACACACAGGGAATTGAAGTGTGTCTTAAACTGATCTCTAAAGACCTCAGTCCATCATTTTTAATTGGGTTGGTTCAGATCATCTTTCCTTCCCACATTTTTGTGCCCAGAACCACCAAATCTGACTTCTACTGAACCTCAAATAAACCCACACATGTAATGTGTGCTCATAAGTAAAAAATTAAGATAGCAAAAAATTAGATAATTTAAAAAATGTGACAGCTGCCTTGTTCTTGATTCATTGGTCTATTGAACTAGCTCAACTTTAAAGAACCAGTGATTGCTTGGGAAATAAAAAGCATTATGATGATGTCTTAGGTTAAATTCCCTAAAAGCAGAGTCTGAGATAGGAATTTGACTGCAGTTCTCCAGAGAAGGAACAGCTGTGAGTCTTAGGAGGCCACACTCACAGAAGCCTGGGGAATGGAAGCATCGACCCAGAGGGGGACCTGGGCAGTGCACCCACAGCATGATCTACAGGCTATTTTTACAAGGTGAACCTGTTTCCTTATAAAACTTTTCCATATATGGAGTGCCCCGGGAGCTTGTAGGGCCCCTCTCCCTCTACAGAGAAGAAAGCAGAGAGGTGGAATCACTCATACAAAACCAGAAAATAGATGAGCAGCGCTGGTACTTTAACCCAGATCTTTAAACCTCAACTTCCATTTATTCAACCTGACAACCTGAAAACTTTCCCAGTATAAAATATGTAGAAATGTTGGATAAAATACAGTAAACATCATTTTACAAGATTGGTTGAGCTCAGAGAGAGAACAGGATATGTCCAGAAGCCAAAAAGAAAGAGGAAATGGAGTGGTAAGCACGTGTTGGTGCACAGGTATCCCCTGAAGAGAAGGGTGGGAAACCCGGGAGTTTGGATTTTAATGGCCAAAGAGGGTTGAGGGTTTAATCTCAGACCCAAAGGGGGGCTGGAATGAGAACTAAGAACCTCATGAAAAGCTGAGAACTTCACAGGGCTACTATCCTGGAAGGGTGAACTAGAAACAGAGTCGAACCACTAGCATAATGAGACAGTAAGAATGCTTGTCTCAGGATGAGCTCTGGGTGGGGAAAAAAAAAGAAAGAAAAAGAAAAAGTATCACTGAGAATTCAGAATTGGGAGCTGATCCTCCATTTGGGTTTGAAAGTCAAATCTATACTAATGATGAGTTTAGAAACCTCAGGATAAGAGATTAACATAAGTAGTCTCAGGTCAGCAATCTCTTAGAGCACAACTCAGAGGTAAACATAAAACCTCTCTGTAAAGAAATAACCAGACCCCAAGGAATCCTACAAATAAAATCCACTAAAGATGAGCCCACAGGTCAAGACTCTAAAATACCCAGAGGGGAGAAATCTACTATGACTCCATCAAGAGACACAATAAACAGCAAAACTAGATCCTCATGCTTTCAAGTGTTTCTCGTACCGTTTAACTTCCAAGAGACTAACTTGATAAGGCAGCTTTACTCTTTGACCACATTATTCATGGAAATGCTCTATTTCATTATTTAAATTAAATTAATTAATTTAAAAGAGTTAGTCAGTAGCTCAGAAAACTTTCTCTTTGATTTTGGCTTTAAGGAAAAAGTGACCATGGCCTTCTAATCTGAAAAACAGAAGGATGCATCCAAAAAAGAATGTATCAAGGACATTATCTTCCTTAGATAACTTAAATAGAGACCTAGATAGAGGCAAGCAAGTGGGATAATTTTCTTCATTAATTCCCCTAGAGTCTTAGGGTTCTATGAAAATTCCTTTAAAGCCACGTGTCTCAATCTTCTTTCCAAAAAAAAAAAAATCTGATCTGAAAATGTTATGCAATCATTGGCTGTAATCAAAAAGAGGGTGGGCGAGGAGGCTGTATTGTTTGCCAACCAAAACAGCAACTAAACTATAAAAACCCAACTTCTTTGTATTTGCCAATCTCTCTCATTGTGAACCACAGATGATACAAATATCCCTTGAAGAAATCCAAAGTGGCCTGTTATAAACAAATGTATAATCAGTCCTTGTAACTGCTGGTGCAAACCACTGACAATAGCCAAGTCTCATACTATGAGACAAGGACACTTTCCAGCTTATTCTCAAAGCCAGATCATTAAATAAATAAGAGGAAAGGGAGATTTTTCTCTGCATAAAAAGATTATTTGATTGATTTTCAACGGTGTGTTCTAACTAAGAACAAAAGATGGGAGAGGAAGAAAGTTGAAGTAAAAAAGTGGAGTTAGGACAAAAAGGGGACTTTAAGTACTGATTGTGATATAGCTACAATTTGCAAATATTAGTTCACTAAACCCTCACAAAATCTTATGGCTTCTGAACATAGCCAGATCATTAAATAAATAAGAGGAAAGGGAGATTTTTCTCTGCATAAAAAGATTATTTGATTGATTTTCAACGGTGTGTTCTAACTAAGAACAAAAGATGGGAGAGGAAGAAAGTTGAAGTAAAAAAGTGGAGTTAGGACAAAAAGGGGACTTTAAGTACTGATTGTGATATAGCAACAATTTGCAAATATTAGTTCACTAAACCCTCACAAAATCTTATGGCTTCTGAACCAATTTACAGATGAGAAAACTGGGGCCTAGTGTGTATCAGTAATTACCTGCAGTCACAGAGCCACTGAGTGGCCAAGACTTAGCCTAGCCAGGTATTCCTGACTGCAAAGCCTAGAATTTTCATTAGACTTTATTCATAAAGTCCATATTCAAATCAAAGGCTCATGAAACTAGGGTGAAAAAAAAGGCGCTCTCTCTCTGTCTCTCTTTCTCTCTCCTAGAATCAGAAAGGTCTGATACTTGTAGACTTCCCAGTTTTCATGAAATATTTCTATTATTGGCACCTTAGAGTTTTGATAGCATTTATATTTATTAAAACAAAGGTGTCCCCAACAAACAGAAGGAATATACCTCCACATAATAAATGCCNTCAAATCAAAGGCTCATGAAACTAGGGTGAAAAAAAAGGCGCTCTCTCTCTGTCTCTCTTTCTCTCTCCTAGAATCAGAAAGGTCTGATACTTGTAGACTTCCCAGTTTTCATGAAATATTTCTATTATTGGCACCTTAGAGTTTTGATAGCATTTATATTTATTAAAACAAAGGTGTCCCCAACAAACAGAAGGAATATACCACCACATAATAAATGCCATAAAGAGCAAACCCACAGCTCACATCACACTCAACAACGGGAGGTTGAAATCTTTTCCAATAAGATCAGAAANTCCTTGTGATCTCTCTCCCTCTGTGAAATAAATAAATAAAATCTTAAAAAAAAAAATAATAAAAATAAAAATAAATGCCATAAAGAGCAAACCCACAGCTCACATCACACTCAACAACGGGAGGTTGAAATCTTTTCCAATAAGATCAGAAACAAGAGTATACCCCCACCACTCTTATTCAATATAGTGTTGGAAGTCCTAACTAGAGCGGCCAGGTGAGATAAAGAAATAAAAGGCATCCAAATCAGAAAGGAAGAAGTAAAACTGTCATTACTTGCATAGGATGTCTGCACAGCTTCCCTCCATTATCCAAATTCTATAGGTATTTTAAAGTCTTTATTTCAAGCTTATCTCCTCCTTTATGGCTTTTCCTGACCATCCCAAGCCTCGGTCATTGCCTCTCATCTGTATTCCTAGGAGTTAATCTTTTTTTTTTAATTTTATTTTTATTCTTTGCCCAAGGGGTACAGGTCTGTGAATCATCAGGCTTACATCTTTCACAGCATTCACCAAAGCACAAACCCTCCCCAATGTCCATAACCCATCCACCCTATCCCTACCCTCCCACCCCCCAGTAACCCTCAGTTTGTTTTGTGAGATTAGGAGTCTCTTATGGTTTGTCTCCTTCCCCATCCCATCTTGTTTCATTATTTTTCCCTCCCTACCCCCCACGACCCCCCACCCTGCCCCTCAAGTTCCTCATATCAGAGAGATCATATGATAATTGTCTTTCTCTGATTGACTTATTTCGCTCAGCATAATACCCTCCAGTTCCATCCATGTCGTTGCAAATGGCAAGATTTCGTTTCTTTTGATAGCTGCATAGTATTCCATTGTATATATATACCACATCTTCTTTATCCATTCATCTGTTGATGGACATCTAGGTTCTTTCCATAGTTTGGCTATTGTGGACATTGCTGCTATAAACATTCGGGTGCACGTGCCCCTGAGGATCACTACCTTTGTGTCTTTAGGATAAATACCCAGTAGTGCGATTGCTGGGTCGTAGGGTAGCTCCATTTTCAACTTTTTGAGGAATCTCCATACTGTTTTCCAGAGTGGCTGCACCAGCTTGCATTCCCACCAACAGTGTAGGAGGGTTCCCCTTTCTCCGCAACCTCGCCAACATCTGTCATTTCCTGACTTGTTGATTTTAGCCATTCTGACTGGTGTAAGGTGGTATCTCGCTGTGGTTTTGATTTGTATTTCTCTGATGCCGAGTGATGTTGAGCACTTTCTCATGTGTCTGTTGGCCATTTGGATGTCTTCTTTGGAGAAATGTCTGTTCATGTCTTCTGCCCATTTCTTGACTGGGTTATTTGTTTTATGGGTGTTGAGTTTGAGAAGCTCTTTATAGATTTTGGATACTAGCCCTTTATCTGATATGTCATTTGCAAATATCTTCTCCCATTCTGTCAGTTGTCTTTTGGTTTTGTTGACTGTTTCCTTTGCTGTGCAAAAGCTTTTAATCTTGATGAAGTCCCAATAGTTCATTTTTGCCCTTGCTTCCCTTGCCTTTGGTGATGTTCCTAGGAAGAAGTTGCTGCGGTTGAGGTCAAAGAGGTTGCTGCCTGTGTTCTCCTCAAGGATTTGGATGGATTCCTATCTCACATTGAGGTCTTTTATCCATTTTGAGTCTATTTTTGTGTGTGGTGTAAGGAAATAATCCAGTTTCATTTTTCTGCATGTGGCTGACCTAGGAGTTAATCTTAACAAATAGTGACCAGCTGTTACTGTATGTGAAGCACCTTCCACAAGGTCTGACCCTGGTGAGGGTCCCTTCTTGAAAACTTACCCCTCCTGTGGCTTCCATCCCATCACTGCCCTGGTTGTCTTCCTGTACCTATGCCCTTTTGAGGTTCCTCTTGCCCTGATCATGAATCAAATGTGGGGAGCCTTCAAGGATCCATGCTTGGTCCTAGACCTCACTCTTTACCCACTTCCTGGGCTACGTATTCCACACCCTCTAATTTACATGGCAAGAAGATGCTGATCTCTCCCCAGTTGACATCTCCAGGCCAGAGCTTCCTCCTGCACTCTTGATCCAACCACCTCTGTATCATTTCCTCTGACATAAATATTTATACCGCAAACTCAGTATTTCCTAAATACAACCCATTAGCCTCCTCCCATTCACCAGCACCAAGCCTGCTGTTCTTCATGTAGTCCATGTCTTAGCAAGTGGGGAAACAAACAAACAGGATCCCTTTATTTCTTAAAAAAAAAAAAAAAAGCCACTGCTCTTTCATCTTGCTTCTAAGGTAAGCAAAAGCTAAACTGTGTCCTGTGGACATATGCTGGTCCACATGGAATCCACCAAACCCAGAAGATTCTACTTGTCTAAAATCCCACTCTGCTTTCACCAGTGTCTGCCACAGTTCGGGCTCTTTCTCTTCTCTCACCTTAATTATTTCTGTACTGTTCCCCATCTACATCTGTCCACCAACCTTTTTCAAACCATTCTCCACCATGGCCTCATGATGAACATTCTAAAACTCAGTTCTGACCACGTTTCCCACCTACTTAAATGCTTTGCCATCCTTCAAGGTGTTGGCCAAACTCCTGCCTCTTCAGTGTTAGTGGAGTGACTGGTATGTTCTTTATGAACTGACCACTGCATATCTAGCCAGCCTCATCCCTCAACACCACTCCTATGCTCCCTAACACCCATCTCCTCATACACTAGGCTCGGGCCATATCGAGTGATTGGCAATCCTCCAAGATCAACAGATTGGCCTTCACGTGCATGTTCTTTCATCTGATGGCCTTCCTTCCTTCCTTCCTTCACATGATCAACTCCTCCTCATCCTTCAAAACTCAAGGATCGACTTCCCTGCTTATTCCTTCCATAAAACCCCACACCCCTTTGTGCTCCCACAATATCCTATGAGTACAATTTCCTTCATACCCTTGATCACCCTCTACTCTGAGCACTCATTTATCTTCCTGTCTTCCCTGCAGGCAGGAGTTGAATCTTTTTAGATTTTGTATTCCCAGTGCGTACCACAAGGCCCATAGTAGACATTCAATAAATGTTTGTTGAATAAAAGAAGAAAATATTAGGAATATTTTTAATATAGTTCTTTGCTTTTCCAGTACATTAACCTTTAGATTCAGTTGTGGGGGGTAAAATAAATAAGCAATATATATGACAGTGCTTTCTAAACTGTTTTAAATGATCCGAAATCACTGACTTTTAAGGAACAACACTGTGTGGTGAAGAGTACTTTGGAGGCCAAAGTACTTTGGTGCCCCTGCATTTCACTTCCGAGGCCTACCAGCATATTATTTATCCTCACTATGCTTCATTTTCTTCCTCTCAGCTCTTAAGCCATGAATCAGTTTATAAACCTTCAACTTATAGACAACTGCTGTGTTTATTGTTGTGTTAGAAATGTTTGTNAAGCCATGAATCAGTTTATAAACCTTCAACTTATAGACAACTGCTGTGTTTATTGTTGTGTTGGAAATGTTTGTGTTTAGGGCACCTGGGTGGCTCAGTGGGTTAAAGCCTCTGCTTTCGGCTCAGGTCATGATCTCAGCGTCCTGGGATCGAGGCCTGCATCGGGCTCTCTGCTCAGCAGGGAGCCTGCTTCCTCCTCTCCTTGTCTCTCTGCCTGCCTCTCTGCCTACTTGTAATCTCTCTCTCTGTGTCAAATAAATAAATAAAATCTTTAAAAAAAAAGAAAAGAAAAGAAAAGAAATGTTTGTGTTTCTAAAGCAAAACCCTACATCCCTTCTAGGTGTGTGGATGCTTGTGTGCAGAGAAGAGCCAAGTCCCATGTGGATTCTCATCTCAATCCTTCTCCAGGGTAAGGATTCAAAATCTTCCATGTTCTTGGGCTGAGGAAGTTACCCAAGAGCACTCGGCCGGAGCATGGTGGCAGGAAGTAGAACAATTATCCACCATGCTGTCCTACCTTGTTCGTTGAGTGATTAAACCACAATTACTTTAGACCTAAAACAAGATTAGCTGAAAGATACATGTTTTCTTGGTGATAGTATATGTAGGTGTAGTTCAGAGCCAACTTTTGTTTTGCTTATAATAAACTACCTCTGGAAGTAAAACAAAATTAGTGGCTATGTATTACCTCAACCAGCCCACAGTGAATGAGCAGAATGAGTGAATCAATATTATTACATAAACATTTATCACACCTGACATAACAGTTATAGAAATCAAGTCCATGGCATGGTTTTATAGCTCCATTAGAATGCAAAAATACTTAATCTGAGCAAAAATAAAATATTTTAGAGTAGAACTAACCACAGACTACAGAGCTGCAGACACCCCTCCCACCCATTCCATAACCCCACCTGAAGAAATTATTCCACTGAAGGGTAGCGTTCTTTTAAAATCCCTGGGCAAAATACAGCAGGTGTATGGTCGGGGAAAAAACCCTTAAGTCCTAGGACATAGCTTTGAGCCCTGCCCCAAACCCACCCTTTAAGAAAACATATTCACTATAAGTCCAAGAAGTCAAACAAGGAAGCACTTTGTGTCACAAATCAGAAGCACATCCATGATACTCGCGCTCATGAGCAAGGTGACCTCCAAAGTTTACCAGCCTCGCCAGAGAACTCCCAGGGGAGGCCCTGAATGTCCCGAAGGCCAGAGAATTCAGCCTCTTCCTCCCACTGTGACTTTACGCCACAAGCCCTCTTGTCATTAATGCTCCCCCACTCAGCTCACACCTCCATGCTAACCCCAACACTCTCAAATATTTCTTACGACACCTCTGTAAAGTTTTGAGATTGATTTTTCTGTTAGAAAAAAAAAATGGTACAAGTCACATTACAGAAAATCAGAAGAATGATTCGTTGCAAGTGGACCAGAAACAGAAGTCAGGAAACTCCAGACTCGTTAGGCTTTGCACCAACAACCAGTGCCCTTTAATATTTAAAAGCAACATGAGTCAGTACTTAGCATGACTGACTGCCTTTCCTTGGGATGTGGAAAAGACCACGCAGCCTTCAAAGAGGACTGTAGACCTAAACACTCAGAGTCAGAAAGAAGCTTTAAAGGATGAAGCATGCCCGTGGCAGCGAAGGGAACAGGGTAAAATCAGATGGAATTTAGTGCCTCTGACCTCCATACTTTATTCATTATTCCACGTATTTATGGCCCCAAATGAAAGAGCTTCTGCACGAAGCTGATGTTAGTTCACTGCATGTTCTGCACACAATGCCAGTAGCCAGTCTGCCAGTAGCCAGTTTTATCAGGCTCTGGCCAGAGTTGGGTAATGTTCTGGCTCTGTGTCCAAAGCAAGCACCGTATGAATTAAGTCTTCCGCCAAGGGGTTTTGCGGGTCTCCCAGCACCTAGTCAAGTACTTCCAGCTCTAAGTGTGGGAATATTGGCTAAAAGAAGTCATCTATGGGGCGCCTGGGTGGCTTAGTCGGTAAAGTGTCTGCCTTCAGCTCAGGTCATGATCTCAGGGTCCTGGGATCGAGCCCCACATCGGGCTCCCTGCTCAGCGGGGACCCTGCTTCTTCCTCTCCATCTGCTCTTACCCCCACCCCCATTCATGTTCTCTCTGGCTCACTCTGCTCTCTCTCTCAAATAAAGAAAAAATATTTTAAAAAGTCATCTGGGGTACCTAGGTGGCTCTGTAGGTTAAGCACCTGCCTTCAGCTCAGGTCATGATCCCAGGGTCGTGGGATCGAGCCCTGCATCGGGCTCCCTGCTCAGTGGGAAGCCTGCTTCTCCCTCTCCCTCTGTCTGCCTCTCTGCTTACTTGTGCTCTCTCTCTCTCTGTCAAATATATAATAAATCTTTAAAAAGAAAAGTCATCTAAAGGTCATCAAATCTTTCACCCCTAATCTAAAACTGACAATAATTCACAAGAGGATTTCGTATCTCAAATCATACCACTCTAGCATTTCTTAACTCAAAGAAGGAACTTCCCTTCAAGTAAAATTCTGCTAGTGGTAACAGGAGAATATGATCCTCTTGCAGTCCAAGTAATACAGTCATAAGAAGAAAAAACTGATCACCTGGTCTTCAACCCCAAGAGGCATAAGAAACTTGCAGCCATTCCGAGCAAAGAGAAGGCTCATCCTGGAGCATCAAACACCACTTACCTAAAAATGAAGACTGTGACTCAGAATTTTCTAGAATAGCTACTTGATACTCAAAATATAGCCATAACCACAACTGAGCTAGAAATTATCTGAAACATGACAGCATCCAATAACCCAGGAGAGTTCACAGCAGCTTGGGGAAATGTAATGACCCTTACCAGAAAACAGAGAGGGAAGAAAATAGAGCTAGAAGCCTGAGTTGCTACAGCCACTTTGGAGAACTGCTCGGTAGCATCTACTAAGACTAAACAGAATCTGACCCTATGACCCAGCAATTCCATTCCTAGGTGTTCCCCACCAGAAACGTGTGCTATGTCAACCCAAACAGTGCTCACGGTTAGCACTATGCTCCCAACCAGAAACGACCCTGACATCCATCATGAAACAGAACTATAGTTACACCAACACTGTGAATGAGTCACAAATATGATGCTGAGCAGAAGCAGAAGCAGCACCGACAGTATGATGTCAGTTACATAAAGTTCAAAGACCGGCACTAACCTCTGCAACTAGAGGTCTGGACGGTGCTCATCCCTGACAGTGGAGGGGAGGAGTTTTGCTCATTTCCATTCTCAACAGCTGTGTATAAGACCTCCTACTCAGAGGACATTCATTTTTGAAGAGGGAAGCAAAAGACAAATGCTGCTTCAAATATTAGATTTTTGCACCTTACATATAGAACTTTTAAAATAGGTCCCAGAAAATGGACAAAGAAGTAAAACCATAAAATTTCCCATAAAATTGAAGACACCAGCTACAAGAGGCTTAAATGAAGCTGGAGTGCAGGCAATTTTGGACAGTATCCCTGAGTCCCAAGCTGACAGCAAGAAAGTGACATATGGGAGGTGGTTGATATCCAGACGGCCCTCACACATTCCCTTATGGAGGATTTTCCAAAGTTGTCTTGATCCTTCAATCAGTAGCATCTAGAAGGCTGAGCAGTTTCCACATTTCAGGCCCAGGGGACTTCTGGGTTTTGTTGGACACAGAAGCCTGGGGTTTGGAGTTGGCCGAAAGGAAGATCCATGAGACCTCATCACCGGCACAGGCCAGCTGCGGACACAGGGGCAGCCTCTTGGTTTTTCCAGTTTACATAACTCATACAACTTGAATATATTTTGGTCTGCATCATGCCAAGGGGCATTTATTCAAGTGTAGAAAACAGTTTTTAAATCCCAGTAATGGGAAACAGATATTCTCTGGGTCATCGTCAGCAATGAACCCCAATATCCTGGAAATTCAGGAAGATTGGAAAGGAACTGAGGAGATCCTGTTCACCTTCTCCTCGGAGCCACCTGCCACTCCCCTTCCCCCCCCCCCCC
>LNAC01000165.1:2786132-2798738 GCA_002007465.1 Ailurus styani | reverse complement strand
CCCCCCCCACCCCGCTCTTGTCATTCTTCCCTGGCACATTTTTGCCCCTTCCTTTGAGGACTGTGCCATCCATTTCCTCCTATGCAAGCAGCAAAGATAATTAGGATGAACTGTTTGAATACGATGTTTCCAGTTGAATGCCCTAAAGTCCACCTGTAAGTTAGAGACAGCACCATCTGTCCTCTGATTGAAGCTTGGGCACTGACTTATTCACTCCTTCAATAATCTCTTCATGAGCTTCATGCTAATGGATACAAGTTCCCATTTAACACATGAGACAGTCAAGAAAACAACAGGAAGCCTAAATTCCAGGATCCTGATATAGAATTCCTAGATTCACATTTCCCCCTTATTGTTGCTTTTGACAGGCAGAAGGCAAGAGGAAGGATTTACGATTTCTTTCCCAAGAAAAACAGAAAATCTAGGACAAGCAGTCATAAGACCTGGGACAAGAGGAGTATTGTATTTAAATGTGTTTCTCCACAGGACTTGGTGATCAGAACTGCTGTCTGCCTCAGGCTTACGGAGTAGAACCCATGTGTCCCCCCAGGGAGCAAATGAATGGAAATACTGACTTTGAGTTGGTGTTTCTCTGACCCTACAAACTGCTTCTGCGTGGGCCTCTGGTAAGTGGAAACTATGAAAAACATATGCAACAAAAATACATTCATCTACATAATAGTTTTAGTATGGAAGATTTTTTAAAACATTGAACCCCCACCCTAGAAAAACATGAGGGAAGGGCAGTATTTAATTCTTACTTCAACTGCCTCATTCATCCGTTGAGCACGGCCCTATGGAAATTTGGGGCTTGGGTAATTCTTGGTGATGGAAAGCTGTCCCGTGCACTGTAGGATGCTTAGTGACATCCCAGGTCTTTATCCACTAGAAGCCAGTAGAACCCCCAAGTCTCCAGATTTTTCCAAATGTTTCCTGGAGAACATAATCCACCCCTTTGAGAACCCCTGCTTAGGAGGGAGTCAGAATGCTGGGATTGGAAGAGCATTCGATCGGGACAGGTTCCCCTAGATTCAGCAGCTAGCTGGCTGTGTAACCAGGTCACTGAGGTTCTCCGAGGTTCTGTTAAAGCAGCTGTGTCACTGATGCTCATGTGCTGAGGCCGAGAGGCGTGTACACACAGGTATTATCTATAAAGAAAGAAGGGTTGCAGGACTGGGTGGAGAAAGCTAGTAAATTACATGCAACTGCAAGGCAGACCTCCACTGAGCCCCCAGGGAGCTCCAGCACGGGGATGGCCCCTCTCAGCTGTCCCAAACTGAGGCAGGGGATCAGACCTCCACACCCCACATCAACCAGGCACTGCTCCTGGGGAGGAGGCACAACCTTGGGCAAGGAAGTGCCCTTCAGCACAGGGCAAGGCTGAAGGCGGGACCCAGCTATGAGCTCTCAGCAGCAACACCCAGGGGCGGAAGGACTGAGTGCCTTCTGCACGGGGACACGGTACAGCATCCATATGATAGGGGAGTAAGTTTCGCCAGACGTGAACAGGTGCATGGGAGGAATAAGAGAAAGGACTTCAGGAGCAGATCAGCTAACTAGGTAGGAATCTCAGCTCCCCCCTGGCCATGCTGGCCCATCTCCACTGGAATCACTGGTCTCTTTTTTAGACTCATGTGGTCCCTACTACTCCAGTGAGACAGCAAAAATAGAGTGACAGGTCACTCTGTCCCAGGCATTGGAGATGCAGCAGGGAACAAAACGGAGTCTCGACTCGCCAGGAACATTCATCCTAGCTGAAGGGTATGGAGAAGGGGGAAGTGAGGGGATTGCAGGCGTGAAGCGACCTAAGAAAACTGCTAAATCCACCAGAGTCTGGAAGCAGCCAGAGTCTAAACCACGTTAAGGATAAATATGGCAATAATGTGAATTTATTATTTCCAGAGAAAGAAAAGCACTAAAAGGGTCAGATCTCCCAGAGAAAATAATAGGAGCCTCAAGCTGAAAATACCTTGAAATCTTGATGACTGAGGAAAAACTGCTTGGCTTTTAGCAGACACCTGTGATATTTATTTATGAGTCTTCATCATCGAAGTGTTACAGTGTTGCATTATTTTGGAAGACAGTGCTTGTGTGTGTGGTCTGTGAGACAGTTCTAGATCCTCACTACTCAGAAGTATGGTCCAAGAGAGGAAGGATGGCCTCACTCTTCTGATGTTCTGCACAGGTATGTGGACATTCTTTCGCTACAATATGTGTGCATCTGTCACCTGACTTTGTCTGCTGTGAGGTCTCAGCCCAAAGCACAATGCAACCAAAAATTTCCACTTAACCAACTTTTATGCTAACTGCCTTCTGTTAATAAAGAAAACATATAAAATCTCTTTATTATTCAGATACGGAGTAGCTATTCTGGGTGCTGATGCTGATAAATGAGTAACAATGATAGTACAAATTTGTAGTGTTTCTGCTCCTAAAAAACATTACTTTTGGGGAAAAAAACCCACACACACAGCTGTTGGATTCAATAACACTTCACTGATAGTCAGCCTGGAAATTATATATTAAAATTTTCAAGCTGCTAATTCTAATAGGGGGAAAATGCATATTCACACCAAGTCCCCTCCCCAATTTTTCTACACATTATCCCCAAATTTTCTACATATTCTACACATAAAAAATGGGAAATTGCAGTATAGTAAAGTTAATATTGTGCTCTCAAAAAAAAAAAAAGTATGGTCCAAATCATGCAGTGCTCACAGAGAAGATTCTATGAAACACAGATTCTAATTCAATGGATTTGGGGTGGGTCCAAGAGTCCGCGTTTCCAATTGGTTCACAGATGAGGCTGATACTACTATCTGGGAGACCACACACTGAGGAATAAGTTTCTAGATCATTTAGCTTAAATGGTTGCTGAAGTTCAGGTGAAGAAATAAATAAATAATTGAGCATCCTGACCAAAACAAAAAACAAAAAACAAAAAACAATACTGCACCAAGAATCTGGTAGGTTAAACTCTACTGTCTTAGCAGCAAAGCGAACCCAATTAAAACTTCCAACAAATCAAAGATATTTTCTTCAGCATTTAAACATTCTGTGTCTGGATCTAAGACAACACGAGGTAGGTACCATTTGCTGGCAGGCACAGGTAGTCACACGGACTTTGGATATATTATTTACAATATAAATACCACAAAACAAGGCCTGAATAATATTACTCCCTGTGAAAATGGGCCAACACTTAACCACAGCATTTTCCTGAACCGAACTGGCATTCTCGACAATTCCCCTCAAATGTCAGAGCTGAGCCCTTAAGTGAAAATAATTTGCTACAGACATCACGTTGAGGAGATAGTTGCTGAACATTCTTAATAAAAGGAGTAAGAATTGGTCTTAAAATTAAATAGACTGCTACAGCCAAAAGTAGTTGAGTTTCTCTTGACAGTTTTATTCTAGATGCCTGGCACCGTTCAAAATTCTGTCATTTTTTTTAAAGAGCTCATAAGACATATAATAAATCAGCATCTTGGATCATATTTTTTATCATAGTCATCCAGCTTGGATATGTCAGATAATAATTATTATATGAGGATGATGAGCGATCTGTGGGAGTGGTTCAATTTCACTGACACAAAGCAAAAGTTCATGAAATAAATAGTAGCATAATAACAGTACTTTCAAAAGAAATTCCTAATATATTTTAGTGATCTTTTCATATGACAACCCTTCCTCAAAGTGATTCATATCTATATTATTCAAACAATAAGGTTTAGCCTGATTAAATATAAAATAACCAGCATAATATATATTATATATAAATTATACTTTATCATATATATTAGAAATATATATTAAATATGTTTTAGTTTAACAACCTATTATTAAACCTTAAATTACAATTTAAGAAGGTAAACTATATAAGAAATGACATAATGGGGGGGTACCTGGGTGGCTCAGTAGGTTAAGCATCTGACACTTGATTTCAGCTCAGGTCATGATCTCTGGGTCATGGGATCAGCTCCACGTCAGGCTCTGCACTCAGTGCAGAGTCTGTTTATCCCTCTGCCTCTGCTCCTCCCCCAGCTTGTGCATGCTCTCTCTCTCTCTAAAAAAGGGAGGGAGGGAGGGAGGGAGGGAGGAAGGAAATAGATAACGGGAAGAAATTACTCACGAAGATTCACTATGTATTATTAGTGGGTCTGATTATAATTTTTTTACCATAGCACTGCCACTGTTTGAATGATCACAATTTATGATGGTAGAATTTATGCTAGTGAAAAAGTCTTAAGATTGGGTTCTAGCTGTACTATGTCATGAGGGGAAGGGCATAATTTTTTGTGTGAACAGAGAAAAATCAAATATTTCTTATTAAATTCTACCCTCCAAAAAATACCCAGGAAAGAAAATTCTACTTCCTTATATCTTATGTCAGTTCCTCAATTCACATATTTTTTTCATGATCAGAGGATCAATAATAAAATGTATATTTTAAGGAACCACTTTTTTTTTTTTGAAGTGTGTGGTTTGGGGCATCTAGTTAGAGTTAGTTCTTCTCCTATATTTTCTACATCTTTAATACTGCTATTCAAGTGCTAGTCACGAAATACATGGCAGTATCTTGAAATCTCATTCAAATGATGGTGTTCAATATCGCTTTGATATTAAGGGTATTTTATTATAATCTTTCTTTTAACTAGAAAGATATTTACTACACTTCTGTTACCCAGAATATTCAAATAATCAGAATATCATATTCTCCAACTATTGATTATAAATGGCAGCTCAATGGTCATTTTAATAGTACACAATTTCAACATAGACAAGTGAGTATAGTACAACAGTTGTCAAAAAGTGCTTTTCACGTGCACTGCCTCATTTTATTCTCACAACAACCTCTGAGGTAAGCGTTATAACAATCCTCACTTTTAGATTTGAGGGGTCTCATTAAAAGATGGTGTAATTCTCCCCAAATCATCTAGCTACTGGGTAGTAAAGTCAGGATTCAAACCTTGGCCTTTGTTACTGTTCTCCCTGCGATGCATGGCCTCTTCAAGAGAACATAAAGGAAAGTACCACAATGACCGTAAAAGATAATGGTTTAAGTCTTCTTAATGCTTAAATGCATATGTGCTCCTCGCAATAACTTAGCTACCCCATGGCTATGCTCTGCTGTTACTGGATGACCTAAACTCCATGGCCATTGCCAAGGGATTTCAAGGTGACTCCAGACAAAACTCGGTAACTTGCTAGTACCACCCTCTGTTGGTTTTACCTGATTTGATATAGCACTCCAACTTCCCGGTCACTCATTTGTTCATTCAACAAACATATCAGGCTTCTGCTGTGCGGCAAGCACTGTGCTTTGAGTTTTTCCAATGGTTTGGTGGATATACACAGAACATAAAAAGCCCATATACATACAACTTCTCACTTGCTCTTCTTTCTAAAGGCATAATCTGATTGCAACAAAGTCTATGCTCTGATAACTAGCCTAGAAACGAACCAAGCTATGGTTGGCTTGACATGGGCCTCTATCCGGGGGATAGCACCTAATGTATGAAAAGCAGATCATTCATTGGTGGAACTGGAGAGGATTTCAGACAATGTTGTGGGTGGGCCAATGTTACCTAGACGTATGCAGGGAGAATGTTATTTTCTTCACCATCCTCCTTCAGATTACATAAACAAGAAAGGCAAAGTTTGGGGCTAGTATATCTTTAACGTCCCTATACCTCTGGATAATCTCTCTTTTTAGCAGAGAGAGCTTCAGGCTTAGGACCTTGAATGGGTAACTTCGTTAAAATTTAAGATATCTGTCTTTTCATTGCACTATTTTTTGTGTTACCTTTTTTTTCATAGCCGGTGAAACTGGTTCTTATATAAAGTTTCTTTTATAAATTATTTACATATAGAAGTCAGGCTCCATTTAAAATTACTTTGTCTCTGATGGTAGGTGGGGGGCACCTGACCTGGCATGAATGATGGAAGTAGTAAAGAAACCGCTGACGTCTGGGGAAAACTCAGAGGGAGAAAAAGCAGTGGACGGATCAGCGCAGCCTGGCTCTAGACCAAGTTGGATGACTTTGAAGAAGTTATTGAACCTGGCAGTCTCACCATTTTCATCTGTAAGATATGAGATTGGATTGGATCTGCAGTGCAACATGCTTCTGTCCCCAGTCCCCTAGACTTATGCACACCCCCATTAGGTAGACCAACATCACTACTACAATGATGGCGGAGCGGTTACTAGGTTAGAAGGAAATGTGTAGGTTTCCAATTTCCCTGGCCTCCACTCCCAAGCATATTCCCTCTGCCATGCCGAGAACATGCTTGAGCATTGAGAATCACCAGATGAGACAATCCCTAAGGCCTCTTCCAGCTCTAAAACTCTAAGAAATTCTGATTTTACATATAAAAGTTAAATATCTAAAATATCAGGACCATTTGGTAGCATCAGAAGAAAATACGCCTATAATCTCTCTAAAGAAGGAATAATTATTAAACAATAATGATAGTTCTGCTTTTTGCTAGAAAAGATGTACATGGCTAAAAATTCCATGAGAAAAATACTTTGTGCAAGATTGATTAAAACCGAGCTCTGTCCAGCAAAGAGAATATGACTTCTCTGAATCTGGCAAAACAATCACACCTAGGTAGGGACGAGCGTCTATATCTGTATATGCATTTGTATATGGATAGTATATCATAAAATATAGTAACACCTCACTGATCCATAACTCAGTGTCTGGAGGCTTCTTGTATCTGGAATAAACCTGAGAATCAATAAATCAGTAGCCAAAATAAATATCATAAAGTCTCGGCCTACACTTCACATGGCCTTCAAGAACTACACTCACAGCAGTTAAAGTAAGCATCTAACAACAAGGGAGTAAAGGCGGTCTGAATATGCAACCCCAAATATGCCACTTTGACAGAAGGATTATTTTGAACTGAAGGCCACTGAGAAACACTAAACACAGGAGAAGCTCTCTGTCCTTCCTGCAACTGCCTAAAAGCAGGGCTTAAATTTTCCTTTTAAAGGTGATATAAATTTTCACTTATAGAGGTTCTTCTTTCTCATATTAGGAAGAGGATAATTACATTCAAGATGACTCATCACCAGAGACAACCTGATTCTGCATGACAAACTTTAGTAAATGGCGGGGGGGCTTCTTTACTCCCCCAGAAGCCCAAGCCCCCCCTTTTTTTATTTTGCATAGTCACTTCTATACAACTCACCACCCTTTGTTAAAATGACATATAAGTTCCTAGTTCTAACCACTTCTTTGGGCTTTCATTTCTTTTCTGTGAAGCCCCCATGCACATAAAAATATTAAAATTTATATGCCTTTTTCTCCTGTTAACCTCTCTGTTGGCAATTCAATTGACAGGCCCCAGTGACATAATATAAAAGGGTAGAGGAAAACTTCTTCCTCCCCTACAGGAGGGGGAAGAATTTTGAGAAACATTAAGTTAAACAGAACTGAATAGGGTCTCTTTCCTGCAGGACTTAGGGGAGGTTTTAACATGTAAAAATGTGTTATGGATTTCCAAACAGAGAATAATTATTTCCTAAACTTACTTGACCAAAGGTCCTCTTTTATCTCAAAGCCATATTAATATATCCAGTAAAGATGAGGCCTACATTTCAAGAGCTCCTTTAACTTTTGATTTTTCCAAGTGCTCCCACATACATTGCATCTCATTCTGTCTGCACAACCTCTCAGGGAGTGGGTTGAGTGGGAATTATTCTATCCCTGGGACAGTGGAAGAAACAGAGGCAGGGTCAGAAGCAACCCCCTCAACCCCTGCTCTTTCCTCCAGACCGAGCATTCTCACCGGTGTTACCTAACTAACTTCTCCTGTCCATTGATTGCATCTCCTCTACAAAGCTGGAGATAGCCATGAAAACACCTTAAATCTCTAAAAGTACTCTTTGAGAGCACTTTGATGAAAACTGAGTATTACAGAATGCTTCCCCTCATGTCTTTATTTCATCTCCTCAATGAAATGGCAGAGGCCTGAAATCCATACTTGAAAATTAGACAAAATGCTGAGTCAATGGAAGTACAGTGATGTTTCTGAAATAATGAGGAATTTTCCAGGAGGTTTTAGGGGGCACTTTCTGGTTAACAAAAATGTTCCACAAAGAAATTCTTTGGTAAAGTAAAATCTTAGTCACTCAGAAAGAAAAGAGAGAAGTCTTACATGGGCACCACAGCTGGTAAGGACAGCCTCAGCTGTGGGCCACGGCCCAGGGGGGTTGGGGCAGGGGCACACAGAACAGGGCAGAAGAGCTGGGCTGCTGTACACACCATGGTGATGGCGAACGGAGAGAAGACAGCAGGAGATATATGCAATGGCTGACATATTCTGGACAGGATTCAGTGAACAAAGATTGGTCAACACCACAGAAAACCTGGACTCTGGCTCAAGGCCCCATCCTACCACACGCTGGATTTCCAATCCTTGGCCATTTGCCCAAAGGCCCTGCATTTCAGTCCTGAAGTCAACACAAGGTCAGGGATGATATCTTACGTGCCTGTAGATAACAGGTGCATTGGATGGACTCTGAAAGCTCAGGACTCAAACCTGTGGCCCCATGAGGACCCTCCTGCCAGGCCCCATCTTGGAATGGGGACCCTCACAGGACCGCTGCCTAGAGCAGCGTGCCCTGCTCGAGGTGGCCTGGGAGGGGACAGGGCTGTTCACCAAGCCATGGTGCCTCTGTCCTCTCTGATGAAGGGCAACTTTGCAGAATGAGAAAAAAAATAGTTTTTCTATTTCTCCCAAAGGCACCGTATGTCCAGCAGGGCCTAGGATCCTCAGGACTTTAAATCATTTAGTGAAATCACTCAAAGTAAGAAGTAAGATGAGAAGTATCCCCAAGAGGCAAAATCTCCTTACCTTGCTTCTGAAATTACTAAGAGAGAAGAAGCAGCAAACAGCCCTACATGAGGGACCTGGAAAAGAACAGAACTGGTAATGGGGCCTCCGTATTCCAGAAACTCCTTACAGGAAAAGAAATCAGCTCTCTACTCCCCAAAGCCATCTCCTGCGACTTTTCTAAATTGAAAATTAAAGTGAAATTTATGCTTTTTTGTGTTATTTTAATTTTTGTTATTTTAACTTTGTTGATACATAACTATAAGGAAGTCTATTGAAACTATTCATAACGTGCCCTGTTTTAGAGAAAAGAATCTTTTGTTTGTTTGGCTTCACGTTGGATTTGGTGTTATCTGAGAAGAACCTATCAAAATAGCATTCCGTCCAAGCTTATTTATTTATTTACTCAGAGTTATCCGCCAGGCTCAGCCATCTGTAACACAGCAGAATAGAGGAGCTAAACAAACAAGGCTTCTGGTGAGCTAATGGTCCAAAGTCGGAGACATAAAGGTTATGAATGCTGTTCATATACTTATTAAATACAGTTGTTATTAAGTGCTGGCAAGTGAGCCAGGCATTGTGTGTGCGGGATAAAATGACAGCAAAATCAGACACGGCTCCATCAGGCGTGCATTTAGGGGTCTGCTGAGAGCCAGTCCCCCTTGTTTTACAAAGAACTCTAACAAGTTCTATAATTTGCTGTTGAAATTCACTGCCATTTAGAAGCAGCAAGTTAGGGACGCCTGGGTGGCTCAGTCGGTTTAGCATCTGCCTTTGACACAGGTCATGATCCCAGGATCCTGGGACTGAGTCCCACATCGGGCTCCTTGCTCAGCAGGGAGCCTGCTTCTCTCTCTACTTGCCATTCTCCCTGCTTCTGCGCACTCTCTGTCTCTCTCTCCTTCTCTAACAAGTAAATAAATAAATAAATAAAATCTTAAAAAAAAAAAAAAAGACAGCAGCAAGTTAGCGGGAGGAGAAGAACTGCCAGCCCCTTAAGAGCAAGGAAAGACACCACAGCCAAGACAGGAGACAGCACGGCTACAGAAATACACCCCAGAGTTCAAAGCCCCAACTCAGGGCAGGTGCAGCGAGAGAGAGCCCCGCTGAACCACCGCGCATTCCCTATTCCATGCCTCAGCTACGTCTGCGAGCCATTAAAAAAAAAAACAATCATACGATGACTGTAGTTCCAATTTGAGGAAGAATGAGGTATAAATACGTTAGAGAGACTTCCAACAAAATGGTTAAAGAAAAGGGAGATTCCGGTGGTTAAAAGCACAAACCTTCGCTTTCTGGAAAACATCATGACCTCGAGCGCTTCCTTTCCTGGGGTTCTACCTAACTAAGGTTGCACTACTTTCCATTACAAGTACTTCTCTTCGCCTCTTTTCAAAGTGCTCCACTCCAACTGCTGTATCTCTCTCAACTGGAAGGTTCCCTTTAAGGCGAACCATGTGCAGAGAAGAATGAGATGATTCTGCACAAAACTGGTTGTCACAAGAAAACAGCTCGACTGCTAAGTCCCTGAAATTCTGTTACATCACTGACCACACTCCCACCCTCAAAAATCCACCGCAAACACTTTTGCTGAAAAAAGCTTGAACACGTTGGAAAATGTAAGCTAACGGTCATATATTTTTTTTTAATTTGGAAAAAGATTCACTGAATGCCTGAATGCGAACCAGAAAGCACGCCTCTGCTGGAAGGCAGCACAGGAGGTCTGAAGGAGACGTCACAACTGCTCTGTCCCGGGTACAATCACGCTGGGGTTTAAAGATAAGATCCACCGTGGTGGTGGTTGGTGGTTTGTTTCTTTGAGGTGAGGTAAAGTTGCCCCGCTAATTTAGCCAAAAGAAACAAGGACAATTCACTGAAATTCACATCTCCTTTAAAGATACAGGAAAGAAAATATAAATAAACTTTTCAGCTCCAAGTTTCTCCAAATTAAAAGAGAGAGAGAGAGAGGGAGGGAGGGAGGGAGGGAGAGACAATTAAAAATATGTCTAGTTCTCCTAGAGTCCTAAGTGTGAAATTCATATTTCATCAAGTGTAAGTGATTAATTGTGACATCATCAAAATAGTTTCCATATCTGGGATTCTTTCCCAATAAGGTTAAAGCTATGGCCAGCTCCCCTTCATTGCCACAGGCTGACAACAGACTAATGCGTGGTCTGGAGTAGGATTGCTTCTGTTAAAAATCCTGCATCTCCACTTACCCTGCAAATTACTCAACATCTCTAAGCCTCAGCTTGTCCATCAGGAAAAGGGAGTTCTCATAACTCATGCGATTTTGTGAAGATCAAATGAAATAAAGGACGTAGCAACAGAACTCAGAGTAGGCAGTCAATTAACAGATATTTTTTTTCCACCAGACTCTTAAGTGCTTTGAAGCCCCTGGCACACAGTAGCGGTTCAATAAATATTTTTAAATAAATGAATACATCAGTATAATTTAAATTTAATAAAATGCTCATTTAATAGTATCTGTACTGCATTCTCCCTGCTAAGCACTCATCTGACACAAGAGGCTGTGACGAATCAAAAAAGATGTATGAGACATAGTCCCTGCCTCGCCATCAAGAAATTTACAAACATAATTGAAATAAAGTGCATGGCACCATTAAATAGCATCCCATAAAAGTTGGTGGAATCAAGTTAACGCCTCTCCACCACCACCACCACCACAATCACCAAAATGAAACATGATTTTTACTGTGACAGTGAAAAAAGAAATGATGTGCTATTTACAGTCCCTGAGGCTTCTAAGAAACTGCCAACTAAAGTTTTGCTGAGTGAAGGGATGGGTGTGGGGCTGTCACTTTGGAAGGGCTTGGAGAAGAGTTAAAATGTTCCAAATGAGATCAAACAACCTCACAGATAGAAACTTGCATGACTTAGTTTTTTTGTTTTTAACCAAGGGTGTAACTCAGAACAAAGACAGGTTGGGGAGGTGGGGCGGAGGGGTAGAGAAGCAGCAAGAAGGGGTAAGGAAGATGGATGGAGGACTCTGGTTTTCCCTGCTCCCCCTACCCCCCTCCCCACCCCCTTCCCAGCAAACAGCTGTGAAACCAGGCCATATCTCCACGAGCAGCCAGACTCTCAGTTCCCAAGACTTGGTAATAGCCTACAGTGTCCAGGACTGTTTGCTCCACAAGGAAACCTCTGAATACACCATGGAATTTATCTCCATGCATGGTGGTCAGCTATGTGCTTTCTCAACTGAATTCCAAGTGTTAGAACAGCAAGGACTAGTCTCTTCTGTGATGGTTGTCAAACTTCTATGCTCACAATTACCTTCATAAGAATTCTGGAATTGGGGTGCCTGGGTGGCTCAGTGGGTTAAAGCCTCTGCCTTCGGCTCAGGTCGTGATCTCAGGTTCCTGGGATCGAGCCCCGCATCGGGCTCTCTGCTCAGCGAGGAGCCTGCCTCCTCCTCTCTCTGCCTGCCTCTCTGCCTACTTGCAATCCCTCTGTGTCAAATAAATAAATAAAATCTTTAAAAAATTTTTTCTAATTAAAAAAAAAAAAGAATTCTGGAATTGCCCTCGCACACTTTAAGTTAACATCCAGAACTTTTCATCATATGTTTAAAAAAACTGCAAGGGATATGATTTCCAGCAAGATATATATTAACATTTTTAAATGAAACAGTTACAACAGGCTTTTCTTCCATTCACTCATCCTCCAGGAACCTGTATCTTCATTCCACTTTCCCCGCCCCAAATATTTGTTCTAACAGGATATATTTTTATTTTT
>LNAC01000165.1:2764747-2786071 GCA_002007465.1 Ailurus styani | reverse complement strand
GCAGAGGCTTTAACCCACTGAGCCACCCAGGCGCCCCAGGATATATTTTTATATTTGAGGATATTTTTCATCATCCCATTCTATTTTATACAATAAAAATATGTATGTAAATTGAAATTCATTTTTAAAATTCTTCTGTGACCATAATGCTCTTAGAGTACACAAAACATATTCTGAGCTGGGTTATTATTAAGATTACCATTGGTGGGGCACCAGGGTGGCTCAGTTGGTTAAGCTACTGCCTTTGGCTCAGGTCATGATTCCAGGGTCCTGGGATTGATCCCCATGTCGGGCTCCCTGCTCAGCGGGAAGCCTGCTTCTCCTCTCCCACTCCCCCTGCTTGTGTTCCCTCTCTCACTGTCTCTCTCTCTGTCAAATAAATAAATAAAATCTTTAAAAAAAATAAGATTACCAGTGGTTCATAATTGATCAAGACGACACAAAGACTTTTACAAATTTCACAAATAATGCTTAATAAGCCCAAGTAAAACTTGATTGAAAATGCATCTATTGGGTGCCTGGGTGGCTCAGTGGGTTAAAGCCTCTGCCTTCAGCTCAGGTCATGATCTCAGGGTCCTGGGATTGAGGCCCGCATCGGGCTCCCTGCTCAACGGGGAGCCTGCTTCCTCCTCTCTCTCTGCCGGCCTCTCTGCCTACTTGTAATCTCTCTCTGTGAAATAAATAAATAAATAATAAAAAAAAAAGAAAATGCATCTATTTTTTTTCCTATTTTTCATTTTAATCATATGAACACTGAGAAACTTCGTTTACATAAATTAGTAGATGGGGATGGGAGAGTTCCATTACAGCGACATCACTCCCTTCTTTATAATGTTTCCCTAAATCCCACAGTAATCTGTTGATCACCTACGACAGGGGAGGGATTACTTGATTTCTTGAATAATTAGATTCCTTGATAACTTCAACTCCCTCACTTTGGCTGAAAGCAAAGAACTGAAACCACCTGATTGACAGGATTTGTTACCTGC
Source organism: Ailurus styani (assembly GCA_002007465.1). NCBI lineage: Eukaryota > Metazoa > Chordata > Mammalia > Carnivora > Ailuridae > Ailurus > Ailurus styani. Next base: position 2,785,082 of record LNAC01000165.1, on the reverse strand, counting down.
ACTAGGCAGGCATGCCGTCAACACCAGGCTTCCACATTCTTCCATAAGCACCCGGCCGTGTTTGGCACCCAGCACCCTGTGAGTCAGACCAACTCTACAAAACAGGCAGGTGGGGAAGACCTGGAGGGTGAACGAGTGGAAAAGGAAAGCCGGCATGGCAAGTTCTCAGGGAGCTTAATTCGAGAAAAGAATAACTGGGCGGCTGACAATGGAGAATTTGATTCTCGGACAATCCCTGGAAAGTCTCTGTGTGCACAGAGCCCAAAGGTGTACGAAACCCTAGTCCGAGGTGCCACAGAATCCTACAGCACACATTGGTGCAAATTCACACATTTGCTCTCACATCTCTCCCTCCTTTTGTCCTTTTCAAAAGGGAAAAATAGAAAAGTGTCTATGTATGTCCTGTAAAAATAATTAAACAAAATGTCAAAAGGACTTGAATCCACTTTCCCCAATGCACTAAAAAATCTGAGGCTTCTGGTGTTTCCATTTACATTTGAAAAATAAATTAGAATCCTAATAGGTATATTGTCTTCTTCCAAATATGGAAAAAATGACCATTTTCTAATTCGTATTAATGTAAATGAAATTAAAAGATAGGGAAATTATAATCAACATATTTTACAACTGATTTCATAATATCCTTTATTTTTGTCAAAGTTCCTCATATGTTTTTATGAAATCAAGTATCTAAGAGTGCTAAGATATGGCAAGACTAAAAAATTTGCTGAATTTGAAAATATTGTTGTTACTATTATCATTGTCATTATTTCAAAAGCTACAGAAGCCAATAAAATGAATTCCATTCTCTCACTGACAATTAGAAATATATTAAATATTTTTTTGAAAATTCCGTCAAGCAATCAGGTGTTAACATTCAAAATATATTTATTCAGAATTCTCTGAGAAAGATTCTGGCCCAGATCTCAGCTGCTAAGTGAAGAATAATGCTGAGAGTCTGGGAGGGTCTCATCCAAAGCTCAGCCCTCCACAAAGCCCAGAAGATCCGAGAAAGGCTGCCCTACTAGGGCAGGTGAATGAACCAGAACATTCCTCTGTGCAAACTCACTCATCCACACTGGATTTCTGCACCCCAGCACTTGACATCATTCACTGGACTACTCTCCTGTTCCTGCCAAAAACAAGGCTGAAGAAATTGATACTTGAGAGAAACAATCAGGGTCATGGTCAATACCCATCGCTCTGTCTTTTCTCAACACATAAACCTACTGAAAAGACACCTAAACAGCTCAGCTCCCCAGGGAAATGCCACGTCTGACTGTGATTTTATATTATGCCTTTCACTTTCACAAAGGGCCGATGAATGGTACAGGCTTGTGAAGAATAGGCCATTTTCTGGCAAAAAAAAAAAAAAACACTGTAGAAGATATTGTCCAATATAATACTCTTAAGATCAAATAAATTTCTCCTATAATTTGAAGGCAGGAAAAGAGAGGACACCCTTTCCCAATGAACAGGTATGTTTCTTATACAGATAAAGATGACAGGACACACTTCATTCCCGTTTTGCCTTGGCCCCCAGAAAATCCAGATATTTTTTGAATAGCCTTCAAAGTTCATAAAGTTCTTGCCCAAGTATTATCACACCTGCTTGTACATGTACAAATGTACAAATTCTGTACATTTTATACAAAATGTACAGATTTTGTATATTTTGTACAAATGTACAAAAAATACATTTAATGTACAGCTACAAAAACTATCTTGCTCCATCTTATAAGTACCCTGATAAGCATCTATTACCCTATAAGTGCCAGCCCCTGGGCCAGTGTAGACAGGTTGGGGGCCCACAGCACTCACTTGAGCTTTTCATCCTTCACCTCTTCCCTAAACAGATGTCTTGTAGTCCAAGTGGTCGAAGGACTACCTACCCACCCACCACCATCAGCACAGTTCAATTTCTTTTTTTATGACCTAACCCTCTTTCCTCCAGCTGTGTTTTAAATAGATTAGAGATTTTAAAACTGGTTTCTGGTCAAAAACAAGCACAAACAAAACTAGACCATTTTGCTTGAAACCTCCCAGAGCAGGTGGCCGCCGAAGAAGGGCCACGTGTCTTCCAGCAGGGCCTGGAAGGGCTGAACTGCTTTATGAAAAGCTACACTCAAAATGCAAGATCAGGGGCCCCTGGGTTAGGTGCCTGCCTTTGGCTCAGGTCATGATCCCAGGGTCTTGGGATTGAGTCCCATGTTGGGCTCTCTGCTCAGCAGAGAGCCTGGATCTCCCTCTCGCTGTCCCTCCCCCAGCTTAAGCTCTCTCTCTCTCTCAAATAAATAAGCAAAATCCTTTTTGAAAAAAAGGGAAAAAAGCAAGATCAACAGCCCTAGAATACAGGCCTTAAGGCAAGATGTAAGTGGAGTCACTTCTAAGGATTCTTCAATAAGCTTACAGAGAAAATAAGCCCGCTGCACTCAGTGAACAATCATTTTTAAAACAGTGAGAAATGATAGCCTAAATGCTAGCTTGATCTACAACGAAATGGCATAATCGAAGTTACTGAAATAAATGAAACATAAATTCAAGATACGGTAGAGCCTATCTTAATAAAAACGCAGCGGGGATTTTTCTTTCCATTTTAGCTAATCAGAGAAAATAAACCATCAGCTTGTAGAACACTATCATAACAGCAAAATAGCGGCAAGGAGGCCAATCGACATGAATCTATTAGACTAAGTAAATACCTGCAGGATAAGAATGAAGTTGACTTTCCTGTCCAACTTTCTTTATCAAGATTAAAACTACTTTGAAAGTTCTTGTTAAAGGAGTTAGAAAAATACTTCAGTGCTTTTGTTGAAATCTGCTTCCATGTGCATGGAGTAAAGAGGACAAGATCCCCGGGGCCCGAGCAGACCGGGACCAGATGCAGAACACCTCCTCTCCCCACCCACCAGTTGAGCGACCCAGGGCCCTTCATGTGTCTCTGGATTCAAGGTCCTCATCTGCGAAGTGAGCTTACCACCCACCACGTGGGAGAGTAAACAAGCAGGTGTGATAATACTTGGGCAAGTACTTTACGAACTTTGGAGGCTACTCAAATCTGAAGACCCTTCCAGACAAATGCTTAGACTCTTCCGTGGCATTCTGTCTCCAGAATCTTCATGAATAACCAATCTCCTGTCACCCTGCTGCCTCAAACCGTTTCACTGGTTTCCCCACGGCAAGGCAGTTAGTGCAACATACGAGTGCCTTCATAATCTATCCTCTTCCCTTAGGAGCCTCCCTTGTAGCAAATCCCACTCCCTGTCCCCAGACTGAACCTCTCAGCAGCCACCCTGAACCCTCTCGGAGTACCCACAGGTGCCACGATTTGCCCATGGACCTGCCCATGCAAATGCTGCCCCTTCTGTTTCGAAGGCCTATTTCCCACATCCCTGCCCAGCAAACTCCTATTTACACTTCAACACCCAGCTCCAGTGCCACCTCTTCCACAAAGCCCTCTTATAATCTAATTTTTCCCTCCCCTGTGCTCCCCAAGCATGTGAATGAATCTCTATTAGCACAAATATATGCATGAAAATGATGAATTTATTCATCCATATCAGAGACTAGACCAATTAGCTCTTAGGAGAATGTTTGTATCTCTAGCACACAAACTTTGAACACAGATTGAAAAATTAAGAACTTATCAAATGATCATGGGGTAAGTGTTTTTAGAACTTCTAATCATCAAACTATTCTTTGTAACTGAAACAGCCAGATGTCTTAGGACAACCCCCCCCCCAAAAAAATCTTTGTTTAGTCCTTTAGGAAGATAAAGAAAGAGTAAGGAGATCCAATAGATTAAAATGTAATTTACATTATCTTAGGAGGTCTTCTTCCCACAGAAAACTGCAACAGAGAGAGCAGAACTATATACACAACAAATAACCCTGTGTGTGAAACCCGAAAGGCAGAATTTTGATGGGTTGGTTAGTCTGAAGACACAACACACATACACACATCCCACAATTAAGTAACCTCCCTCCTGCTCCTACACCCCGAAGTGCCACCTGCTCTGGCCAGGCTTCTGCCTTGATAATTAAAACGAGGTTGTGTATTGGCAGATATTATAAATGCAAGTTTTCATAGGATTCCAAACAGCAGAGTACCAGATAACATTGTCTTTAGAATCTGCTGGCTGTTGTTCTAGGAGAGAAAGAGTCCCTCTAAAGTTCCAGTGGAGATTCAGAGAGGTTAAGTGAATTACCCAAGGTCACACAGCTGCAGAGTGGCAATGCCAGGACTCAAACAGAGGACTTCTGATTGGAAGCCCAATGCTCTGTTACACCACACTGCCTCCTGAAATACTCGACATCCTGTTAAAGGCAAGTTCACAGTCGAAACATGATTTCCTGAAAAGAAAATGCAGCTCTGCTAGACCATATGGTTGGCCTTTAAATGTCCGTGTTTTCAAATTGTGATCCCTTGAGTTTTATAAACATTTAAAAGAATAACAGCCCACGGGAACTAAATAACTTATTGTCATCTAGTTGTTTATAAAAATAGCATTAACATGAATTCTGTCCCCATGACCGAGATACTGCAAAGGGCTGAGGGCTGGTAGGGCCAGCCTGTCCTAAAGGAGCTCTGCCCTCCGCTAAATTTCTAGCCAGACTGAAAAGGGTGCATGTGGCTTCGGGAGGTTCATTTTTAGCTCTCAGTAAGAGAGCTCAGGAAGAATCCAAGAGGCTGAGACTTATAAATTTGCCTGATCCTGCAACCGAGCAATTTGGGCAGGGCAGACAAGGAGAGTGGTTGTGGCTACCTAGCCGGAGTGCAAGCAACTGTGCAATGTACGGACACACAAACAGTTGTGTCCAGAAACAACTGCAGCGGCTGGGCAGGGGGGCCCTGCGCTCGGAAGCACAGCTGGGACAGGCAGCGGGTGGGTTCTAGCACTACAGAGAAGGACTGGATGGCCTCCAAAGCCCTCCCGCCCCCGAAGGTGTGGGATTAGATGGCAAACGGGGTTTCGAAGCTTCTGAAAAGCGTTAAGGTCAAATCGGTTCATTTCAATGTTTGAAAAATTAATTTACTGGTCAAGAATGACAACATTCAAGGATGATGACTTCTTCTCCAGCTAGACTCACAAAATTGAGTTAATTTACACCAAAATAAGTGCCAGAAGGGGTGAGAAAGTGAATGAAATAAGGAAAAGACAAACAAACTAGAAAAAAATAAAAGGCCTTCCTAAATGTTGAATGCTACATCAAAAACTAATGATGTACTATATGTTGGCTAACTGAACATAATAAAAAAAATCTAAAAAACCGTAAAAGCAAAGAAAAAATAATAACCAGAAGAACGTTAATTAGTGCACAAGAAAAATAAAAGATACTGATTTAAAAACCCAAAGGGCAGGGGCGCCTGGGAGGCTCAGTCCTTAAGCATCTGCCTTGGGCTCAGTTCATGATCCCAGGGTCCTGGGATAGAGCCCTACATCGGGTTCCTCCCTTGGCGGGAAGCCTGCTTCTCCCTCTCCTACTCCCCCTGCTTGTGTTCCCTCTCTCGCTATGTCTCTCTCTGTCAAATAAATAAAATCTTAAAAAATAATAAATAAAATAAATAAATAAATAACCAAAAGGCAATGAAAAACCAGGAGGTGAAGGATTAAAGAGAAAGGAGAACACGTCTAGAGGGGGAAAATGGGGGAAGGGTAAAACTCATTTCCTAAAGAAGAAACACGTCTTATAAACACAAATTGCACAATGTCACTAATACGCAAGCAGATGGGAATTATAGCATGAGAATATCACTTTTCACCAGTGGAATGGGTGAGGAGTTTTACGATATCAATCTAGTGCTTTGTCAGGGTATGAGCAAAACAGGTTACAGCCTGCTGGTGAATTACACCAAAAACTACGGCAGTTTGCATGAAGAGCGATTTTAACACGGGCATGCACTCTGATCCAGCCATTCCAAGTCTAAGAATTTATTCCAGGGAAGTAGACAAGAGTGTGAAAGCTGAACAATGTTCATCACAGCTGTATCTAGAATCTCGAAAAACTGGAAAGAAGCTAAATATGAAAAAGGGCCTGCTAAAGGAATCACGGAACATTCACAAGATACTCTGTCACCGTGAAAACCAACCTCGTAGAAAAATGGGTGAAGGCGTGGAAGGGCCTTTGTGATACTGCACAGGAGAGGAAGGTGTAACCAAACCAAAGCAGTTGTGAGTAAAACAATTAACATGCTTTTTCTTTTCTTCTTTGTGCTTTTCTGTTTTTCAGTTTCCTCCAATGAGCATGTACTCATGGTTTTACCTACTTCTTAAAATTGTGTTGTCAAAGCATGACACCAAGTCCTTCTACTTATTTGCTCTATTTGCATCCAATTATTTTCTCTGGTCATTAAAAACAAAAAAAACCTTCAGCGGGAATATCTGGATAAGAAGGACACTTGGCAATGAATTCTGATGCTGTGCTTCAACAAGAAAATTTAAAATGGTGCAGGAATCTGCAACAACTCTGAAGAAACTTCATACCCAACACCAGTTGTTTTATTTCCAATGCTTATTAACGAACTTGACATTAAGTCAAAATCTGTACATTCACAAATCTCTAAACAGGCTACATTTCAATACTGTGGATTACAGAGATTAAAAGAAAAAAAATGGGCATTTTAAATTTGAATCATGCAAGCGTGTGATTCTCACTTAAGAAAAATCTAGTGTTCTTAAATTCGAACGATTAAATTTGTGAATGAAAATTTAATTTAAAAGAAGTTTATAGGGGCGCCTATAGGGGCTGGCTCAGTCAGTGGAACACGCGACTCGTGATCTTAGGGTTGTCAGTTCGAGCCCCACGTTGGGTGTAGAAATTCCTTTAAAATAATTTATAAATATAAATTACTTTAAAATAAAAAATCTTTTAAAAAAAGAATTCTATAAAATGTTTAAACGCACAGATCTTTAGTGGGCTCGGTTGTACCTTGACTCATGGCTCCGTTTACAAGTGTTCATTATGTCCTAGAAATGCCGCAGTGTAGACCCTTGCTACTCAAGGTGTGATCCTCCAATGGGAGGGCGGGAGGATGCTGGTGACCCCTGGGAGCTTCCTGGAAATGCAGAACCCCAGCCCCCACTCTCGATCTCCTGCACCGGAATCTACAGTTTAACCAGCTCCCGGGTGATCTGAATGCCATTCCAGTTGGAGAAGAGCTGGTGTGGAGAAGCCAAAAGCTAAAGGGATATGTCACAACCAAATAAACGATTTTAGATTAAGTGAAGCGTCCCTAAGTTGCACTCTAAGAGGACCCAATGCACACACGGTACCCCCTGCATCTGCTTCAGGGGTTCTCTACCTTGCTGTCTACCTTGCATATTAGAATCGCCTGGGAGCTTTTAACAAACACAGGTGCCCAGGCCCCACCCTGGCCAAATGAATGAAAATCAGCATTTTCCAAAACTCTCCAGGTAATTCCATCATGCAGCCAGACTTAAAGAGCTTGAGACTGGCATAAACAGGGCCTTAACCAAAGAAAACTTCAGCCTCTCCACGGCCGGGCACAAATACTGCTTCTTCTCTCCTCCGGTAGCTTCCCACAGGCTCCTGTTTGTCCCTCTCTCTGTTTAGCCTTCTCTGCCCTTCCAAGCAGAAGGAAGCCCCCTGAGTGTACTTCAGTAAAGTCTGATGAACATTTATTGAAGGAACAAGATGGAAGCAAGAGAGGGCGATTACCAAGGCGAGTGTGAAGGAGGGTGGGCATGTGAAAGCTATCAGAAAACGTATGTTCTCTGATCCTTTAAAGCTCATTGATGTGAAACTTCCATGAAATATAAGCCTTGTGGGTGGGGTGCCTGGGTGGATCAGTGGGTTAAGCATGTGCCTTGGGCTCATGAGCCCAGAGTCCTAGGATGGAGCCCTGCATTGGGCTCCCTGCTCAGCGGGGAGTCTGCTTCTACCCTTCCCCTCCTCCCTGCTTGTGTACTTGCTCGCTCTCTCTCTCGCTCTTTCACTCTCTCTCTCAAATAAATAAAATCTTAAAAAAAAAAAAGGCTTGTGGGCCAGACTTACTCTGAAATGAACAAAAGTTCACCTGTCATTCCAACAAGGTGGCCAAGAAAAAAATCTGGACAAAGGAGGGGATGTTTTCAAAAAGCAATGTATTATGCCATAGAAGAAATGAAGACTAAAAATAGAAGCCCTCCTGGTAACCCAAGTCTGTTCTAGTAGGTCCTCCCTCCAAGCTAGGGAGCACCCTTACCAACATGCCTCCACACACTCTCTATGCCAGAGCTCGGGTCAGAAACAGAGTGGCAGTGCCGTGACCATGTACATTTCACAACACAGGCACAGAGAACTCACGCACCCCTCCCCAGCCATAAAGAACAGGACAACGAGGTGCAAGAATGCTCCAATGAAGTCTTTTCCAAATGCATTTGAAAAGTTTATCATCAAACTACAAGCGAAGGAGACTCGAATATCATCGCTAAGTTGTAACTCTAGATATCCTTTGCCCAAGGGAAAAAGGGCAATAAAAAGAGGTTATAGATCCTAACAAATCCATCCTTCTCCCTCCCTTTCATTTCTGGAAACCTCTTCATCTCACAGCAGGACTAGGAGAACATAACCACAAATACTTTAGACTCTGTAAGGCCTTGATCTCCGCTGGGCCAGCAAGCAAGGGCGGCCTCTGGAATTGGGAAAAGTGCAAGCAAAGAAAATAATACAGCTTCACCCCTGTCATCTGCTAAAGCAAAATAAAGACACTGCTCCACTTGGTTTTATATTTGCGTAGCTCTCCAGAATCCGTTGCTCCATTGTCACCTCCGTGTCCTGTGCAGCTCTTGAGAGAGGCTCTTGTGACAGTGCCCCGGGGAGCACACAGCGCGCCTCAGGAGGAACCAGTGTTACTCTCACAACTGCTTCAGCTGGCATCCTCTTCGGAGGTTATGTCAACACTCTCCTCCGGGTAGGTCTCTGGCCCAGGAACTCCTCACTCGGCCTGCTAAGAGGCGACCACACCACAGCCCCCAAGCCAGTCCAGTGAGATGGGCGATGCCAGGGGGCCCGCACCCCAGCTGTGCACACACCTCACCTCCTTACTCAGCCCTGCCCTGACTTCCCTGCCAACTATCACTTTCTGTTTCCTTCCCCACCCTGGTAAAAATAACTTCCTCTTCAAGTGTCTAAATCTGTACGTGATTTTACACACATTTTCTGGCACATCGTTGGCTGAATTTTGACACTAAAGCAGAATGAAATCGCAAGAAATCTGCAATCATCTTTCTGTAGAACTCCAACCAGATGAGTCAGTTTCACTTGTTTTTCCGAGATATTGAGAAAATATTCCCAGGCAAGATGCTGCATTCTGAGCGTGCGACGTCAGTGCCTCCTGCCCTGCTTCTTACAGACTCAGCGAAGCATCAGTGATGGAAGGAGGCAGAGCAGGGAGCAGGGTGCTGTTGGGGGTGGACTGTGTGAGGCTCGCTGGCTGTGGTTCTGAGTGTGGAGAAGGGTGTCTCAGTGAGCAGACCACGCAACCCAAAGGTGGCACCAAAAACTCGTCAAGATTTCTGTATTCAGGGTCTGAGTCAGGGCTCCTGAGAGCTGCCCCCGGCTCCCGTCCCCTATCATAACTACACAATGGTGATGGATGTGGAAGTCATTCTCAGAAGAAGGCGGGTTAGAAGAGACACACTTCTGGTAGTGACTCCTCTCCACAGAGCAGGCTCGCTAGCAGAGGCAACTGGAAGTTTCCTCAGTTCTACGGGCCAGCAAAGGGCCCCAGAGACAGAGGCAAGTGGTTAAGGTACATAAGAGAATGGAGGCCATTTTATCTTCTCATGGCCAGCTGTGTTTCCTCTTCTCTGAACTGCCTGTTCATATTCTTTGCCCATTTATCTCACAAGTTATTTCTCTTTTTTATTGATTTATTGAACATTTACATAGCTACATGTTAATCCCATTCCCCAGAGAAAATCTGTCCCCAGTCTGGGTCTTTTGCCTTGTTTATGGGGTACCATTGTTCAGAAGGTTCTACTTTGATAGTTGTTTTTTTCCTTTGCTGTTTTCGCTGTCTATGTCCGAAGGTGACTTCAGATGGGAACTGCTGGGCCCTACGTCTATTTTTCTGGACAATATTTATGGGTGGGGGAATGGCAGTCATCTTCCTATCTTCAATCCTCTGAGAGATGATACAGCTCAACAGACCATTCGGTGTAGCTCCCAGAAGAACTAGCAGAAGCAGATGGAAGTAGCTCACCACACCATAAAGAAGTTCCTCAGCCACTGGAACTGTCCACAATGGAACAGGATGGCTGGTAGCAGGCAGCTGGCGAGAGGCTGTGAGACTCTTGTTTGAACAATGGAGCTTTCTTATCCCTACCCGTTTTCCTTCTTTCTTCCTCTCACATTGTTAGACTCTGAATTCTGGAAAGACACGTCTCCCTCTGCTTTCTCTCTCTCTGACTTCCCAGGGACATTGTATTTCCCATAATTCTGGAACAAGATTCTCTCATTATTGTCCAGAGAGGCTGTGGCAAATTGGTGATATTGGGGGAGTGGTGCCAGTTTTAATGAAGACAAAGCAACAAAACAACAAACAAAAAACTATGATTAAGACTTTGAAAATAATGGCCTAAAACGTTTTTGTGTCTTTTACTTGCCTTAGTCACTGGACTCCTACAATTTTTTAAATAAGCATTTGTTGCCAAAGAAAAGAGCCCTATGGTTTTAGTTGCTGCCATTAAATGCCTTCTTATCTCTTTCAACACGTGATTTTAAGCATAGGCAGGACTCGGGGTGCCTGGGTGGCTCAGTCGGTCAAGCGTCAGACTCCTGATTTCAGCTCAGATCATGATCTCGCGGTTGTGAGATAGAACCCTGCATTGGGCACAGCGCTCAGCGCGGACTCTGCTTGTCCCACTCCCTCTGCTTGTCCCACTCCCTCTGCTCCTCCCGCCGTGTGCTTGTGCACTCCCTCCCTCTCTCCTCTCTCTCTATAAAATAAACAAATAAAAGTCCTTAAAAAAAAAAAAGAGTTGGCAGGACTTTAGAAAACACCTAATTCTGTGATTTTAAAAAGAGTCAGCATCTCCTGGGGCTACGTATAAAAATCCCCTAGAGAATCTCTTTAAAGAACCCCAAATCCACCCCTATTCTCCCATTCCTGGCCACCAGTACACAGTCCTAGACGGACCATCAAGACCACATGGAAACCCTGCTGTCGATGGGGGTCAAAGCAGGAAGGTCTGCACCGGAATTGCAAGGTCATGGTTTTTCTAAACATAATTTAGCTTTCTATTAAATAATGTAAAATCGCCTGTGCTTTCAGCTTCTCCAGGACATGAGTGACAAACTACGGCAGAGAGTGACGGCCTATGGCTCTCACTGGGTGTCAGCACCCAGGGAAGGCAGAGCAGGTCAAGGCAACAGAAAGAAGCACAATGTACAAAACAGAGTCAAGTTCACCAGCCTCCGGGCAAAGACAGGATCCATGGCTCCGTGACTTGGGTCCACTGCTCTGGCCTGCACCTCCAACAGAAGGGAAGCAGGAACCACAGAAAAGCAAGCAGCCATACTACGGGGCCTGGCAGTTCCATCTTATGTGGGAGAAGTCCTCACAGCTGTCCCAGGGTCGGCCTGGCATTCTGATTGCTTGAAAGGGCATCAGTTACAGACCCCTAGCCCTGTCCTCAAACCGCGGGCCAACCCAGAGCAACAGCTGCACCATTCTCCCTCTGCACAACTATTTTATTTATGAATGCGGGGGGGGGGTGGACAGTGTGGATAAGTTCAAACCAGAGCAAAGCATAGAATGTGTTCTTTCGAGACTGTTTCTAGGAAACAACAGAGAGAAGAAGCTGGAAGGTTGGTGTGTGTATAATTAATGGGGCAAATGACTGCAACTGGTCAGCTGTTGAAGCACCCTCACCAATCTGAGGATGATGGCATAAGCCACAAGAACTCTGGTTTAGTACATTCATAGTTCTTGGTTAGATTAGTGCCAGGAGTGAGTCTGCACGTTCCAGCAGGACAGTGTTTGCACGGGTGTGTGTCCCCGTGCATGGATGCATTCGTGCCAGAGGGAAAGGGAGCCTGAGAGAAGCAAAGGACAGAGTAAGAAAATGGACATTTGTTGAATCCGAACGCCAGGCCCTGGGTTAGATAGGTATCCCTTAAAACAGCAGTTACTAAGCTCATTGTATAGATCGAAACACCTGAGGTTCAGAGAAGTTAAGAAAATTGCCCAAGTTCCCCCTGCTGATAACGAGTAGCACAAGGATTCACATCAAAATCTCTGCTCTAAAGCCTCTGTTCTTTCTAATGTCTCATGCTTCTGGCCCACAGGCCTTCCATGAGTATTTGCTAAATGGTTGAACAAAAGAATTTATGTGTTTCAGAACACTTCCTTTTTTATTTTCATCAAGACTGTGAAAGTCATACTTACTGAGTCAGAAAAAAAAAATCAATGGTGTTTCCAGAAATGCAGTAGGGCTAAATGCAAATAATTATTGAAATCACCCATCAGTAAGTGAACTAAGAATTGCTTATTCAAAGCCTTGACTTAAGGTGATTTTAATACCTTCCATCAAACAAGGGTCAAGGGTTTGTGCACTGAGCCCTAATTTTATAGTTTTGCCCTTCTTAGTTTAAATCCACTTGCTCCCCACTTCAAAAATCATGTCATCTTTTGGTCTCATCTCCTTAAAGACAAAAAGTCATGCTGGCAATGGACTAGCTAATTTAACACAAATTGCTAGGTAAGGAAGACACTGGCTTAGAGAGAGAAATAAACAATCTGCAAATTCCCAAAAGAACTGGTCAGGGTCTGGGAAAATGACAAGAAACAAGAAGCCCGTTTTCTAGTCATATGCAGCCAAAGCTCCAGACTGAGCTCAGGTATTCTTGATTACAGGGAGAGCTCTGTAAATGTAATTCCAAATCTCCACAGGTAAGAGGCAGACAATTATCCCCATGTGCAGAGGAAATCTTTACAGAACTCTGTGTCATAGTGGCTTTAATATCTTTGCTTGGAACATATGCTTCAAACAGCCAGGAAGAGACAGGCCGTAGACATCACCTGAGCTTACGTCTTTCCTGGTATTCCTCCCCACGTTCTCTACTTAAAATAGAGACCAAACGAAGCAAGATGTGGAACCTTCTCGAAGAACAGTCTCCTCAGCAAATATATTGAATCCTCAGATAGTTCCTAGGCAGAGCACCCAGGAGAGGCATCAGGGTAGAGATGGACGGTACTGGAGAAGCTTCCTCCTTCCAAGGAGCTTGCCCACAAACTATCAAAACACAAGGTAGACTACCACAACTTCAGACGTGATCATGAACTAATTACGGGAGTTCAGAGATCATCACTGGAATGTGAGCTTCCTAAACCATCAGCAAAGAAGCCATAGCAGAAGCGTAGCCACATAATGAGACCAGAAAAATGAGCCATGGGCTCTCTCTGGGAAATTACAGACAACTGACAGAAACTCTGAGTCAGACCAAGAGGTGTAGCATACCCTCAACACCAAACAGCTGTCTGGCTCCCCGGTCATTTTCAACAGGAGTGTTACACATTATGCAAATTGAGCCTCTACCAAGCAGCATAGAATTGACTGTACCTATCCTAAAGCTTCTCATTTTGATAACACATATTTTTAAAACATACTAAAAATGTCTAACACTTTTAGGAAAAGCAACTAGTATTTCTTTCTAAAATTCATAAGTTAATTTACTAAGGAGAAACATGTATAACCAATGTGAATAAAAAATGAACTGCCTATGAATTCTAATTTTATGAGAACGCTCAAGATCTCGTTGGTAGCCTGTAGTACCTTCTATAAGGGACATGATGTACCCAAATGGTTTCCCCTGCTGAGCTCATCAGCTCCATTCTAGTGAGCAAATATAGGACAAATTACTCACATCTGCTGTACTACAATCTGCTGTTCAAAACTAGCATATTTCACATGTAAGTCTCAGTAATCTTTGTGACATCTGTAGAATGGGTTGGTGCTGGCTATCCATGAAGTTTCACACGTGAGCACTAAATGAAGACAGCCAAAATGTTTCCTATTCAAAGTGATCCATGATGACAAACAAGAGCCCGAGATTCTTTTGAAGAGATCCTTGGTTTTGGTTAATGGTTAGGAATTTAAAAAAAAAATTGTTAGGAATTTATTTAGAATGTACTAAATACCCAGACACTGTACTTAGCACTTTGAAGGTGACTAAAGTATGAAACTGTGTTGCCCCTTGAAAAGTTACAGACGTATAATAGAGAATAATCCATAACAGTACTGGGTTTCAGCCAGTACCATCTTTTGCAACTTCAAAGTAAATAGCAAAATTATATATTTGATAAGGGTCTAGTATCTAGAATATATAAAGAACCCTTAGAACTCAAAAACACAACCCAATTCAAAAATGGGTGAAGAGGGGGACCTGGGTGGCACAGTCAGTTGAGCAAGAGACTCTTGGTTTTGGTTCAGGTCATGATCTCGGTCATGAGATCAAGCCCCGCATGGGGCTCTGTGCTCAGGGCGGAGTCCGCTTGAGATTCTCTCTCCCTCTGCCCCTCCCCCATGCACACTCTCTCTCTAAAATAAATAAATAAATCTTAAAAAAAAATGGGCGAAGGATGTGAATACACATTTTTCCAAAGAAGACATACAAATGACCAATAAGCACGTGAAAAGATGCTCAACAGCACTCATTATTAGGGAAATGCAAAAACAAAAGCACAACAAAATACCAGCCACAACCATTAGGATGACGATCATCAAAATAATGAAAAATAACAAGTGTTGATGGGGATGTAGGGAAACTCAAACTCTCATACACTGCTGGTGGGGTTTACAATGGTGCAGCCACTGTGAGAAACACCTTGGCAGTTCCTCAATACATTAAGTATAGAATTACCATATGACCTAGTGATCCACTTCCAAGTACATACCCCAAGGAACAGGAAATAGGTCTTCAAACAAAGACTTGCCCACAGACGTTCATAGAAGCACTATGCACAACACCCAAAAGATAGAAACAACCCAAATGTCCATCAAGCCATAATGGATATACAAAATGTAGTCTATCCTGTGGACAATTATTCCGCCGGTAACAGGAAGAAAGTAGGGATACATGCTAGAAGATGAATGAACCATGACAGCAATACGCCAAGTGACAGAAGCCAATCACAAAGGCCAATGTTGTATGGTTTCATTCCTAGGAGATGTCCAGAACAGGCCAATCCATAGAGAAAGACTATAGATTAGAGTTGACTTAAGGCTGAGCAGATGGAGGAACAGGGAGGTGACAGCCAAAGGGTATGGGGTTTCTCTCTGTGTCAATGAAAATGCTCTAGTATCAACTAAAGGAATGCTTGTGCTTGCCTATGTCTATACTAAAAACTACTGAAAACTATTAAACTATTAAAAACTTTAAATGTGTGAATTGTATGATTTCTAAATCATATCTCAAGAAAACTTTTAACAATGAAGAGCAATACCAAAATGGACTTCATTTTTGGAATTTTCTTACCCAACAGTCTCTACATTTTTTTATTTCTGCATTTTTTAAGTTTTTTGGTGGGAATAGTTGCATTTCGGTCTCTGTTTCTTTTTTTCTTTTTTAGATTTTATTTATTTATTTGACACAGAGAGAGATCACAAGCAGGCAGAGAGGCAGACAGAGAGAGAGGAGGAAGCAGGCTCCCTGCTGAGCAGAGAGCCCGATGCGGGGCTCGATCCCAGGACCCTGAGATCATGACCTGAGCGGAAGGCAGAGGCTTTAACCCACTGAGCTACCCAGGCGCCCCTCGGTCTCCATTTCTAATAAATGAAAGGGTTTACGGCAATCATTGCTGCAAGCTTGAGTTCCTATAACAAAAATCAATACAGGTAAGACAACATTTCTTTGCGGTCGAGTCTTATCATCTTTTAGAATAGAAACAAAAACGAAAGCAGAAAGAGCAAGTGATAACTTCTCACAATTCAAGCAGCCATACGCTGTCAAATAAGATGCCTTTTCCTTGTCCATCACTGCTCCCCTTTCGGACAGCTGCTGGGCGAGCGACAGTGTCTGCCCCTGCACTCCCCTCACGGGAAGCAGAAGATACTATTTCTTCGGGGACCCAACAAGCTTGACCACTTTCCTCCTGGTTTCTCAAATACAAAGCCAACTAGTGTTTTAAACCTGGACTGATGACAGGGAATTTGAGGAAAGAGAGTATCCAGATAATACATATTTATACAGACTTTTACACAATTCATACTGAGACTAGTCTATATCAAAAATAGCTGACAAGGCAGAATGCTTTCCACCACTCATGCCATGCGTTGACAGAACAGTCTGCCATAGCTGAATTCCATTTTCTGTCCTTCCCCTAATACAGGGCTACTGTGTCCCCAGTCAACCCTGTAAGACACATTGGCAGCCATGAACAGAATGCCATTTTCTTAGTATGTCAACGATTCCTATTGATCACATCATATTTAATCCATTCATTTCCTAGATTGCTGTCTGGGGCCCAGAGCGGCTATATTTAAACCATGCCTGATGTGCAGAAGAAAAATTAAATTTGACTTTTAAGGCTGAAAGAAATGATTTTGTAATGAATCTGGATATCTATTTTTCACATTCTCCTTTAAATTAATTTAAACCTGGAGAATTTCAAATTCGATGAAGTTCCGTCTCTTTCTCTCTCGTTTTTTTTGACTGGAAATTGCCATGCTTGTATAGAATATATATAAAGATTGGCAATTCAGAAAACTGAAATAAAGTAGTGTATCTCCCTTTAAAGTAGTATAATTTTAAAAAGTGGAAAGGAGAGCATGTCAATTTGAGATCGACCCAACAAATTTAGTTCCCATAAAGGCTAAATTCCATATCCAAGGCTTGATGATAAATCATTAGAGTTTGCCAGTGGTATAAGATGTGTAGTAAGCCATCTGGCTTTATTCAGTTTACATCAGGCTAACGAGTGTTATTCCAAGTTTCTGATATTTCCACGGCTCATAAGTAATGAGACTACTGGCAGAGGCTGTATCATAACCTAATTTCTGGGGGAGATTTTACTTGATTTTTATTTGTTTTCCATAGCAAATCAAGGTCTGAATGCCACTTCAAAAGGGCAAAGAATTTCACCGAACTGGAAAAACGATGGTCCCCTAGCTTAGGGATAGCTATCTGCCAAACCTGCGCATTTTACCCCACTCTATGCTCCTGTTCTCCCTCGACCCATTTCAAGGAGGAAAACTTCAAGACCACAGTTATTCCTGCATAATCCACCCCGCTCCCAACTTACTTTGCTTTTTTTCAAATCCGTTGCCGCAGAGAGTACCTTTAAGGAGAACAGACTTTGCCCATTCCCAAACAAAAGAGAAAACTGAGAACTGTTTGACCCAGCTTCTGTGGGAAGAGAAAGCATCATCAGTGCCTCCTTTCCCTTTCTTTCCCCACTATTCCTTCTGGTTGCTAGCTCCACCCCATTCCACGCATCTCCTAACCTCCGAGAGTCTAAGCCAGCTGGAGCTGCAGCTGTTGGCTGGTCCTTCCCTTGAAACAATGGGGCTTAAGCAGCAAAGCAGATGCATTTTTAAAAGTTGAGCTGTAAAAGATAAAACCATATACATCACCTTTAAAATATAGTTTCTGAATCGCCTCTCTTGCATCTCCCTTCTTTCGCTCAACTATATAGGAGGCTTCCTGAAAGTAAAGCTTTGCCCTGGAACGATGGTTCTCAAACTTCAGCCTGCATCAGAGTCACCTGCAAGACTTGCTAACATACAGATGGCTGGGTCCTGAGCCCAGACTCTTTCATTCAGTTGGTCTGGAATGAGCCCCGAGAATATGCATTTGCAACAAGTTTCCAGGTGATTCTGATGCTGCCGGTCCAGGGACCACACGCTAAAAACTACTAGCCTAGACAAAGAACAGATTCCTAAAGGAAGACAGAAAGATCAGGAATTTAAGATTGTAACTGACATCGCCTCCAGCTGTGTGGCTCTGGGAGCGCTGAGTTCGCTGGTACAAGGAGATTAATACAGGAAGGCGGAGTTAAGAGCAGACAGACCAGCTGCTTGACTTACATCCCTTCTCTGCTGGCCCTTTAAGACACTCACATTAAAAGTATCAAAGAAAGCGAAATTATGCAAATACATAATAAGATTATTTTTAGCCAGTCAGCTCTTCAGATTCCCCTTGCATCTTGGCTGCTTATAGAGTTATGCAATAGGTGTCTGAATCAGACAGATTTGGGTTCAAGTTCTGCCCTGCTGGCTGTGCGTCCTTCAGCAAGTCGGTGAATCTCTGTGTTCTCATTTCTCTCACATCAAAAATGGGAAAAACAACCGAAGCTCCCTGTAATAGTGTTATGTGGATACAATTTCATTCTGCATGTGTGTTTACTGGAACATACACAATGAACATTAGCTTTTATCATGAATGGTCCTATCTCCTGGCTTTGCTGTGAGAATATTCAATATGATAAATATCATACGACCTATTTGATGCGATAGGTTCAGTTATTACTGCCATAAATATCCAGTAGCTACTATGTGGAGATGTAGAATATTATTTAAGTATATTAAAATAAGCTCCTGTCAAGACAATTTTTTGCTATAAATATTATTTTGATTTGGAAAATTTTGACTTTATATGAGCTTGCATTTAAGAAAAATACTTGTCTCCAAAATTGCCTAACTCGGGAAATTGAGAGGATATGTTTACTAACCACAAATTTTGTTTTGACAGACACTAAAATAATAGAATGGAGGAAGCAAGGGCTAAGTATTCTAAGCAGATACCTTGGCCTTATATATTATTTTAGACCCTCTTAAAGACCACAAGAGCACGCTCTCCCCCAAAATCATATTTATGTAACAAAACAACAGGGAACAAATTTGGCCAAGGTGTCCTATTTTCAGTTCACAGTGATGTCATTTTTTTCACCCATCATGTCAGTCAGAAACCTAATGATGAGTTAGTAACAGGAGCAATGTTCGCCCCTCAGTTCTTCCCAGTTCCCTGAGTGAATGCACCCTTCTACTAACTGAGCCCCCAAATTCATCAGGCCTCGTTTTTTGAAATATAGGACGAAAGGACTCAATTCTGGGAACAACACACTTTTGGGTCAATTTTCAAAAGGTGAGCAACATGCTAGATAGTGCAGTTGCTTGATTTTGCCCCCGGTATGGCCTTTGTTCTTTCTACCTCTCAGGATTTCCCGCCCCCAAGAAGGGATCAGAAACACACAATTTCAGGAGCTCGGTGGAGGTCTGAGATACAACCTACTCCAGCCCCTAACTTTACTAATGAAAAAGCTGAGGCCCAGGAAGTTTGAGTGCCCTGCCTAAAGCCAAGTGCTCTTGAAGGCACTAAACACAGATATCCTCATTCCCCATCCACTGTTTTCCCTACTCCACTGGCCTCCACATTTTGCTTAAGGGGAATTTCAACAAAGAATTCGTTATCAGATTTTATAGACCCCTGGACTTCAAAAACACTTCCCAATGCCAGTTAACAGTGAGATGTTGTTAACTTTTTAAAAAAGCAAGCAAGCAAAAGAAGGGGGGAGTTAGCTTTGAAGCACTAGCAGGTGTTTCAGAATCTATGAAGCTATGGAGAATCCAAAATCCAGAACTCAGGAAGAGAAGAGATTTGTCTCCCTAATAAAAGTGCATATTATCCCAAATCCTCTAAGAAACTAGATGCTAAAGACTGTACTTTGGAAATCTGCTTAAACAATATTTTCCTTTAGTTTTCCCCAAAGCACCTTACAAAACCATAGTTCTCCGAAGTTTCTACTGAAACTTTCAAAATCTGAGCTTCTCTACATGGAAAGAGCATTATTTTACCTGCTTTTACATACCAAAACGCTCGGACACGTTTGTCACTTTCCTGACGTGTGTTTTGTTTTCGTCCGAAAACAGCCCGCTATCTAGACCTGTGGCTTCTGCGCCTGGGGGACTTCTGAGGTGGAGTGGGGCAGCCTCCCGCCGACTGGAGTCTTTCAGCCCGACGTGGTCGGGCGCCTGGGAAGCTTCCCCTCGCGCACCCGCTCGCCGCAGGCGGACGCCGGATGTTTGCCCGGGGGCTCAGGCCCGTCACCTCCGACCTCTGCAAGGAGCCGGGCCTCCCCAGCCTCTTCCCCCGGCCCCCGCAAAACCTCTCCCGGCCGCGGCGGGTGAGGGCTGGGCAGGCTCCCTGGGCCGGGCGCGCGCCAGCCGCGGACCGGGGACCTGGCGGTGCGCTCGCCGGGCTCGGGCACCGGCCTCCCCGCGCCCGCACCGCTGCGGGTCACGCCCTCTCTCTGCGGCCGCTCTGCTCTCGCCCTGCAACCCCTTCCTCACCTCTGCTAAAAATAGGCGGCCTCGCTTCTAAGAAACCAAGCA
>LNAC01000165.1:2751210-2763720 GCA_002007465.1 Ailurus styani | reverse complement strand
GCCTCCAGCGCCAGCGTGGACCCCCCGGCTTTGTGCGGGTCGGGCCCGGCGTGTTTTGTCCCGGTGCGGACTCCGCTACGAGACGGCAGGGAGGAACGGGAGGCGGACACCAGCCCCTCGCTCCACCTCCTTGCCAGGGGTTTTCCTCCTTCTCCTCCCCTTTCCCTCTCCGGCTCTCCGCAGCCTCTCTCCTCCCTCTTCCCTCCCTCTCGCGCTCGGGGCTCCGGCTTTCTCCCGGGTGTCACGTTACGGCCTCTGACCGGGGGGCGAAGCGGGGGGGTGGGGGGGCGGCGGTTATTCGCAACTAGGAAGAAAGTTTCTGGGTGTTTTCCTCCTGCCCCCTTGCTCTAGGATCTGGCCTCAGTGTCTGCGCCACCAGCGACCTCTTGGGGGCCCCGCTGACTTCCCTCTCGTAAACAGTCCCCGGCAGGAAGAAGCACGACTTTTTTTGACTAGACATATATATATATTTTTTTCATTTTCAGAAACCTGACTCTCCTTCTGTATCCTGAGCTGCTTGCATAAGGCCGGTAAAAGGTACTTGGGTATATATTCCAGACTTCAGGGCGATGGTCAAAGAGCAAGTGGGGTGAATTAATAAATTAAGCATGCCCCGTGGCTCCAGGCTCAGAGCCCCAACTCGTGGAAGAGAAAGGGAAGAGGACGCTCTCTTCTTGCCGGCCCTGGCTCTCAGGCTACTCCTCCACAGAGCTGCTCCTCCACAAGACTCAAGGAGGTCCTTCCTCTAGCAGAGATGAAGGGGAAAGGCCCTTACTTACCCATTCCAGCGCTGCCTCCCTTCCTTCCACAGGAAGCTTCCGGACCTGAAAGAAACCCACCCCCCCCCCAAGGTAGAAAGACCGCATCCAACACAGATCTGACCACTGGGTTGGGCGATGCACGAAAGGGCTCCTCTCATCAGCCACACTTACAGTGAGAAACATTTGTTGCTATATAGAGAAGTGCTAAAGTGACTTGCCCAAGGACACAGATCTCCTCCTCCTCGGAATTGGGTTGGGAGCCACACTCATCATATCTGTCGCTCCCGCAAGCCCACTATCCTAACCACTGCACTGCACTGTCTCCCAGCCAGGACCCTTTTCCCATAATTTGCACAGTGATTGGAGGAAGAGATACAGCTCACTGAGCCCAGGGCACCTTGAGGAACGGACACCTTGAGTTTCAGTGCCTCTCATCCCTGGCTGCCCTCTCATTTCAGTAGCAGAGGACCAGTGGCAAGGAGGAATCAGCAGCCAGGACCTCTATGACACTATGACTGTTTTCCTGAAAACCTTTTTAAAGGTGGGTATCTGAAAACTTTTCCATAGAAAATTAGGGATATAGAATCCTAAGAGCAAGAGCTTATAATCTAAGAGTAATAAGATTTAACCGTAATCCATACGTACCCGTTGCTCCTGATCTGAAACAAGTGAAGAAGACACAGAGATTCTAAGCTGGAGAGAGTTAAAGATGGGGTGGGTCATGTCCTACATGGACACACATCAATTCTACCTCCCAGCTCTCTGTCTTAGCCCACTTTCTCAGGGGATCAGAAGGCTGCTTTGGGACCCCAAGGGAGGGGAAGTCCCTTCGCTCTGTCACCAAAAATCCTGAATAGACTCTTAATGGTTTGTTTCACATTTATTCCAAGAATCAGAGATTTATTTGGATTAATATGCACATTTGAGAAAAGTGAATGCCCCCCAGAGAATTAAGCCAATCAGTCATTGCCCATTAATGCGAATTACTTTAATCACCACACTGCGTAGCCCACAATAGGCTCTCAATTAATAATTTTTGAGTTAATGAAGAGGGACAGAGGGATGGGAAAGCAACACTGATAACGTTTCAGAGACCACCTTTGACAAATCGGACCTGTACCTGCAGCCCGACCTTGTGATATGAATGTTTTTCATTAGATGTACTGTGCAAGGTCCTGCATGCTCGCAAGGCCTGCCCAGGGTCTAGAGACTTCTCTCCCAGAACGATTTGGGAAACCTTCCAGTTCTTTCCCTTCAACAAAGGAATCTGAGCAAGAGCGAGGTTATAACAGGGAGACAAGGCAGGAAGAAA
Organism: Ailurus styani; assembly: GCA_002007465.1. Classification (NCBI taxonomy): domain Eukaryota; kingdom Metazoa; phylum Chordata; class Mammalia; order Carnivora; family Ailuridae; genus Ailurus; species Ailurus styani. Next base: position 2,761,647 of record LNAC01000165.1, on the reverse strand, counting down.
GGAAATAAACAGCTGTAAAAGTAAGTAAATATGGGAATAAGTGTGGTTTTTTTTCAATTTTGAGAAAGCTACGAGGCAAGGACAAGGGGATGAGGCCCAGCTTCGAAGAAACACACCGTGACTTGAAGAATTTTAGAAAGAAAAAACAGGTCAGTTTTTAAAAGATTGTGTTAATGGACTCATCACCTTTAAAAACCCAGGAAGGGAAAGAAACCAAGAAACAAAGAAGTTCCGCATGGAAAAAAAATGCCTTGTATTTTCACCTAACAAAAACTTAGTTTTGGGGGTAACACTTTGCTCTTTGAAGTCCTATAAATGTCCCATTAAAAGAAACCAAACCAAACAAAAAAACCTTTTAATCCGAAGTCCTTATACTGATGAATGGTATCTTTATTCAAACCAGTTAATAAATCAACTCATTATAGGAATTTGCGAACAACTGTTATTCTTGGTCTTATATTTAATATACTTTGTTTAACACTTTGACCTCCATCCAGTATCTTGGACTTCCCCATCCCTTTTCTCCTCAGTGACTTTTCCTTTCTCTAATGTGAGCCCCACATTTTCGACAGTAGCCCCCCTCCGACCATCAGCTCCTGTCCTTCTGCTTAGCTCCTCCAGTGCCCACACTCTGGCCATTTTTCAGCCTTTTCAGGAACCCTCAACCTTTCAATTCATCATTCCGCTTGTGTGTTCACTTGCTCCCTTCTCCAGCTTTGATTCCTGATCCTTCCTTGTGGTCCCCAACTTGCAGAAACCCCTTCATTCATTCCCTGGTTCCTTTCATTTTATATGGTCCCCACTCGCCTGGCAAAACCCTGTGAAACCCAGCGGTGCCACAGGACTGGACTGCAGAAAGACACACAGTGTTACTAACTGCTTCCCTTTAAATGAGCTCAAATGTACACTTAAGATCTGCACATCTGCACTGTTTACATATTTTACCTAAAAAACCATAAACAGATGTTGAACTTCAGTTAAGTTTTAGTATGTGTACAGATTAGGAATTCTATTTTTTTCTTTATTAAACATTATGTATTTTCTTTTTTTTCGATGTCTATTTTTTAATTGTGTTATGTTAGCCACCATACATCTTTAGTTTTTGATGTAGTGATCCAAAATTCATTGTTTACATATAACACCCAGTGCAAATGCATCATCTGTATCTATAAATATCCTATACTCATCAAGACACATAGCCATCATTCCAGAATTCCCTCATGCTCTTTCCTAGTCAATACTGCCATCTCCCATAGGCCATCAGTTTTTCTGATTTGTTTTTTCATAAGATATTAGTTTTGCCTGTTCTAGAACTTAATATAAATGGAGTAATACAGATATACTCTTTCATTCTTTTGCTCAGAATAATGTCTATGAAAATCATTCAGATTATTGTATGTCAGCAATCCAATCTTTTTTCTTGCTTAGTTGTATTCCATTATATGCACATACCTCAATTTGTTTATCCATTTTCCTGCTGAGGGACATTTGGATTAAATGCAAATATTATGGATAATGCTGCTCTGAATATTCATGTACAAGTTAAAAAAGAATAAAATAAAATAAATCAGTCCAAATGTCCAACGAAGTTTGCTCGTTGCTACCCAGCAATCCCATATTCTAAAATGACTACTTCACCCTTCTGTCTCTCTCCTCCCATCTCCACCGTCTACCTCTATCCCTTCAGTCTCAGCTGATGACCTGGCCTCCTCCTTTATTGAGAAAATGGAAATACTGGACAGGAGCACGTCCATTTTTCCACCAGTGTACAGCCCACACTCTCTACCTGCCCTCCCGTCTCACTGTGTCCCCTCCTTGCTTCTAGCAAGGCCAACTTGCCACCGTCCTGGACTCCCGATTCTGCCCCAGCCCAGCCCCACACCCCCGCATGCTCTCTTCCAGCCTCCTGCCTAATTAATGGCACCATCAAGACACTCAAAGCAAAACCTGGAAGTCTTCCTTACTTTTTCTCCTCCTCACTCCCGTGTCTACGCCATCTGCAAATCCTGAAGGCTCTACCTTCAAAAACATGACGAGAATCTGATTTCCTGTGCTACCGCTCTGGTCCACCAGCTCTCTCGCCTGAATCATTGCCATGGGCTCCCGTGTCGGGTATGTTCAGGTTCAGCCGTGGAGAACTAAAAAAATCCCAAATAACAATGGCTTGAACAAAATGGGAGTGCAGCTCTCTTCTCTGTGAAATGAGTCCAGAAATAGGCAGTGCAGAGAGGGCGAGGCATCTCCATGCGCGCATCCGGGAGCTACGGGACTTCCCTGCTCCACCATCTTCGTTTTAAAGGTCACCTGATGATTCAAGATGGCCGCTGGAGCTCCAGCCTCTATGTTTATGTTCCCGGCTGGCAACCGGAGGAAGCAAGAGAAGGAAAAAGACCTCCTCCCAACCAAGTAGGCTGTTTTTAAACACTGTTGCAAAAATGCTACAATCATCTTCTTATAGTTCTTTGGCCAGAACGTAGTCACAGGACTATGGCCCAGTTCTAAGGGAGATCCAAGAAACAGAGATTTCAGCTGGACACACAACTGCCACCAAAAAATCAGGGTTCTAGTACTAAAATAAGAAAGGACAGGTATCAATTAAATGGCCACCAGCAGTTCCTGCCATTCCTCCTTCCTGCTCCCAGCCTCTCACTTTCTAGTCACTCTCCTCACAGCAGCCAGAATGTCACTCTTCTGCTCTAAACTGGCCCATGGCTCCCACAACACTCAGAGGAAAAGTCCAAGTCATTACGGTACCCTACATGGCCCTTTGCAATCTGGCCCCATCGTCTCTCGGACCTCACGTCCTATCACTTTTCCCTACACATCCTGCCCCATCGTCATTCGCCAGGCAAACAAAACTTGCTCCTCATCCGGGCCTTTGCTTTTGTGGACCCTTCTGTCTAGAAAGTTCTTTCCCCAGATCTGTACATGGCTTGCCCTTTGCCTTCCTTCCAGTCTCTGTCCAGCACTACCTTATCAAAGCAGACTTCCCTAACTGCCCCATACATAATGCACACACACACACCTATATTTCTTACTCCCTTCATGCACCTCCTTTTGTTTTCTCCACAGAACTTACCGTAATCTGCAATGTTGGTATTTTTCATTTGGTGTGTATCTCCCTTACCTGGAAAACAAATACCATGATTTTGTCTATTCATTAACAGCTCTTTCCTGGGCACCTAGGCTAGTGCTGACACTTGGTACCCACTCAATAAATATTTGTTGAAAGAAAGGTTAGTTTCTAATATGAAGGAATTGAATGAAGTTCAGTGAGTCAAATCTCATTATTCCACCGCTGGCCAGTTGGGGATGAGAGGTAGGGGGAATCCAGGGCAGGTCTGTACCCTACTAGAACATTCAAATAATCATCAAAGGAATTGTTGACATTAGAAGTATATTTATTAAAAGGAAAAATGGAGGGATCCTCATCACCTCCATGACCCCCTGTCTAATTAGAAATTCAGCCATTCCCTGTGATTATGAACCACCTCATGGAATCATAAAGGGAATATGAACCCATGAGTCTTGCCTGGTGTTACCATTCCCCTTGACAAAAATACCACTTATCTTCAGAACTGTTGCTCATTTCAGGGATTGAGGAATTCACTCTCTTGGAAAGCCAAACTCTCTGAGCTTTGGCTCTAGAAGACCACTGGGCTATGTTTGTATCCTCTTCTTTCATTGCCCTGCTAAAAGTAGGGCTGTCTCCAGGAAAGTTTTTGAGTTGGAATGCCCCTATTGCAATGATGGTAGATCACAAGCCAGCCTGATCTGTTTCTCTGCCTTGGAATTGTGCAGTCAAATGAGTGAACAAGGTTTTAATAAGATTAAAATTTCACGGGTTTCCAGGCTCATGGATCCTTAGTCATTTTGTCTATGGAACTTGGTCTTGGGTTCTCTGTACACTCACCAATGTGCAGCACATAGTTACACACACATCAAGAACAAGGGTGCTCTCCAGCTACAAACCCTCATTACTCTTCTCCCTCTCTTGTGGAGATAAAGCATAAACACAGAAGCAAGCAAAGAAAGAAAACATTAAACAAAAGGGACTTTTAAATATCAGATATTTTGTAATTAATGATAATAGCCAAACTATTAGTATCACTATGTTTCTAGCATGTTCTAATCCCTTTACATGAATTAAGTCATTTAATCTTCACAACAACTTCGCATTAGAAGTACTATTATCTTCCCAATTTACAGATGAAGATACAAACTGTAAGAATAATGAATATTACCTATGGGAGACCTGGTCTGGGAAGGCTTCCTGGAAGAGATGGCCCATGAACTGGATTGCAGGGTGAGTAGGATTTATAGCTGGGCAGTAGCCCAGGAGGCATTCCAAGTCACAAGAGCTGACTGAGAAAGATTACAAAAATGTGTCTGGGGGATCATGGTGAGCCTACCCAGAGAAGAAAGGTGGAGATCTGTGGCTGCATCGTTGTTAAGAATGGGGGACCTCAATCAGAGGAAACCAACTGTCGTTTGTTCAAAGGTTCCTTAGAGACTCTCCCCTTTGTGCCAGTGCTCATAGGCCTCTTAGCACTTAGGCAGAAGAAACTCTTGATTCTATTTCAATTAAACAGATGCTGCAGAGAAAATAATGTTGATATAGGGAATACACAAAAGATAGACGTGACTTAGCTTTTTGCAGAAAGAAACCACTTATCCAAAAAGGTACTATAACTACAGACATTGTTACATAGTCCTAACACGACACAGTCCAAGTCTAATTCTTCCAACTCAGAAAAGGGAGGGCCCCTAACAGGCATTTTTCTTTCCAAAGTGAATTTTCTTTAGAAGTCTTTGTTCGGTCAGAGTGCCTGGGTGGCTCAGTGGGTTAAGTGTCGACTCTTGGTTCCGGCTCAGGTCCTGATCTCAGGGTCCAAGATGGAGTCCCACATCCGGCTCCGTTGGGAGTCTGCTTCCCCTCTCCCTCCCCCTATGCTCCTGCTCACACGTGCATGCGCAAACACACACATACACACACACACACACACACAGTCTAAAATAAATTAATCTTTTTTTTTAAAGTCTTTGTTTAGTCTACATAAAAAGCCTTTAAAAATTAAGTGTGTTTACAATTAAAGAAAAACATTTTTAATAAGTCCAAGCGTTGACTGTCTTACCTTAATAGGTAAGAACTTTATTGCTTTAACAGTGCAGATTGCTGTTTGGACCATATTTTTAGATCTCTTGGCAGTAGAAATTATTACGTTAACCTTAGAGTGGATTGTCTGGCTGATTTATTTTTCACCATGCTCATAAGAGGTTCTACACTGCATCCAAGTTTTTGTTTATATTTTTCCTATAAAAATTCTTGACTAGATTTTTAATCTATGTTAATATAGTTTAAAATTAATATATTCCTTTCAATCATGCAATAAATAAACATGTAACACTATTGTGTACCTACCACTCTGCTAATTATCACAAAACAAAACAGAAAAGTGTAACACCAGATGTTCAGCCTTCAAAGAATTCACAATCTTTTCAGGAAGAAAAGATCATCATAAGTGAAGAAATTTGACAGTAATGTAAGGCATTATTAAATGCTAAATTGCTTGTTACATACTGTAAGGAGTAAAGTCATTAAAATCTTTAGTGAAACTGAATATTCAATTCACTTCCAAAAGGAGTAATTTTTCTTTGATTTTGAAAGTTGTCTTACCAATCTTTCTCCTTTGAGTATGAAAGTGATTTTTTTTATTTATTTTTATTTANTCTTTGATTTTGAAAGTTGTCTTACCAATCTTTCTCCTTTGAGTATGAAAGTGATTTTTTTTTATTTTTTTTAATTTTTTTTTAATTTTTTTTTTAAAGATTTTATTTATTTATTTGACACAGAGAGAGAGATTACAAGTAGGCAGAGAGGCAGGCAGAGAGACAGGGAGAGGAGGAAGCAGGCTCCCTGCTGAGCAGAGAGCCCGATGCGGGCCTCGATCCCAGGACGCTGAGATCATGACCTGAGCCGAAAGCAGAGGCTTTAACCCACTGAGCCACCCAGGCGCCCGTGATTTTTTTTTTTTAAGTAGGCTCCACACCCAGCGTGGAGTCCAGTGCAGGCCTTGAACTTACAATTNCTGAGCCGAAAGCAGAGGCTTTAACCCACTGAGCCACCCAGGCGCCCGTGATTTTTTTTTTTAAAGTAGGCTCCACACCCAGCGTGGAGTCCAGTGCAGGCCTTGAACTTACAATTCTGAGATGAAGACCTGAGCTGAGATCAAGAGTCGGAGGCTCAGCCGACTGAGCCACCCAAGTGCCCCTGAAAGTGATTTTTAGATTTCAGAATTGCTTCTAAACAAATATAATGAATAAGATACACAATCGAATTGGCCACTATTTTTGGTCCCAGAGTTGTGGGACTCTGAAGTCATGGTTATGAGTTCCTTGAGTAGCTTTTACATTGGCTGTGTCTGATGCATATTATTGGTAGGGAGGAAGCCAGCTGTCAGGCCAGGGAGATGGAGGAGTCTATAGGGGGCAAGAGCAGCCTGGCAAAGTGGCAACTTACATGGGGCCTCTAGAGACATTATCTCCAACAACTAGCCGAATAATTCTTTTGCAGATGAACTTCATGTAGAACTTCATGTAATGCAGGGTTATTGGTCTACTATGAAATATGCCTTGTGCTTTTTATGCAGCTGAGCACAAACATAAATTCCAATCCCATCATTTATCACAAGATAATTTTTTTTTTGCTTTTAATTAGTTAGTGATTTGATGGACTCATCTGCCTTGCTTAAAAGGCATGAAAATAAAGTAATAGGGTGTGGTTTTTTTTAATTGTTAATCCAAAGGAGTGCTGTCACCCTCGAATTATGGATATTTGTTTAAATCCCAATGTCATCGCTTAAAATATAAAAATATGACACTTCCTTTATTTCCTGTTAACTGATCCCATCTTACTTCAGAGGCCCATTCCCTAGAGCAGTAGAGGGGGGGATGATTAGGGATGGCAGGAATCTATTCTAGCTCAGCCTCTTCTGGTTGGAATCAATCTCTTTCCCATTGCATCTACATGCTTGGTCACTTTGGGGTCAGTATTCAGTCAAATTCAAGGTGCAAATTCCCTGCAAAGGCCCCCGTCTTCTCAGCAAAGATGGTTCTCTGTAGGGAAAATTCAGTGCTTCACCAAGGGAGGCGTGGCTGCTGTGGCTCATAGTCTCTGATGCTCTGGTGACCCCAGCCACTGCAGTCCACGGCTGGTCACCTCTCCATTTGCTCTCTGCTTCTCACTGGTGTGGCTCCTGGTGAAGGACCGTCTGCTTAACCACCTTTGCCACCAAGTCTCCTCACCCTGCCTTAAGTGACCACCAGCTCTGAATAGCCAGTCACCTTCTGTTGGCCCACCACTATCTTGAGGGACCACCAGAACTTTTCTAGATCTCAGTGTGTCCCTCTCAGGCCTTCTCTGCTTAGAATCCTTCCTGAGCCCCTTCTAACCTCTGACTTGTTGGCACTGTGTTAATCCAGAAGGCTTAGTATCTCTCACATCTGTTCCAAGGAAGTATGAACAAACCCTACTATTCTGAGAATGCCCTTTAGTTAGAGCAGGCTGCCACACTGAAATACCACAGGCTGGTGACTTAAACAACAAATATTTATTTCTCACAGTTCTGAAGGCCGGGAAGTCCAAGATCAGGGGACTGACAGACCCGTTGCCTGATGATAGTCTGCTTCCGGGTTTGTATCCTTAATGGTTGGTGGGGTGGGGAGAACGGGGTGGAAGGAGGGATCGAGGGAGAGAGAGAGGGAAACAAAGAGAGAGGAGGGAGAGAAGGATGAGAGAGAGAGATTGATCTAGACTCCTCCTCTTCAGTCTAGAGAAGCCTCAAATTATCTGGGTGTTTCTAAACTTCATTGAGCAGTAGTATTTTGGACCTGGAGTGGGACATCCAAGAAAAATGTTTCTCATAACCTGCCTTTTTTTTTTCTTCCTCTCTTTCTCTGTCTTCCAGCTCACCCCCCATGAACCTGAAATGCTTTTTATGTCAATGTTAACAAAAGAGCTATAGGAAAAGAAAGTAAAAGGCCAGGAAAATAATTCAGGGAAACCATTCAAACTATAATATCTTCATCATGCCCCTTTGGGCCTTTTATTTCTGAATTTCCCTTAGTGTTGTCAGTTTCTTGAAGGTCACATACCTTCATCCTTTGAAAATTGATTTGGGGCGCCTGGGTGGCTCAGTGGGTTAAAGCCTCTGCCTTCAGCTCAGGTCATGATCTCAGGGTCCTGGGATCGAGGCCCGCATCAGGCTCCCTGCTCAGCGGGGAGCCTGCTTCTTCCTCTCTCTCTGCCTGCCTCTCTGCCTACCTGTGATCTGATCTCTCTCTCTCTCTGTCAAATAAATAAAATCTTTAAAAAAAAATCAAAAAAAAAAAAAGAAAATTGATTTGATTTTCAGAGACAGCCAGAAGTATTCCAAGACATATGTGTTGAATAAAATGGATGAGATACTTGGTCAGTAGACTAAGACATTGATAGAAGGGAGGAAAAGGAACCACAAGGAAAAGGAGAGAGAGAAAGAAGGCAGCTGGGGAGTTGCCCTGGTATATGGGGCAGAAACGTACTGAAAATAGTCAGGAGCTGGTAACACCTGTCCTTTACTGACCAGGGCCTTGAAAGACTATCTCAAGCAGACTCCCTGTTGAGCAGGAGCCCAATGTGGAGTTCAATCCCACAATCCTGAGATCATGACCTGAGCTGAAACCCAGAGTCAGACACTCAACCAACTGAGCCACCCAGGCGTCCTGAGGACAAATGTATTCAACATCAAAAGTTGCACTGCACAGTTGTTCCCACGGACTGGCCACTGTGATATCATTGGCATCTAAAGGCTCTATTGGAAATTGTGTCAGTATTTTCTCTGGTTTTTTTTTGTTGTTGTTGTTGTTGTTGTTTTGTTTGTTTTGTTCTTGTTTTTTACAAATTGTAATAGACCATTCGCATCGATGGATTGAAAAGAGAAAAAATTGAAGTCACACACTCACCAGTTGCTTTAACGTGATTTCTCAGTCACCTTTTACTTTTACTCAGCTGTGTAGCTACAGAGTTGAATCTCTGGCCAAACTTAATTCCTCATTTCCAAAATCCCTGTCACTTCACAATGTTAGGTTGGCACTTTCCTCATTTTAGAGGTCATCGTCTAGTGTTAATGTGTAAGAGCTGAAATCAATGTAGAAGTGATATCCTTTTTCCTCCCTTCTTAACAATTCTTAACAATGTCATTAGTCCTTGTTCAATGGGCACGTCACATACCTTCCTGTCTTCTCAGAGAAAAATATTGCTCAAGCTTTGCAAAGTACTTTAAAATAATTTTTTGAAGAACAGCCAAAAAGTGAACTATGAAGATTGTCAGCTCTCCAGTAAAAAATCTTAGCAGAATAAAGATTCCCAAGGTCATCTTAATAGGATATGTAAGGAAATATTAGAGTTTGAAGTATAATCTTCCAAGTCTGCAAATTACTAGCTTTCTGACATAAGGTCAATTACTGAACCTCTTTGTAGTCTCAGTAGTCTTTGTAGTCTCAGTTTTCCCTCCTGTAAAGAACGGATAAGACTGATCCTCCTTGGCTCACAGAGCTCTTAACTGGTTCAGGATGACACTTACCTGGTGGAAGAAACCCATCAAAAGCTAGCTCCTTTTCTCTTTACGCAGTGAGGTGGTGCAAGAAATTATCCTACCCAAGCAAAATGTATTGCCAAATGTGGGGTAGTGCGAACTCTTAAACAGCAGACAATTTGGAGAGTGGTAGAAGAATGGGTCTTGGTCTGGAACTTACCTGGGGATGAATGTGATCTTGGGCAAGTGATCTGAGTGTGCTTTGAGCATCCTTGCCATTACCCATAAGATGCAGTGAAGCACCTAGCATTCAGTGATGAAATTAAATACACATTTACCTGGTGCCAGGTACATGGAAGTTGAAATGCAAAAAAAAAATTATTTTTAGAAATGAAGAAAGTAGAATCTAATTAAATTACATAATTGGCACAAATTTATATTATTTGCAAGTGGCAACAGTAGAACATAAACACAGATCTTATGAATCTGTCTCTAATACTTTTTCTACAATAAAGTAAATTTTATTTGGGCCTAACCCCTTAGAGGCTCTGACAAATCTATGAACCCACTTTGCCCCAGAAATGCATACAATTTCTGCAAATAATTTCAGCTCATCCATGAACTTTCTAAGGCATCATGGACCCAGATTAAGAGCCCCTATGCTGGGCGCCTGGGTGGCTCAGTAGGTTAAATAAAGCCTCTGCTTTCAGCTCAGGTCATGATCTCAGGGTCCTGGGATTGAGGCCCGCATCAGGCTCCCTGCTCAGTGGGGAGCCTGCTTCCCCCTCTCTCTCTCTGCCTGCCTCTCTGCCTCCTTGTGATCTCTCTCCCTCTGTGAAATAAATAAATAAAATCTTTAAAAAAA
>LNAC01000165.1:2688387-2751192 GCA_002007465.1 Ailurus styani | reverse complement strand
TTAAAAAAAAAAAAAAAGAACCCCTATGCTACAAACTGTGGTCTGTCTTAAATACTGGTGAATTTGCCAAATAAGAATATCATTTTTCCATGTCAGAAGACTAGGTAGATTTCATGGTGTTAAAGATGTATGGAATGTCCTTAAGTGACATTGGAAATATAAAATCTTTTTTTCAGACTGTCCTGGTCTTTAAAACACTCCAAAGATGCTGAGAATGTGTCAAAATCTGATCCATATCCAAGCATTCATTGAGCAGATCCTTCCTGAGGGCCCAATGTATGCCTGGCTCTGCAGGTACAGTGCATCCAAGACAAACCCTGCTCCCAGGAAATTTATTTCCCCCATGAGGAGATGGATGATCCACAGAAAGATGAGGCCACATAGTCGTAAGTACCACCAAGAAAACAAGACAGGGTGATGTGACAGAGAGTTATGGGTTGAGACAGAGAGTCTCTGTGGACAAGGAAGTCTCTGTGGGCAAGGAAGGCTTCTTTGAGAAGTTGGCATTTGAAATGTGACCAAAAGAATGAGAAGAAGCTGCCCCAGGGAAGATCTGGAAAACAAGTTCCATGCATAGCTAACAGCCCATACAAAGACCCAAAAATGGAAATGAGCTTGTTGTGTGTCACTATCACTATGGTGGGAATGGACTCACCGAGAGGGCAAGTGGCATGAGGTGAGACTGGAGAAGTAGGGAGATTGTGTCAATCCCTACAAGGTCTTGTAGACCAGGGTAAAGAGTTTGGCTTTTATTCTGTGTGCAATGGGAAACACTAGAGAGGTTAGGGGAGGGACATGACCTGACTCATGTTTTTATTTTTTTATTTTTTTTTAAGATTTTTTTATTTTTTTAGAGAGAGAGCGAGCAGGGGAGGGGCAGAAGGAGAGGGAGAGAGAGAGTCTCAATCAGACTCTGTGCTGAGCAGAGGCCAACACAGGGCTTGATCTCATAACCTCAAGATCCCAACCTGAGCTGAAATCAAGAGTCAGACACTTTACCAACTGTCCGACCCAAGTGTCCCTGATTCATGTATTTTAAATGATCATTCAGGCTGCTATGTGGAAGTGGGTAGTCAGGGGGCAGGCATAGAAAAGGAGAGATGAGGAAGCCAGGAGAGGGATGATGCTGGCTTTGCTCAGGGTGGTAGTGATGAGAATAGAAAAAAAGGTAACACATCTGGGATCTGTATTTTGGAGGCTGAATGTCTAGTACTGGCCAATGGGGGGGGGAGGAAAGAGTAAAGCTAAGGATGATACCTAAGCTTTTGCCGGAACATCTGGATTGATGGTAAAAATATTTCCCATGGTGCAGGAGTCTGAAACAACAGGCTTGGGGGTAAGAGCGGAGGGCAAGCTATGCGCAGTAATGATTAGCTATGTTAAGTAGGCAGTTAGATATATGAGTTCAGAGCTCCAGGGAAAGGTCCTGGCTAAAGACATAAATTCAAAGTTATTTCTATCTAAATGTCATATAAAATAATATGATTGCATAAAATTAGCTCTAGAACCATGTAGACAGAAGATGACACAGACATAGCCTTGGAGAAGTCCAACAGAAGGGGTGCCTAGGTGGCTCATCAGTTAAGGGTCCAACTCTAGATCTCAGATCAGGTCTTGATCTCAGGGTCTTGAGTTCAAGCCCTGAATTGGGCTCCACACTGGGCGTGCGGCCTACTTAAAAAAAAAAAATCTAACAGAAGAACTAGAGCCAGCAGAGTCTGAGAATGGTAGAGAGGTACATAGAAAACCAGGAGAGGGCCATGTCATTGAAGCCAAGGGAACAGAAGTATTTTAAGAAGGTCAGAATGATCAGCCATGGCAAATGTTGCTAGGATGTTGGACATCTCTGCTAATGTACCCTGCAACCAGTTTCTCCATTGTTGTTTTAATAATAAGAACCACTGAGTTCTAACTGGGCACATGGCCACTCATACGGAAACTGCATTCACCAGTTTCCTTCGCCCCTATTTGGCCTTGTGTCTAAGTTCCAGCTGTGAGAAAAAACATTTATGTAATCTGTTAGATTTGGCCTTAAAATATAGAGTGTGCATTCCTCTATCCTCTTTTCCTGGTTCCCATAACTGGAATGTGGACATGGAAGTGACCCAGCTTTAATCGTACACGTGAGGACAGTACTCTAAGGAATATCAGAGAAAGTGATGAAAGGAACCTCGATCCCTGAATCCTCTTGTGAAGCAGAGCTGCCCATCTGCTGTGGATTGCCCACCTCTCTCTGGATTCTGTTGTGAAAGAAAAAAATTAACCTCTCTTTAGAATCACTGTCTTTTGGGGTATCTGTTTTAGTGGCTTAGGCTGTACCATAACCTATATACATATCAAGAAAGTAGCAGAGAGGTAACATGTAGCTGATTGGTGATTTTGACAATGTCAAAGGTATCAGTGAGAAAGAAACCCGATAGGAGTTTATCAAAGAGATAATTCATTCTCTCATTCATTCAAAATACTTAACTGAGTTTTTAGTATGTGCAGTGCACTCTGCAAGGCCCTGGGATATAACAGAGGCGGAGAGAGATAATGCCCTTGCCTTCATGGAATTTGCATTCTAGTGGAGAGAAACAGTAAACACACAAACAGATAATAATAAACAGATACATATGAAGACCAAGTAGTAATATGTGCTAAAAGGAGATAAAGCAGAAATCATGGCTAAGAAGTGCTACTCTAGATAGTGTTCAGGGAAGGACTTTTAGAGGAGATAACTTTCAAGAAGATTTGAATAAATGGGGATTAAGGAGAAAGCTACAGGAAAATCTGAGGAAAAAGTACATCAAGCAGAGGAACAGGAAGTACAGAGTCTGCAAGGCAGGAATTCCCTTGTTCAAGGACTAGCAAGCAATCTGATGTGCTCTAGAGCACAGTGAAAGAGATAGAAATAAGCAGATGATGGAATTGGACAGAAAGAATGATGGCAGATCATGGAAGTCCTTGTAGACAAGAGCAAAGGTTTCCAATTTTATTGTAGGTGGGATGGGAAGCCACTGGAATAATCATAGAGGATTAGACCAGATTTTGCATTTTGTTTTATTTTGGGGGGGAGGTTAATGAAGAGGATACAGATTTTGCATTTTACAATATTGATCTTGTTGCTGTCTGAAGAACTGAACGTAGGGGTAAAGGTAGAATCTGTTCATTGATTGAAGTCATCCAGGTTAGAGATGATGGCAGCTTGGCCTAGAGTAACAATGGTGGAAGTGGTGAGAAGTCGTCTGATTTGGAGAGTGTGTGCGCTGAGGTTGCTGTAGACTAGCTGTAGAAACATCTTTGAGATGACCTGCTATGTAGGGGAGCAGAGAAATGGGTTGATAGCTGGGAAGTTTACAGAGCTTTACAAAGTCTCTCTTTGTCTCTCTGCTACTCTCTGCCTCCTTTTTCCACTTCCTCTCTTTTAGAGGTAAGGGATACTAACATTAGTGTGGTGAGGGGAATGATCCAGTAGAAAGGATAAATTGACGATGCAGAAAAGAAGTAATAGGTGCCGGAGAAGGATGGATCTAGAAGTAAGTGGAGCGTTTGGTCATTAACAGGAGCAAAGACTTTATCCATTGAAAATGGGGGCACGTGTTGGAAATTTCCTGGTGAAGAATAAAGCCTTGGGTGGTGGCCCTGTTTTATCAATGGAATGGATAAGAGGCAGCTCAGAGTGCAGACGTGGCCAATGAAGAGGCAGGAGATTTGAAGGAGGAGAAGGTACTGTGGCATGATTATTTCAGAAAGTGGGAAACATGCATACGAAGGAAGGGGCAGTAGGATTGTTGAACAGCGTTGAGCTCATTTGAAATGGGTTGTTTTGAACCTAAAATGAGCCCAGTCGGCCCCAGTGTTCTGTTTTCCCATGGCCCAGTTCAGTTACTTGTGATCAGGTGCTGAGAAGCTGTTTCGTTATTGCTTACCCTTGGCTGGGGTGTTACTAGGGAAATGGAGAGAAGGCAGTGGTGTTAAGGAATTTTTGCAAAAGAAAGGTATGGTGACAGACCCTGGAGTCTAAACCAAATGAAAAGAAAAATAATCCAATGAGGGGAATAATGACTGATTTTGTCGGCTCCAAATGACTACAGCTGGAGGAACGCCCTCTTAAATTAAAGAATACAAAATTATAAATACAGAATTAAGTATGAGAGCTAATATTTATTTAAGATGACAAAAGTAATTACAAGAAATTTTGAATTTTATAAAGCTGATTCTGATGGTTAAATTTGTGTGTCCACTTGACTATCTATGGGGTGCCCAGATAGCTGTTCAAACGTTATGTCTGAGTGTGTCTGTGAAGGTGTTCCAGAAGAGATTTGCATTTGAATTATTGAACTGAGCAAAGCAGATGACCCTCTCAACATGGGTGGGCATTATCCAATCTGTTGAGGGCAGAACAGAACAAAAAGATGGAGGAAGAGCAAATTTGCTCTCTCTCTGCTTGAGCTGAGACATCCATCTTCTCCTACCCTTGGATATTGGCATTCCTGGTTCTTGCGTTTGGGGTCGTAGATATGGACTTACACCATCAGCCTCCCAATACTCAGGCCTTTGACTCAAACTGAATTATACTACCAGCTTTCCTTGTTCTCGAGCTTGCAAATGCAGATCATGGGACTTCTTGGCTTCCATAACCGTGAGCCAATTTCTATACTAAACACCTCTTATATACACCTACATATATCCTATTGGTTCTATTTCTCAGGAGAACTCTGACTAATACACTGATATACACCATCATCCTAACAAAAGCCAGGAAACTTACATGATATTTGTATTAACTTCATGAAATACCTCTATTATATTATTTTCCTTACATAAAATGATTACATAAACTTTGATCATCTCTTCATGTGACAATAACTTTGTTGTAATTTTTTATACAGAAAATAGACAGTCTAGTCCTTCCTCTCGCACGGATGACTGACAAGTGTCTGGGATGTGATATCACACACAGATACATTCAGTCTTTGTAGTACAGCTACAAGTTTCTGCTCTACTATTACAGGAATTTTGATAAATTGTATTTTATAAAATCCCCATCAGAAGAGGGGAAAATGCAGGGTGTTTTCTTATGTATTGCATTATGGAGAACTGTCATGATAGGAGAGAATTTCTGTTTTGATTAAGTATCAGTGGGAATCAAAGGCAACACTTACATACAATTTCATGCAACAAGCTTCCTACATTTAAACCATGTTTCTTCTGTACTACCCACAAGTTGCTGGTATGGGCCCTGTGGTCAAGTAGTGAGATGTCCCCTTGCCCTACACCTTCATGTGATGTCACAAGGTGGATGGTGCCGAAGGCAGGAGGAGGAACCCTAAAGCCATTATACTAGCACAGACAGTGATTACATGACTATACCCAGAGGTGACTGTGAACCCTATATTAAAACAAAACCCAATCTAAAATACTCCCCGACAAAACTTGCCTTTAGCTAGATGCCCAAATGTCCACAGCCACTCTGACAGCATCTTACCTAAAGGGAAGTACAGCAGAAGGGATGTCAGAGTGACAGAGAAGCCACTCTAATTGTCACTGTTAAATATCTAACAGCTTGTGTTGACGTGTCTCAGTTTAAGTCCTTTGCCCCTTTTTTCCTGAACTTAGTTTTTTTTCCCTTTTGATTTGAATGCATAATTAATCTTAAAACTTTCATCTATAATATGTTAAGGTGAAGAGGGGTAAAATACACCACTGAAGATTATGCTTCTTTGGCGTATTATTTCAAGCTATTTTTAAGAAACAGCAAACACAGATGAAGTTCGAAACACTGAGTGGAAGTTATCCTTTTGTAAAAAGAAAAATGGCATTTGTAGGGAAAATATCCATTTGTCATAGTGTCTTCCTCTCTATACAGTAGTCCCTCTTCTTACCCGGAAGAGATTTGTTCCAAGACCCCTAGTAGATGCCTGAAAACACAGATAGTACCAAACCCTGTATATAAACCATGTTTTTTCCTATACATACACTCCTATGATAAAGTTTAATTTCTAAATTAAGCACAGTAACAGATTAACAATAATAAGTAATAATAAAAAAGAATAATTATAACAGTATACTGTAACAAAAGTTATGTGAATGTGGTCTCTCTCTCTCTGAAAATATACTGTACACAGCCTTCTTGTGATAATCAGAGTGATAAAACGTCTACATGATGAGATGAAGCAAGGTCAATGACATAGGCATATGACATGGGGTTAGGCTGCTAGTGACCTTCAGACCTTACATCAGAAAAAGGATCATCTGCTTCCAGACCCTTGACCACAGATAACTGGAACCATAGACAAGGGGACCACTGTTCAGGAGGACTGGGATGACTCTAAATATCTAGAAACTCCTCTCAGTGGAGAAGGCAATGACTTAAATCTACGGAACAACCTTACCCTTGTTAACTGTGCTTTTCCTGGTCATTTCCCATAACTGCCTCCTCCACCCCGCAACTTTGTCTTTACCTGGAGATGATATTTAAGGTGGTGGTTTGGGTCATTTCAAAGATTGACTCAGTATAGAGGAGGTTTACATGTTATTAGACGTTTGCTGTTCTCCTGTTAATCTGTCTTTTTAGTACAATAGTGTTTCAGCCAGAATCTAGAAGGGTAGAGAAAAATAATTTCTCCTCCCCCACAAAGGCATGTAGAATGGTTGGAAAGTCTCTCTGAGAACTTACTCACCACGAAAAAAAATCTGACCATGTGAATACCTTGCCAGAGCCTTTTCCGAAAGGCCATGCAAGGAGCTGTGCTGGCGGGGTTTTCCTGAGCTTCTTGGTAAATCTGCCTCTGACTTAGACCAAGCTATCAGAAGTACTGAAGAACTTTTAAAAGATTGCTTTCCTGGGGCACCTGGGTGGCTCCGTCATTTAAGCGTCCAACTCCTGATTTTGGTTCAGGTCATGATCTCAGGGTCCTGAGATCAAGCCCCACATCAGGCTGTGCACTCAGTGGGGAGTCTGCTTGAGATTCTGTCCTGCCCTCTGCCCCTCTCCCACCAACTCGCGCTCTCTCTCTCAAAAAAAATTTTTTTTAATTAAAAATAGATTGCTTTCCTTACTGAAAATCCAATTCTCCACAGCTTCCTCTGCTGTCCTGTTCTTCCTTACTTATGTTTCCCTTCAGGCCCTAGAACCACCTGCACTCATAGCGTAGTAGGAAGTGAAAGGAGGGGGGAAGGTCAGGATCAGCTAGGAAAACATTAATCCAAATCTTTGAGCCTCATATTTGGTCAATGGTTTCTTTGAGGCTTGGTTTCTGGATCATTATGGGCTTGGAGTTCAGTCTGCAGGGTACAAGTGAGGACAGAAATGAGAAGGGAAATACATGGGAAAAGAAAACCATGCTAATACTTCACAATGCAATCCGGCCACAACAGAATAAATGAATTAAAATAGCTCATGGGTATTAGATTTCTCAAAAGATGAACAGCCTCATATAGCTGTTATTGCTGCTGATAGCAGGCTTATAACTAAATCTCTGCAGTGCCTGCCTTCCTGGAAGGCCCCTGACATTCACTCTGTCTTGCTTTATGAAGGCCATCCAAAACCTGCCTCCTCAGAAATATTTGCAATCACCAGATCTACTTGAAACTCCCCCTGTTGGAATATCCCCTTAAATTCTTTTAGGAGGCTGGATAAAGTGTAATTGTTTTATCTGGAACAGATGCATTAACCTAGCTTAGTTTCTAAAGTTAATTTAATAGTCTACTTAGGGTACTAATGCAGTGGGAGTGAAAACAGGAAGGTTTTGATGCTGAAGCACCATCAAGAAAGCCAAGAGCAATGAGATAGTAGGAGGGTGTCAAGAATAGCAGAAAGCAAAACATATTTTATGACTGAACCTAAGTTTAAATGTGAGACTTCATCTTATAAGTGTGTCCTATTAGCATGGGAAATGAACTTATTCATTAAATTAGGAATTTGAGGGGAAATATTTCAGTCTGAAAATGTAAATAACTCCATTAAGATGAAGTATCATTTAAATAAGGTATTTCTTCTTCCTTTTTTAAAAGATTTTATTTTATTATTATTATTATTATTACTATTATTACTATTATTATTTTATTATTTTAGAGAGAGAGAGAAAGCAGGAGGAGGAGAAGCGGTGGGGGAGAATCCAAACCAGACTCCAGTTGAGTGGAGCCCCGTGCAGGGCTCAATCCCATGACCCTGAGCTCATGACCTAAGAGGAATTCAAGAGTTGATGCTTAACCAACTGAGCCACCCACCTGCCCCAAGGTATTTCTTCTTTTAATTTGAGGGGGAAAATAGACAAACTTAAAACCTCCCACTACCAAACTGAAGTCTGTAGAAATACTACGTAGGAGAAACTGAAGTATATGGCCCAACATAAGTCAAAGATTCCTTCAGAAAATGGGTAATTATGGGCACCTAGGTGGCTCAGTCAGTTAAGTATCTGCCTTCAGTTTGGGTCATGATCCCTGGATCCTGGGATTGAGCCACATATCAGGCTCCCTGCTCAGTGGGGAGTCTACTTCTCCCTCTCCCTCTGCCTCTGTTCCCCACTCATGCTCACTCTCTCTCTCAAATAAATTTTTAAAAAATCTTAAAAGAAAACAAAATGGATAAATTATATTCTGTTCTTACAGAGTTCCTCATAAATGGGATCCTCTTGAAATTATGTTATTTAGAACTAAAAAATATTTTAAGGAAGTCTTATAATTTGAAGACTAGCTTAATCCACTTTAGTTTACAATGCTAACAGAATAGGTGGGAAGCCAAGGGATTTTTTCAGTTTAATTGAGTTGTAATTTACATACCAATAAATTCATCTATTTTAATTGTGTATTTTCATAAGATTTGGTAATATTATACAGTCCTGCAACCCAATACTACAATCATGTCTTAGACCAGATCTATCACTCCCCAAATGTGATTAACCTCTGCTCCTACCCCAGCACCAGGCCACCACTGATTTACTTCCTGTCACTAAGTTTTGCTTCTGTAGATTTATATACGGAATTTTCAAGTGTCTTTTCTTCCCTTGTTCCTTTTGCTTGTGGGAGATTTTTGAGATTCATCCACACTGTTGCATGTAGTAGTATTTTGTTCATTTAGTTTTTGCACTTAATTTTTATCATGGTAAAATATACATGACATAAAATTTACCATTTAAAAAAATTTACCATTTTAACCATTTTTATTGTGGTTGTGACATTGTAATCTATAAGGAATATATATTTGTATGTATGTGATATCCTTTGTTCTGTTTCTGTCACAGAGCTCCTCACAACAGAGTTGAAATTTCCTAAGTAAGGAAAGTGATAAAGGTGCCTTTTGTTATGTTAAAATCAGGTGACTTTTGGAAAGCACCTAGGTCGCCTAAGGTTGGGGGCTGGTAGCCCAAGGGGTCCAACCTTGGGGTTAGAGTTGGAACTTTCAGTCCCCTACTCTCCCAACTACTTCCAGGGAGGAGAGAGGAAATGGAGGGTGATTTGATAGCCAGTGGATTTTGATTTGGTCAATCATGAAGCCTGCATAAAAACCCAAAAGGATGGGTTTAGAGAGCTGTTGGGTTGGCAAACACATAGAGGTTTAGGGAGAGTGGCATGTTAGGAAGCTCTACCTTTTCCCTCATGCCTTGCCCTACGTATGCGTCTCTTCATCTGGCTCTTGATTCATATCCTTCAAAATCCTTTGTAATAAACTGGTAACCTACTGAGTGAACTGGTTTCCTGAATGCTATGAGCTGCTCTATCAAATCAATTGAACCCAAGGGGGAAATTCTGGGAACCTCTGATTAATAGCCAGTGGATTAGAAGCACAGGTAACAACCTGGACTTGTGGTTGGTGTCTGAAGTGAAGGGCAGTCTTTGTGGGACTGGTCCTTACCCTGAGGAATCTGATGCTATCTCTGGGTAGATTATGTCAGAATTGAATTGAATTATAGGACACCAACTGAGTTGTTGCTTGGTGTGGGGAAAACACCACATACACACTCATACCTTGGTAGGACTGGGTGCAAAATAATTAGTGGTAAAATATACATGACATAAAATTTACCATGTTAGCCATTTTTTAAGTGTATAGTTCAGTGGTGTAAGTACATTCACAATATTGTACAGTCATCACAATTATCCATTTCCAGAACTTTTTCATCTTCCCAAATGGAAATTCTGTACCCATTAGATACTAATTCCCCATTCCTTCCTACCCTCACAGTCTAGTCACCACCCCTCTACTTTCTGTCTCTATGCATTTGCCTATTCTAGATTCCTCTTTTAGGTGGAATCATACAACATTTGTCCTTTTGTGTCTAGTATATTTCACTTAGTACAATGTTTTCAAGATTTATCCATGCTGTAGCATGAATCAGAATTCCATTCCTTTTTAAGGCTGAAGAATATTCCATTGTATGGATAGATCACATTTTATTTATCCATTCACCTGCTGATGGACACTTGGGTTGTTTCTACCTTTTGGGTACTGTGAATAATACTGCTATGAACATGGGTGTGCAACTACCTGTTTGAGTCTCTGTTTACAGTTATTTGAGACATATTCCTAGCAGTGGAATTGCTGGATCATATGGTAATTCTGTTTAACTTTTGAGGGACTGTCATTCAGTTGTTCCATTTCTTTATTGAGACTATTCTGATGGGTGTGTAGAAGAATCTTATTATGTTTCTAATTTGCATTCCCCAATATCCCGTGATGTTGAACAGCTTTCCACGTATTTGTTTTAGCCTCTTGCATATCTTCTACTGTGAAGTATCTGTCCAACTCTTTTGCCCATTTTTTTTGGTCTATTTTACTTTACTTTGTAAACCCCTTTATCAAGATATGACCGACATATATGCATTGACTTGTCTTATTATTGAATTACAAGAGTCCTTTTTATATTCCTTTTTCAAATATATGTTTTACAAATATTTCCCCAATCTGTTGCTTGTATTCTTTTTAATAAGCATGCATTTTTAGATTTTGATGCTGTCCTACCTATCACATTTTTTGCAATTAATGCTTTCTATGACATATGTAAGAAATCTCTACCTAACCCAAAATCATAAAGATATTTTTCCTTTTTTTTCTTCTAGGAGTTTTATAGTGTTAGCTCTTTTGTCTAGGTCCATCACTCATTTTTAAACAATTTTCGTCTATTACATGGGGAAAGAATATTCATTCTTTCCCATGTATTCAGTTATTCTAGTTTCATTTATTGAAACAAATTAATCTTTCCTGCATTGAATTACCTGGCAATTCACTGACTATGAAGTGATTATAATTGCATGGGTTTACTTCTAGACTCTCAGTTCAGTTTTATGGATCTACATGTCTATGCCAATACCATACAGTCTGGATTACCAAAGCTATATAATATGCCTTAAGAGCAAGTATTGAATGTCTTCCAATCTTTTTCTTCCTTCTAAAATTGTTTTGACTATTCCAGATTCTTTGCATTTCATATAAACTTTATTTTTTTTTTCATATAAACTTTAAAGTCAACTTTTGGGGCGACTGGGTGGCACAGTTGGTTGAGCATCCAACTCTTAGTTTCAACCTGGGTCATGATCTCAGGATCCTGGGATGGAGCCTTGTGTCAGGCTCTGTGCTCAGTTTTGAGTCTGTTTCAGAGTCTTTCTCCCTCTCCCTCTGCTCCTCCCACTTGTGCTCACTCTTTCTCTCTCTAAAATAAATAGGTGAATTTTAAATAAATAAATAAATAAACAAACAAATAAATAAATAAATAAAGGCAGCTTGTTAGTGACATCTGGGTGGCTCAGTTGGTTAGGCATCTGCCTTAGGCTCAGGTCATGACCCCAGAGTCCTGGAACTGAGTCCCTCATCCAGCTCCCTGTTCAGTGGGGAGCCTGCTTCTCCCTCTCCCTCTGCTTGCTCATGCTCTCTCTCGCTCATGTCTCTCAAATAAATAAATAAAGTCTTAAAAAATAGCTTGTCAATTTCCACATATAAAAAAATGCTAGTATTTTGATATGGATTGCATTTATTCTACAGATCAATTTGAGAATGCCATCTTAACAATATTGAGTATCTCCATCCACAAACATGGTATATATCCATTTTTTTAGGTCATCTTTCTCTTAGTAATGTTTTGTGTCCTCGGTACAAAGGCTTTGAAATCTTTTCTTAAATTTTTTTCTAAGTATTTTAAATGTGATTAAAATCTAAGGTTTAGACTTTTTCTGGTATATAGACATCCTAAACTCAATTATGAGTTCTAGTAGTGTTTTAGAAATTCTCTACAATATTCTAATGATCATGTTTTCTGTGAATAAAGAAAGTTTTGCTTCCTCCTTTTCAATCTATATGCTTAGTATTTCATTTGATTGTTTTATTTCACTGGCTCGAACTTTCAGTACAATGTTGAAAAGAAGCGGTGAGAGAAGTTTTGTCCCTGATCCTTGGTAGAAAGTATTCAGTTACTCGTCATTCCATGCAAGATTAGCTCATGTGTAATTTCTTTGTTGATGATTTTTATTAGATGGACAAAGTTCCCATCTATTCTTATTTTTTTGATAAAAACATTTAATCTTATATGTGTGTTGGAATTTTCCAAATGCTTTCTCTATGTCTATTGAGACTTTTCTTCATTATTCTATTATTAGGATTCTATTGTATTAATTGACTTTATTAGAGGTGTATTATAGTAATTGATTTTTGGATGTTAATCCAATCTTGCAACTCTGTGATAAACCTCACTTGTTCATGATCTATTTCCCATTTGTATGTTGTAGGTTTTTAATTATTCAAGTTTTGTTAAGGATTTTTGCATATATGTTTATGAATTATATTGTTCTGTACCTTGTGCTTTTTACCTTGTGATATATTTTTTTGTGGCTACATTATCAGGGAAGTTCTGGCCTCATAAAAGGAGTTGGGGAGTTTTCTTCATTCTTTATTTCCTGGAAGAATTCTCTTTTTTCTCTTTGGTAGAGGTTACACTCAGCCGCTTTGAGCCCATAAAGCTGCTGTCCTTCTTCACTCAGAGTGTGTGTAGGTTTGGGAATGCTTTCAAAGGCACAGCAAATTCTCAAATCTCCTTTGATTGCCCACTTTTGGTTCACTCTCTGAGATCCCCCCCATGCATATGTAGTTTGGCAATCATCTAGAGATCTGTGGAGAGTTTTACACCAGCCCTTCTATGACTCTCACTTCAATATCTCACATTTAAATTTCTAGTTGGTAACCATATGACTTCGACTGAAACAGTAGACTCTGACTGGTAAATCACAAGTTTTGTTTCCCCATCCCAAATGGAATCTGCCACCTTCAGCTAGAAACAACCAGACTTTCACCACCTATGACAAATAAATCCACCATTACTGGATAATGGTCTTTAATACTTAAGCTGAAGGAAGGAAAAAGTTGGGAGCAGCTCCAGGTTGATCTTACCCGATGCAGTAGCAATTTTTCATGAGAAGACTCTCCTCAATTTGTCTGCCTTCAGTCATTCTCTAGTGCCTTGTGATGGCTGTTTTCAACAGTTTTGTCTAATTTTAATTTTCTACTAATTTTGTGCAGAGGACCAGGGAAGTGATTTTATACAGTCTTTGTCATTATACTTAGGATTTTACAAATATAACTTGGGATTTTACAAATATAACTATGTGATTGCAAACCACACCAACTTAAACAGCAATACTCAAAATGGTTAGATTGTGGAGATCTAACAAATCCAGAACCTACTGGATGAACAACAGCAACAAAAGTTTATCCTAACGTTGTATGAGTAGTGCCATTGTTTGTCTATAGGGAAGCCCTTGTCTCCTCTTCTTCCTTTCTAATAGAATTAGCATGTGTTTACATATTGTAAGATATATGCTTCATATGCCTCTCAAGAGATAATATTGATTAATCTTACTCAATTATAATAATTCATATCCCTTGAGAGTTATCACTACAGGCATAAGCTTATGACATTACCCCAGCCAATGAGATAAAAGGAGAATCCTGCCAAGTGGCTTTTGGAAAGGTTTTCTTTCTCATATACAGAGACATAAGACAGCAATTCACTCACTGTCCTGTTTCTGATAGTTGTTCAGTAAAAATAAAACCCTTAGAGCTGCTCCAAGTGAACAAAAGCCAAGGAGAAAAGCCTTGGTGATACGATAGGGTTATCAACCACCCTAAATGATCCAAGACTGCCTCAGTGTTCGCACTTAAAGCCCTGTGTCCCAGGAAACCCCTCATGATTGCCTTGATGGACCAATAGCAATGGCCTGTTTGCCATTGAGGGAAGAGAGCAAAATAACCTCTGTGGAATCAGAGACTTTCTCCATCTTGTAAGAAGCCATATTCCTCGTCATCTAGCACAGTAGTGAACACATGGCAGGTGATCAGTAAATATCTGTTGAATGAATATTGCTCATTTCTTTTACTAAAATTTCTCAAGCAAATAGGGAAGTGTCCTGGTACCACTAGAGTGAATTAAACAGTGAAGTAAACCCCTTTAAGGTACTGATTTCTACATCGACCTTAGACAGATCTAGTATACCACAAATCAGAGCAAGCTGGTGGACTCGGTATCTTACTGGGGAGGGATAAATCAAGAGAGGGAGAAAGAGAAAGTGTGGTCGGAGTTTTGGGGTTTGGGGGTGAGGAAGAGGTATATAGCCAATGACTAATTCTAGATATTGATAATAAGGTATATATTTAAATAACATTTAAAATTGGGGGATAACTGCAAATTTTAGAATGTATAATTTAAATAACAGTGAAATACTGTGGCATGATCTGGAAGAGGCAGACCTTGGTTTTAAATGAATAATGTAGATGTTGAGTTGGGATCTAGTGGGCCAGCCATGGGCAAGTGAGCCCACAGTGAAGATTGGGAGTGGACAGTCAGTCCAGTTGGCTGGCTGGAGACCCTGGCAAAGACCTGGGGGTGTGCAGCCAGCAGGAGCCAAAATGAAGCTGAGTCAGCATGGGGAGTGGTGCTAAGAGCAGAGCCTGAGCCAAAAGGATAGACCATGAGCTCAACAAGCACAGACCTCAGCTTCAGAGCCCAGCTGGGTGCCCAGTAATCAAGTGGACAGGACATCACCCCAGAGTCTAAAGGACTCCTTGCTCAAGGACCCTCGGTGTCCCTTCTCTCCTCCTTTATTGTCATGGTCGTAGGGAGAGAAGCAGGGGAGGGGAGATCTATCTGAGAGCAGAACCGTCTGATTTAATAGAGAGCCAGCATGACATATTGGATTGGACTAAGCTTTAAATCATATTAGGCATTAAAAAATAAATCATATTAGGCATTTTATTAATGTTTTTTACTGCTAGCCAGTGATTGGGAGCTTATGAGGAAGACTGTATTCATTGCAGACCAAATAAAGAAATCTTATTTTTTCATTATGTGAGTTATTATTGAGTTAAGTCTTGTGACCCTCTTGCCCCCACATACATAGTACGTGTGCGCTGCAAGGGAACAAGGAGCGTAGCTTTCCAGGAACATTGAGCTGGAGAGGAGAAGCCTTGGGGAAAGAGTAAAATCAGAAATGACTTCCTGGATTGCTCCGAATGAAAGTCTCTGAGGACACAGCTGTGGGGTTTTTGATCCCAGAAAACACTGGAGCAAATCTGAAACTGCTTTAGTGATTCAACCTTGTGCTTTCGGTCTATGTTGTTCAACTTCCCTCTGCTCCTAACCACGTCTCTTTATTACTATTTACCATAAAAGATTGTCTATGTGGGCATTTTCTACTGGTGTGACCCACTGGTGGGGGAGGGAATAATGTCTATGTATTTAAGTTTTCTTCTTCATCCTTGGCTTTCGCCTGGGGTCTCATTTCACTCTTCTGACTCAAGATCACCTGATAAGTTCATTTGTACTAAGGTGACTGATAAAAATGGTATTTTCATCTTAAAGGTATTTCAGTGAAAACTCAAAAAAAAAAAATCTAGAGCAATGAATGTCAAGGGTGACTGTTTACATGGTGGTTTTTTTTACACGTCCCAGAATGTAAATATCCTAGGAAATAAGCTTTAAAAATGCAGATTCCTCAGTCAGATCTGCCAACCCTACTCTGAGAGTCTGACACACTAGGGTCAGGAGAGGCCCTCACCAAATTCACAGGAACAGTAAGTGGAACAGAGGCTACGGGGGCTGGGCGGAGGTGAGAGGAGTGGGGGATGGGGTACTTTTTAATTGGTGTAGAGTTTTTGTTTGGAATGATGAAAGGTTCTGGAACTGAATAGTGCTGATGGTTTCACAATAGTGTAAATGTCTTAATGTCACTGGATTGAACACTTCAAAATACTCAACGATAAACTGTATGTCCTGTGTATTCTACTACAGTAAAAGAGAGAAACAGGGGTGCCTGGGTGGCTCAGTCGTTAAGTGTCTACCTTTGGCTCAGGTCTCTGGGATCGAGCCCCACATAGGGCTCCCTGCTCAGTGGGAAGCCTGCTTCTCCCTCTCCCACTGCCCCTGCTTTTGTTCCTGCTCTTGCTCTGCCAAATAAATAAATAAAATCTTAAAAAGAGAGACAAAGAAAGAAAAAAGGTGGGTTTAAAAAAAAAAGAAGCTTTGTTTCCTAGTAGGAACTTGAGGATAACAAATAATGAAAGAACGTGATACAAATAAATAAGGAAATCCTAAAATTACAATTTAAAAAAAAAAGAGTGGACTTTGGGAATTTGCCGCTTTAACAAGTATCCCTGGTGATTCTAATGCAGGTGGTCCCTAGACCACACTGGGAAACTATTACAGATTAGAGCTCATGACAAGAGCAATGGGAAGTTCTTCATGGTCTAGGAGTCTGTTTTGCCTCCATTTTATTATTTATTTCTCAGGCCATCAGTGACCTCGCTGGGACCCGAGTCCTTTCAAATTCCTTCTCCCTGCCGTCTCATAAATTCCTGCCTCCCACCAGATTCCCACCTGGCTTTATGACTCTAAGGCAGCTGTGGCCAGCATTGTCAGATGCTCCAAATGTATCAGGAGCCTGGTTCGACCTTGACTGTGGCCCACACGATAGCCATGAATGAGTGTTCCTGCCCCACTTCCAAACGGGGGGCGTGGTTCTGTAAAAGCTGGAAGCACTGATGTTCTGTGTCTTTCCATTGCACAGAGAACCTGGGACTGCCAGGTTCATTGACTTGCCTTTTGTTGGGGTCCCCATGACACAGTCTCTGCAGGACTCTGGCTTGGTCTAAAAGGGAATAGAACTATCAGTGATATCACATCAAAACACGCTCGACAGGCCCTCCTGGGCAACCCTAAATGTTTTCCCTATGCTCTTTATTCAGGGTGAGGCTTTTCACACCCGACCTATTGTGCAGGAGAGAAAAGGATAGGCCTGGTTTCCCTGGGGCTCAGGGGTCTTAGAAGTCTTGCCCCACTGAGTGGTCAGACTTAAAATATGGATTCCTTTTCCCTTCATACACCATGAGCCTTAGGTCTTCATGCCAATATCTTTCTGGAGTCCTATCCCTACAGTCCTCTATGTATGCCTAGACAAGTGAGAATTTCTGAATCTATATCCTTCAGGCCCACAGTTTGGGTTCAATTTACATATGTGTCCAAGGTTTGTGACTCTGTATGTATTACACAGCTGATTTGAATATATTATATGTGTGCTTTCAAATAGAAGTTTAGAAAATTATTAATGGGAATAGCAGACATTTTCCAAAGGTTTTAACACATTTTAATTTTGTGGTTTCAAATTTGAAATGATCAAAAAGCCCTCCAGATTTCGGTTCCTAAAAATGTGGATTAAACACCCCATTTTTCAAGGCACCTGCATGGCTCAGATAGTTAAGTGTCTGCCTTAGGCTCAGATCACTATCTCCAGGTCCTGGGATCAAGCCCCACGGCAGGGTCCCTGCTCAGAAGGGAGCCTACTTCCCCCTCTCCCCCGTCTATCCCCCTGCTTGTGCTCTCTCTCTCTCAAATGAATAAATAAAATCTTTAAAAATAAATAAATTAAAAATAAACACCTTGTTTTTCAATGCAAATTGCTTATTAAATGGACTTCTCTTTGGATGCAAACTAACTCTTACAAAGCTGTATTTTGATGAATGATGTTTGAATTATTTAAAAGCTAACAAATTTAATTCTCACTAAAATATACAGAGGTTTGAAAATTAAAAGTGCTTGCTAAGTAACTGAGTAGGGCATTGATTGGTGCCAAATATTTTCAAGTTTTCCTGTGTCTCTTTCCCATCTTTCCTAAGCACAAATCCAATTAAAGGATTTATAAGTTGTGTTTTGATAAATTGTTACCAAATCTGATTTTTCAATGTACCAATGTCTCTTCACAATTGTTTTCAAGGTATTAAGGAGAGAGAAAGGCAGACAGACAGACACCTTAGTTTCCTGACTAGCTGTCCTTTTCTTTCTTTTAGTTAAGCAAACTCCTATTTTTACATCACTAGAGTATGATACGAAGATTATGAGGAAATTGTACTTAGCACTTCTTGACGAAAACACATACACTCCTATTTAACATTGTTCTATAAATTCAAAGTTCTTTGGTTTTTTTTGTTTTTTTTTTTTAAAGATTTTATTTTTATTTATTTTACAGAGGGAGAGAGATCACAAGGAGGCAGAGAGGCAGGCAGACAGAGAGAGGGGGGAAGCAGGCTCCCCGCTGAGCAGGGAGCCCTATGCGGGCCTTGATCCCAGGACCCTGAGATCATGACCTGAGCCGAAAGCAGAGGCTTTAACCCACTGAGCCACCCAGGCCCCCAATTCAAAGTTCTTTGAATCAACTTGGCTTCCATTTCTTATATTCTTAGGATTATATATATGTTAATATCATAATATACATGACTAAGCTATACATTTGCATTCTCTCAAATATTCAAGAGATTTTAACATAAGCACTTGAGAACTGAGACTACTTCTAATCCATGAAACACTCATTTCTACCAATGCTCACTCAGCAGATGTTCATGGACTCCCTCTTATGTCATTGCCAGGGATATAAAGTCAATTACCCTAGCTCCTCATAAGTTATTCAAAGGCTTTATATACTGGTCTGTTTTTGATTGGAAATCTTGCAGCCCTTTTCATTTAATAACAGAGGACCAATTACATTATTTAATCTTAGTATTTCATTATCCTTCCCACAAAAATTTTTTTAAATATAATTTCTGTTTATGGTATTCCTTTCCTCTCCCCTAGTCAAACCACACATTCTTCTGATCACTATATTTTCAACATGATGTGGTAAGAGGAAGTGCATCCCAATCAAAGTAAAAGTGACTCAATCATCAACTACTTGCTTAACTGGTATAGGTCAGGCATTGATTGTTCTAGGCTTTGTAGATACGGAAGTGAAGAAAACAGGTAAGGTTCTTGCCCTCCAAGAGTTTACATGCTATGCATGTAAGGACACCACTAGTTGCTTGTCTAGTAATTTCATTCTGTCTTATTGTTAAGCATCTGAGCCCTGCTTCAGTTCAGAGCAATAATGGACTCTGTTAAAAATACCTGTTTAATCTTCTGTGCATCTAAGGATGGCAAAATGACCCATTCTGGCCATTAA
Source organism: Ailurus styani (assembly GCA_002007465.1). NCBI lineage: Eukaryota > Metazoa > Chordata > Mammalia > Carnivora > Ailuridae > Ailurus > Ailurus styani. The sequence continues at coordinate 2,731,740 of LNAC01000165.1, read as the reverse complement.
GAAGTATTTGTAAGTTGCTAAGTAGGACTTCTTTGAAAGTCTTCAAAGGCATGCTCCTTTGTCTTGTGCTCTTCACTCACCACCCTTCTTCCCAAGAACATGAAAATGATGCCTAGAAGTGGAGCAATGATCTCCTTATGTGGAAATGAAATCCACAGTCCAGTAGCAATGTAGCAGAAAGCTAGAAGGAAACTCCTTGATGCCAGCATGGAGACAATGCGCCATTCATTTAGAGCTATGTCACCAACTACTTGGGTTAGCCACAATGGTAGGGTTTCTGTCATGTGAAGCCTAAGGCAATTCTCACTAATTGTTAAAGGTTAGGTTCCCTGGCAGCAGACTCTGAAATAGTTATTTTCATACAGGAGGCTGTTAGGGAGTGCCTTTGGGATCGACATCTATGGACTGGGCAGAGGGCAAAGCTGGGCTATAGGTATCTCTGAGACGGGGATGGCCCTTCAGACCTGATACAAGTTGGATAAATGGGGCTGGACTTTATAAACTTGCAGGGACCAGTCATAGCATATAGGTTTCCCTGGAAAGGGAGAATGCTTCAGGTGAGACAACTCTTTTCAAGTGAGTCACTTCCTCAGGGGGGCTGACAGCAGGAAACTGTTCACAGCACTTCCAGCAACTGAGGGCTTAGGTCCTCCATTCCTAAAGGAAAGTCTGGGTAGTATATCACAGCATTCACAGCTGTCCATCCTATATGTCCCTTGAATACATTTTTTAATATAAGTTCCATGAGCAACCCCTTTGGGTTCCATTAGGTCTCTTTTCTTGGGAGAAGCCTGAGTGCAAAAAGGTAATGGTGTGAACTACAACCCCCAAAATATTTCATAGGAAGGGATTATTTCTGTTTCTTGCTAGTTACTGCTACCATTGGCTGTAAAAGTAGCTAGACCAGACTTGGTAAATGGGAGGCCATGCTGTTGGGCTCATGCAGATCCCCTGTCCCTGTGACCATCACAGTCCTACTCACGCTCGCATTGTGCTCATTGTGGAATGGCTGGTGACAGAGACAAGCTAAGTAGGGTGTGATGGAATAGCAATGGAGACTCAATGGAGCTGACCCCACAGGGAGCTCGGAAGCTGAGATGTCCCTCTAGAGTGGAGGCTAAATGACTGGAAAGGCAATTCCTGAAGAGAACTGACAATAAAGGGCTGTTTTCTGGAAGTGATTCCTATAACTGGGGCAAAAAGCCTTCATTTCTAAAGAGGGTTCTTGGAGACATACCACAGTGTACATTACACTAATACAAAGATAAGGACATAAGCACCAAACAAATAAGTAAGACAATATAGGATAAATGCTATGAGGAAATGAATAGCATGATGGGACAGAGAATGACTACACTGGGAAGGACAATGATAATTTAGAAAGAGTATTCAGAGAGAGGCGCCTGATGGCTCAGTCGGTTAAGTGTCTGGCTCTTGATTTTGGCTCAGGTCATGATCTCAGGGTCATGATATGGAGCCCCATATCAGGCTCCAGTGCTGAGCGTGAAGCCCGCTTGGGATTCTCTCCCTCTCCCTCTGCACCAACCCCCCCCCCCTACCCCTCCCCCGCCCCTGCACTGACTCCAGTCATATGTGCTCTCTCTCTCACACTAAAAAAAAGAGTGTTCAGGGAGGTCCCTTCTGAGAACATGGCAATTGTACTGAGAGTTAAAGAACGAGAATGATTCTGTCATGAAGACAGCTGGGTAAAGAATTTTCTAGATGAAAAAAATAAAAATAAAAACTCAGAACAGGAAACTTTAAGGTGGGGACAACCTTGGTTGTCACAAGAGAATATGGGGAAATGAGTATAAAATAGAGGTCAGCAGAGGCCAGATTATTTATGACCTTTTAAGTCATGGTGAGAATTTTGCCTTTTATTCTAAATGCAATACAAAGTCTTTAAAAGGATAGAGGTAAGAGAGTAACATCTTCTGGCTACAGTTTTAAAGGCTTTCACTGGGGGAAGTTGGTGCAGAGAGCTATAGAAGAGGCTCCTGTTTTTTAATCTCCCCAAATTCCACCCATAGAAGCACTCAGAAATTAGAATAGCAACAACAACAAAAATCCATAGATAACATCAACACCAAAACTAAGTAAAAAGGTAACCTCATCAACCCCCAAATAAAAGTGAGCTCTATCCCAACAGCTTTAAAACCTGCAGGAAATCAGCATTTGTAAAGGAGGAAGCAGACTAAAGCAATGGGCAGCACACATAAGAACTCCAGAAGAACCATAGGTACTTATTTGAATGCTCTGCAAGACAGTTTGAGAATAGCAGCTAAAACTAGGAGGGGCTAGTTTCACACTATCATAGCCAGTGATGAGAAACTTAAGAAAGTTGCTGGAGTAGTCTGGACCTCTAAGCTCTCAAATCTAATGAGCAAAAACTTCCTTCCAAGACTACACCCCTCACTGAGGTGAAATTCTTGGCAATCAAATCACAACTATTCAGGAGATGGTTAGTAGAGTCAAAGGAAAAAAGGAAAGTCTGTATAAAACTAGGAAAGAGAAGAGAGCTAAGAAACCTCAGAAAGCAAGCCATTGCATTTTCAAACACCTCACAAAAACAACAGGAAGGTGGGCACCTGGTGGGACACAGTCAGTTAAGCGACAGACTCTTGATTTCAGCTTAGGTCATGATCTCAGGGTCCTGAGACAGCCCTGCGTCCTTGGGCTTTGCACTGGGTGTGGATCCTGTTTAAGATTCTCTCTCTCCTTCTCCCTCTATCCCTACCCAACTTGTGGGCATCCACACTCCCTCTCTAAAAACAGTAAGAATAACAACAACAGAAGTGGGAGTTCTAGATCCATGAATTTGGAAATATTAAACTAAAGTTCAAGAACATTAATTTCATATAAAAATGAGCAACTTAGGGGTTTAAAGTCAAATCCCATAGAGTTAAGAAAAAAGAAAAGGAAATATATGATAACATCCCCCAAAACAATGAAAGCAAGCCAGAGTCAGGTTCTTAAACAGATGAGAATATAAACTAATATTTCAAAATAATATAAAACATATCAAGAAAATGATACAATATCTGAAAGAATAAAATAGGTCAGGAAAAAAAACTTTGAAATGAGATAGAACTCAGGGAAGAATGATAAAGAAAAGAAAAGAATTTTATTTCTGGGGGTGCATGGATGGCTCAGTAGGTTAAACATCTGTCTTTGGCTCAGATCATGATCCCAGGGTCCTGGGATCAAACCTCACATCAGGCTCCCTGCTCAGTGGGGAGTCTGCTCTCCTTCTCCGTCTGTCTCTGCCGCTGTTTATGTTCTTTCTCACTCTCTCTTGCACTTCCTCTCCGTCAAATAAATGAGTAAAATCTTAAAAAGAAAAAAATGAATTTATTTCTAAAATAAAGTCTAAGCCAGAAAAAATAAAGAATGGATAAACAGAATACATAATGCTTTAAGAAAAATTGAAGATTAAAAAGAGTAATAATTTTAATACCAAAAAAAGAATATAAAATGGTTAAAGAAGATGAAAAAGAAAATGACAAATATAGAAGGCAGGCAAAGAAGACTCACATACACATAATAAAAGAGAAAAACTCAAGTCAAGGAACAGGACAAATAATAAGAAATACAAAAAAGAAAAGAAAAAACACTTTTCTATACTCAACAGCAATCATAATGAAATTGAAATTACATTTTGAAAAGATCCCATACAACCCTGGGAAAACACAACTCAGAATGACCAATATTAAACTCTAACAGAATTTTTGGACTTAAAAAAATCTTTTGGATACCCAGCAAAAGACCAGATCACTTTCATGAGGGAAATAAAATCATATTGTCCTCAAAATCTTTGACAGTAATGCTTTACGCTAGAAGAAAAATGGAATAACATATTTAAGATGCTCCAGGAAAGGACATGAGAGCCAAGGATTTTATATCCAGCTAAAAAGACTTTCAAATATTAATGACTAGAGAAAAACTGATATCAAAATTCAAGAATTCAGGCGCCTGGCTGGTTCAGTTGAAAGAGCATGTGACTCTTGATCTTGGAGTTGTGAGTTTGAGCCCCATGTTGGGTGTAGAGATTATTTAAAAAAATAAAAACTTTAGAAAAAAAATCAAGAATTCAGAAAATACTGTTTCTATGAGTAACTTCTTAAGAAACTAGAAAATGTGTTTCAGATGACCAAAATTATAGGAAAGACATCAGCATAAAGACTGGTGGTAAGCTCTAAATATATGCTTGTACAACAAATTAACACTAATTGAGAAATAGAAGGGAAAGGGGAAAGTAAGTAATAACTATATGGTCTGACAATATAGAAATAGTATAGCTATTTAAAAAAAAGCAGAAAGAGCTCTTCCAAAAATAATTTTACAGTACTTTCATAATCATAGTGCTAAAAAATACTCATATTATTTATCTTAAATTACTTTGTGTGTAGTTTTGGATACATGGAATGAGTAGTTATGTGGAATCATCTCTAGCATGCTTGACAAGCAGGATCTATGGGGTGAGTGACATATTGAAAAGATTAAGTCAAAACACTAGTCTTGAATTTAGAAGCCCCAGTATCTTTTAGTGGGAGACACTATTTTTAGATCAAATTGCTGCTAGGATGGTCATTTTTTCCAGGACTTTCAGCTTTTGGAGCTGAAATATATGTCTCTTGATTGATTGATTATACAATGCAAGCCCCTAGGATCTTAAATGCCTCTCTGGGAAGAATAAAGGGAAGACAATAGTCCCAGCTGGACTGAGTTTGAAGGTACTGAGAAAACCCTGAAGTGGCTGAAGAACCTGGAATTCAGTTTTCTGCCATCCGTGGAACACGAGAGGTAAAACTCCATTAGGTTATAGAAAAACAAATGTATTTTCTCACACTTGCATTGATGACTGTGAGATTTGTTTCTGCCATATTTCTGTCACTTCAGGGAAAGTAAGTCAAGGTCATCAGCTGAGAATGGAAAGGGGCATGAGCTGGTTAGGCAGAAGGGACATTGAAAACAGCCATCACAGAGAGAATGACAAACTTCCCAGAGAAACTGAATAGGGTGACTGAGCAGTACCGTGTGTCTTCTGAGGTCTGTGGCTGAGAGAAAGTGTTGATAGTCAACCATTATGGAAAGAATATTTTCAACAATTTGCAGGTGAGAAGTTTGACCCAGCCTTGGGTTTAGCCAGCAAGGCACTGTATCATGAAAATGAGAGAGAGGTAAGATTCGTGAGAGTGGACGATCTTGATGTATCATGCTTTTGTATGTTAGAATTAAAAAACACAATGGAATATATTTTTGTTTTGTGTGTATCAGAAAAAAATATAAGGTATGGGTGTGCAACATGTCCTCATGGATGTTATTCTTTCAAATAGCTACCTACATACACTGCAGTAGCATCTTGAACAAAAATAGAAAATAGCGACACCTGGGTGGCTCAGCTGGTTAAGCGTCAGCCTTCAGCTCAGGTCATGATCCTAGGGTCCTGGGATTGAGTCCTGCATTGGGTTCCTTGCTCAGGGGGGAGCCTGCTTCTCTGTCTGCCTGCCTGTGCTCTCTGACAAATGAATAAAGTCTTTAAAAAAAAAAGAATTTTGTTACTCCTATTTGTTATTAAAAACCAGCATGTTTTATGAATAAATTTTCAGTGTGAGTTAAAAAAACTGCTTTGTAGTTTATTATGTTTATTGGGCTTAAAAATCATTGTTTCATTCTTGATGAATGTGATTTATTCCCAGAAAACCATGTGACTAAAATGAACTTATCTGTTGCTCACATAGGAAAAATAAAATATAAGCATAACTACACAATAAACTATTGCTATGGATTGAATGCTTTTCTTCTCAAAACCTACATGTTTTGAGGGACACCTTGGTGGCTCAGTTAGTTAAGCATCTGCCTTCACCTCAGGTCATGATCTCAGGATCTTGGGATCGAGTCCCAAGTGGGGCTCCCTGCTCAGTGGAGAGCCCGTTTCTCCTTCTTCCTCTGCCACTCCCCGAATTCGTGCTCTCTCTCTCTATCTCAAATAAATAAATAAAACATTAAAAAAAAAAAAGATCTACATGTAGAAGTCCAAATCCCCAAGGTGATGGTATTTGGAGGTGGGGCTTTGGGGAGGTAATTAGTTTAGACAAGGTCATGAGAGTAGAGCCCCCATGACAGACTTGATGCTCCATCAGAAGATAAAGCCATCAGAGCTCTCCCACTCCTTCAGGTTGGGATACAGCAAGAAGGGGCCTCCTACAAGTCAGGAAAAGAGCCCTCACCAAGAACGTGACCACACTGCCACCGTGATCTCAGACTTTCAACCTCCAGAACCATGAGAAAAAAATGGTTGATGTTTAAGTCAGTCAGTCTCTGGTAGATGGCTATTTTTTTTGTTACAGCAACCTGAGCTAAGGTGAGTTTATAAAGTATTTTAGGGGCACCTGGGTGGCTCAGTTGGTTAAGCAGCCAACTCTTGATTTCAGCTCAGATCATGATCTCAGGGTCCTGGGATCCACCCCTGAGTCGGGCTCCAGGTGGGGCTCCACATCCCACTCAGTGCTCAGTGGGGAGTCTGCTTAAGAGTCTCTGCCCCCCCAAAAAAGTATTTTAAAATCAGGAATATAATTTATGTTGCAAATACATACAAAGTTCTCAAATTAGAATCTACTATATTTATATATTTAAAAAAATATTATTGGGTAAGATTATTTTTTTAGATCTTAATTTATTTGAGAGAGAGAGAGAGCGAGAGAGCGCAAGAGTGCGGGGAGGGGCAGAGGAAGAGGGCAAAGCAGATTCCCTGCTGAGCAGGGAGCCCAATGAGGACCCAAGGATCATGACCTGAGCCTAAGGCAGATGCTGAACCGACTGGGCCCCCCAGGGGACCCCTACTATATTTATATCTTCCTTGTCAAAAGAAATCAAATGTTTATAGGACATTAAAAATTGTGATTGTCTTTTTTAAAGGAAAAGACTCATAAAATATGTCCACAGTTTTACATAGTTTAATTGTATACCCTGCCCCAAGCAGGTTAAAGAAGAACATTGTCATCCACTAGGCTAACTCCTTTACTGTGCATATTCCAGCTAAATGCCATTTCCCATGGGAAGCCTTTCCTCACCCCCTGAGGCTGAGTTAGGTGCCTGTCTGCTGTGCTCTCATAGCACCATGAATGTACCTTTGGTCAAGGGGTATTAGAACTGCCGTCTGTCTGTCGTCTTACTCATCTGTAAACTCGCTGGGGATGGGGTCATGCCTTGTTCATCAAGATATCCCTGGCATGAAGCCCAGCCCTGCTCAAGATAAGAGCCCTGGGTCTACTTGTTGAATGAATAAAAGAAATGTTGCTAGAAAAGGCAGTAGCCAACTTGATAACTGTAAAATATACTTTGGAAAATGCAAGGGGTTCCCTCCTTCCTACTCTTTTTAATCAAAATGAACAATAATAAGGAAAAAAAAAGGAAAAAGCCAGAGTTTTTTAAATTGTCCATGTGCTAGAAATGTTGGAAACATTAAAAAAAAAATTTAGAACACTAAAGCAAAACAATGAATTTTGCCAAGAAGGAAATAAGACTGTAACATCAAAATTAACATTGTCATTCCAGAATTTGAAAAGGCAAATATTAGAGGAATTTTGGAGAATAATAGTAAAAGTTTCTGTTTATACGGAAGTGGGATGAGTACATACACAGTTCATACAGAGATTTGGTTCAAATCATTTCATTTTATGCAAAGCAGCTAGTGAGCCCATTTTGGCACTTTAGTTTGTTGTTGTCTTTGTCCCAAATCATGTGCTCTGAGGAAAACTATGAATTGGTTTAAACATTAACAGATGCTGGATTTAAAGAGTGATCACCCTCTAAACTGCTGATCGCCACGGAAAAACTAAATACACGTTCTCTGTTCTGTATCAAGTTTGAAGCTATTATACTATGAAGAGATTTCTTATGTTTGAGAAAATTTAAAATATGTGCCATAAAAAGTAATGGTTTAATGGCTATTTGTTTCTCCTTTGTATTTGGAGCTGGTTGACGTCAAACAATTCTTGCTAAAATATACCCAGTATGATGATAATAGCTAACAGTTCTGGAGAGCTCACTGGGTGCCAGGCACTATTCTAAAGACTTTACCAGTCATAACTCATTTAAGCCTCATAATAACTCCACAAGACGTACTATGTCACTTTTACAGATGAGGAACCTGACTCATGGACAGAAACTTGCTTAAGGACACAAGCTATTAGGTAGGACACTTGGGATTCGAACCTAGCTTTAGGGCCTGAGCTCTTAGTCACAGGCAAAAGCCAGCTTTGTTCAACTCGGCAGAAAAGGACTTTATTCCAAGGACAATGGGCAGCCCCCAGGACTTCTGGGACTGCCGGAGAGGTATGCGTGAGGATAAAGAGACAGGAACAACGCCCCAAACCACACCACAGAGCTGCCCTGTGGAGAAGACCACCATCCCTGCCACCACCACGGGCCACTGCACGGGCCATATGTTGGCACAATAAACCTGTGGCTCATTTTCGACATGAGCCCCCAAGGAAAGTCTCTCTTGCTCTTTTATTATTCTGTATAAACCAAACTGACTATGTCGCATTATTTTACTGACGTTATTCCACCTTCCACTGAGGCAGAAAATTGTACTTCTCAGCACTTAACGAATAAACTGGATCAAATAAACGTGGCGAAAATGGTTCTCTATAGTGACGTATCGTTTCTGAACTAGAGGTAGAGGATGTGGCCCAGGGGAAAAGGGGTGCAGGAAGACTGTCAGATTTTGCTGGGCTTTTAAAAGCCTTGTGGTATCTTCTGCATCACGTCTGGTGAGTGTGTGCGTGCATCAGAGATGCACAGTTGGGGAACAAAGGCTAATTTAAGGGACCAGGAACCCCTAGGAGCAGGTCTCTGATCAAAGATCAGGTGCAGAGGGTGAAGTCTGCTTTTTTATGAAACAGTGAAACCTGATACCCACACCATACAGGAGCCGGAAAGCGGTCTGCATCTGCTCCCGACGCCACATTTGCTGACGCCATGTTGGTGGCTTGAAATAGGTCATGGGGCAGTGTTTATACCACAGAGACTGGCAAACAACTCCAGAGCACCAACTGTTAACCTTTCACCCATTAGTAAGATGTACTCTTGACAGAACTGCTGGAGAGGAAATGGGTCCAAGTATACAGTTTCCATTACACTAAATCCAATACTGTATTCCAAGAGAAGATACTTATTGTGCTTATTCAATGAACATCTGAAAAGTCACAGAGGAGGATGAACCTCAGTCTCCTTGGAAATTTATTTTTATTTTTTTTTTAAAGATTTTATTTATTTATTTATTTGATAGAGACACAGTGAGAGAGGGAACACAAGCAGGGAGAGTGGGAGAGGGAGAAGCAGGCTCCTCGCCAAGAGCTGATTGTGGGGCTCAATCCCAGGATCCCAGAATCATGACCTGAGCCAAGTGGAAGGCAGATGCTCAAAGACTGAACCAGCCAGGCGCCCCTGAAAATTTATTTTTAAATGAAAACTAGAATAGCATCCCCGGTGATACACTTTAACAATATAAGTAATTAGATTTCAATGTATTGTACTTCCTAAACAATAGCTAATAAGCTCAAAATACATTTGGGTCAAAGAACTTTTTGAGAATGTTCATTTGGAGGTTGAAAACAAGAGAGATCACAAAAAATGGATAAAAAAGAATATTCGCAGTTAGCAATAACCACCAGAGCATTAAAATGAGAATGAGTCAGTCAAGGTATCACTCATTATTGCAAAAAAATGAACAAATCACAATCAGCCCAATGTATGCAGGGGTCTCTCTCTCCTTGTACAATCTGGATGTAGTGCACCCACCACCGAGGTGCTCCTAAAGGGAAGAGGACATTCAGTGACAACCTTAGCATGGGCCAACCGCAGACAAACAAATGAGGTGGCAAGGAGTGTCAGGAAGAATCACAGACTCTGATGGGGCAAAGACACCAAAATAAACTCTACTTTGTTGCCAAAAGTGCCCAAAGATCAAGGAGAAAGACAGAGCTCAGATTCCGACCCCTACAGTTTCTTCCCTGATTACCCACAGGTTGCTTACCCTTGATGAAAGTTACTGACCATCTGCGCCCCATCTGTAAGATGTTATGACAATGCTCAGGGTGTCAAAAATTGTGTCAAGGGCTTAAGCAGTCTCCACAATGTAAGCTAAGCAGATACAAGGGCGGTCATTACTCAGAAGTCACATTAAAAAGGCTGTCTTACCTTAGGATTTCCAGACACAGAAAAAATACCATTACTCTAAACACGAAGGGCAGTGATAAGGTGTTTTTTATTACAGGCTTCTAGGACTGCCAAGGTTGATACCATCTGTGTCTGACAGAAGGAATCTTCCGTGATGATTATCTCCCTCTCTGAGGGAATGTTATGCTGTTACATTAGTCTGCTGGGGCTGCCATAACAAAATACCTTCGACTGGGTGGCTTACACAATAGAAATTTGTTGTCTCACGAATCAGAGGCGAGAAATTCAAGATCAAGGTTCCAGTTGATCTGGTTTCTGGTGAGTGAGCTCTCTTCCTGGCTTGCAGATAGCTGCCCTCTTGCTCTGTCCTCATGCACGCAGAGAGAGAAAGAAAGAGAGTGCTTGAGAGAAAGGGGGGGAGAGAGAGAAAAAAGGGGAAATTGGAGGGAAAAAAAGAGGGAGGGAGATGAAGGAAGGGAGGGAGAGAGAGGGAGGGTGAGAGAGCTCTCTGGTGTATCTTCTTATAAGGAAACCAATCCACTTGTATCAAGGCTCCACTCTTATGACCTCATTTATCTTAACTACCTCCTTAGAGATCCCATTGCCAGACATGGCCACAATGAGCATTAGGTCTTTAATACGTGAACTTAGGTGGGGGGCGGGGCGGCACAGATATTCAGTTCTTAACAGCCATTTGTCCACAGCAATCTGGAAGAGGGGGTCATTCACTATCTGGAGTCAAGCATTGGGCACAATACCTCTTATTACTGAAATTCAGTCCTCCTATAGATTTTCAGCAGAGTTTTCCCTTAGGATGAGGAAAGAGACTGAAGACAAAGATTTCCCTTTTGTTTTCCAGGTTGTCAGGCTATGGAAAATGGGGAAATGGGGACAGACAGTACAAATGAAGGGGTAAGGTCCAAAGCGAGGCAGGGCAAATCCTATGCAACGATTTTTGCCTGGTCCATTGTTGTCCAGACCACTCTACCCCTGCAAAAGGAAAAACAAAAAAGAGAGAGAGAGAGAGACTTTTCGCTGGGGCCTAGAGTCCCTCTTAGGGACTTGTGAGTGGAAACTAAGTCAGCCCTGCTGTAAAGTCGGGAAGTCTCTGCCCAGGTCTATCCTAAGAAATCTGAGTACAGAATATCATGGGGAACTTGCCATAGCCTAAGCAATGAGGCTGAGAAAAGAACTCAAAGGCTTTAAAGATAATCCCCAATTTTAAAAATTAGGGATAAAAGTTTAAAAACATTTTTTTAAATTAAAAACAATCTTTTAAATTCCCCTTCAGGAGAAATCCTAACACTGTCACCCCAGTGATGAGTGCCCAGCCAAGCCCTTGGAGTTGTTATGGAAACGCACCTAATGACTGCCATCCCAGGGACCTGGGTGTTGCTCTGGGTGTTTTCATTGAGGACCTAAGCCTGAGGCTACCTCAATTTTGTTTCACCAGATCTTTAATTTTCTTTGAGCAGTCTGATTTTTGTTGTTGTTGTTTGCTAACGTGAGGGCTTTGCCCACTATCTAATTATTACATTCCATCATTACAGAGGGTGAGTCTGTACTAGCTATTTGAATGAAAGGCAATGTTTTATACTGACATTTTAATCAGTGGAACTTACTGTCATAAAAATCTCTGTGAGACAGTAATGATTTGCAAAACCTAATATTACATCTTCTGTAGAGTCTGGCATCTGTGTATAATTGACCGATTTATTAGATGCTTGTGGTTCATTGATTTTCTAGACAGAAAAAAAATTGGATTGCAGTTTCTAGCTGCTATTTTCTTCAAATTGATCATGTTGGCTCTCATAAATGTTCCCTTTGTTCCCCTCATGCTCTTACTTTTGCACAAAAGAAACTGTATTATATACAGTGTGGTATCATTGGCCTTGGAATTAAAGTCAGAGTTTTGTTTTTTGTTTTTTCCTGCAGAAGCTCTTTTGTGCTGCTGTTGCAAAGAATTTTGAAGGCAGTTTTATTCAAAGGAATTATCCTTACAAAGGGCTGCTTATTTTCTGAATATACATCTCTTCAGTCTAGCATTATCCCTATAAAAGGAAATTTTCTGAAAGCTATTTTGCTTGATTTATAATGATGCCAAACAAATAGACATTTATTGACAATTAATCTTGGGAACCACTGCCAATGGAAGGATGAATTTCAAAAACATTTTCTTTATGCTATTCCTGATAAGATGTTTCTGGCTTGGATGGGGGTTTTACTAAAAGAAGTCATAATATTGAAACCTAAGGCCACGAAATGATTAAAAGATTGAAAGCAAAGAATTGTCCCTTACATAAAATACAATGTAACATACGGGAGGAGGCAGATAGGGGTTGAGGATTACTCATTCTTGCCGAGCTTATGAAAAAAGCTAGAAGTAAACAGAAGTAAGGGAAAACTAGAAATAAAGGGAATACTTAACTAATTCTATGAGGCCAACAGAACCCCAATACTAAAACCAGACAAAGACATTACAAGAAGGAAAACTATAGACCACTATCTCTCACGAACACAGATGCAAAAATCCTGAACAACATATTAGCAAATTGAGTCCAACAATGTATAAAACAATTTATAAACCATCCACGTATGCAGGGCTGGCTTAACATTTGAAAATAATTAATGTAATCCATCATCACAACAAGTTAAAGAGGAAAAGTTGTATGATCCTATCAATAGATTCAGAAAAGGCATTTGACAAGGAACTTCCTCAAACTGGTAAAGAACAGATACAAAAACCCTACAGGTAACCTCATATTTAATTGTGAGAAATTAGATACTTCCCTTCTAATATCAGGAACAAGGCAAGGATAACCACTCTCACTCTTATTCAACATTGTACTGAAAGTCCTAACTAATGCAATAAGGCAAGAAAAGGAAACAAAATATATACAGATTGGAAAGGAAGAAATACAACTGTCTATTCACAGACAGCATGAGTGACTATGTAGAAAATCCCAAAGAATCAGCAATAACAACAAAAACCTCCTGGAACCAACAAGCAATTATAGCATGGACATAAAATACAAATATACAAAAGTTCATTGTTTTCTTGTATATCAGCAATGACAATTGGAATATGAAATTAAGAACATAATACCACTTATATTAGCATCCCCAAAATGAAACACTTAGGTATAAACCCAACAAAATATGTAGAAGATATATATATGAGGAAAACTAAAATCCTCTGACAAAAGAAATCAAAGAAGATTTAAGTAAGTAGAGAGATATTCCATGTATGTGGATAGGAAGATTCAATACTGTACAATTCTCCCCAACTTGATCTACATACTCAGTGCAATCCCAACCAAAATCCAAGCAAGTTATTTTTTAATATAGATGGTATAGTTCTAAACTTTCTATGGAGAGACAAAAGACACAGAGTAGTAACCACGATATTGAAGGAAAAGAACAGTCAGAGGACTTACACTATCCAACTTCAAGATTAACTATAAAGCTACAGTAATTAAAATAGTATAATATCGGGGGCGCCTGGGTGGCTCAGTGGGTTAAAGCCTCTGCCTTCGGCTCAGGTCATGATCCCAGGGTCCTGGGATCAAGGCCCGCATCGGGCTCTCTGCTCTGCAGGGAGCCTGCTTCCTCCTCTCTCTCTGCCTGCCTCTCTGCCTGCTTGTGATCTCTCTCTTTGTCAAATAAATAAATAAAATCTTAAAATAAAATAAAATAAAATAGTATAATATCGGCAAAAGAATAAACAAATAGAGAAACAGAACAGAATAGAGAGTCCAAAAGTAGACCTACACAAATCAAGTAAAACTGATCTCTAATAAAGGAGCAAAGGTAATTCAATGGAAAAGGATAGCCTTTTCAACAGACAGTGCTGGAACAACTGGACATCCACTTGCAAAGAAAAGAAAAAAAGGGAAAAAGAAAAAAAAAAAGGCATCCAGAAATAGACCTTACTCTTTTCACAAAAATTAACTCAACATAGATCACAGTACTAAATGCAAAATGCAAAACTATAACATTTATGGAAGATGCTATAGAGAATATATTGGTGACCTTGCATTTGGCAAGGACTTTCTAGATACAACACCAAAAGCATGATCCATGAAAGAAAAAACTGATAAGTTGAATTTCATGAAAATTTCACATTTCCACTCTGTCAAAGACACTGTTAAGAGAATGAAAGAACAAGCCCGCAACTGGAAGAAAATGTTTATAAAACATATATCTGATAAGGGACTGGTATCCCAGATACACAAAGAACTCTTAAAACTTAACAATAAGAAAATAGAAGAACTCAATTTAAAATGGGCAAAAGATCTGAACAGATGCCTCACCAAACACACTATACAGATGGCAAAAAAAAAAGCACATGAAATGATGTTCAACATCATATGTCATTAGGGAAATGCAAATGAGAACAACAACGAGCTACTTCTACATACCTGTTAGAATGACTACAATATATAAAACTGATATTACCAAATGCTGGGTGAGAATGTGCAGTGAGGGGCGCCTGGGTGGCTCAGTGGGTTAAAGCTCTGCCTTCAGCTCAGGTCATGATCTCAAGGTCCTGGGATTGAGCCCCACATCAGGCTCCCTGCTTAGCAGGGAGCCTGCTTCCTTCTCTCTCTGCCTACCTCTCTGCTTACTTGTAATCTCTCTCTCTCTCTGTCAAGTAAATAAATAAAATCTTTAAAAAAAAAAAAGAGAATGTGCAGTGACAGGAACAAGCTCTCATTCATTGTTGGTGGGAATGGAACTTTATACAGCCACTTTGCAAGACAGCTTTGCTTTCTTACAAAATTAAACATTCTTTTAACATATGACCTAGCAATTGTGGTCTTTGAGATTTACCCAAACCAGCTGAAAACTTGTGCCCATACAAAAACTTGCATGTAAAGGTTTACAGCAGATTGACTGATTGATTTAAAGTAGGTTCCATGCCCAGCACCAAGTCCTATGCAGAGCCCAGTGTGGGGCTTGAACTCACAACCATGAGATTGAGAACTTAGTTGAGATCAAGAGTCAGATGCTTAACTGACTGAGGCACTAAGGCATCCCAGCAACTTTATTCTTAATTGCCAAAATTTGGACTCAATCAAGATAGCCATCAATAGAGGTGAATAAAGTATGGTACATCCATACAAGGGAAAATTATTTAGCATAAAAAGAAATGAACTATCAAACCACAAAAAGGCATGGAGGAACCTTAAATGTGCTTTGCTAAGTCAAAGAAGCCAGCCAGTATAGTCCATACTATATGATTCCAACATTTAAGACATTCTGAAAGAAGTAAAACTATGGAGACAATAAAAAAATCAGTGGTTGTCAGAGGTTTAGGCCTAGGATGGGAGAGATGACTAGGTGGGGCTGGGGGGGTGGT
The DNA here is from genome assembly GCA_002007465.1 of Ailurus styani. Taxonomy (NCBI): domain Eukaryota; kingdom Metazoa; phylum Chordata; class Mammalia; order Carnivora; family Ailuridae; genus Ailurus; species Ailurus styani. The sequence goes on along the minus strand of LNAC01000165.1, from coordinate 2,716,193 downwards.
TAGGCTGGTGAAATTATTCTGTATGATATTATAATGCTAGCTACATGTCAGTATGTATTTGTTAAAATCCACAGAATGCACACCACAAAGAATGAACCCTAATGTAAACTATGAAAGTTAAGTTAATAATAACGTGTCAATACTGGCTTATTGGTTATAACAAACACACTAAGATTCCAAGGATTCAAGATGATCATAACCAGGAAAACTGTGGGGAGAGGAAGCCCATGGGAACTCTGTACTTTCTGCTCAGTTTTTCTGTAACCCTAAAACAGCTCCATAAAATTAAGTCTACTAATTACAATTAAAAAATAAAGCTTTCTCAAAATCAATTTTTAAAAAGGGCAAGGGGAAAAATTAAAAGGTCAGGGGAGAAATGTAGCTATATAAGTATATATACTTTTGGATAAAAGGGAAGCTTCACCACTAAATACAGGAGCACACAAAAGGGGACCTAGACACATGAAAAAATTATTATGAACACCTACATTTTATGATAAATTGGACAAACACCCAAAAAGGTAGAAAAATAAGCAGCCAGAAAGCAAACAGCACATCTACTCAAAATTGAAGACATGTAGTCACAATGCGCTAAAATGAGCAACCCCAAAGGGTCACAATGGAAGCAAAGGAACCAATAACCTTTCAGAATCATCCCCGCCGAGGCTGTGCACCAGCTGGGCAGCCAGACTACTCTGCAGGTGACCTGTGAAAGTCAACTGCAGCAGCAGCCCCTTCCTGGCGTGGCCGAAGTCCGCTGGGTCTCTGTCCCAACCTGAGGAGAGGGTTTGCAAGTGTGGAGGGCTCGAGGTCTGACAGAGAACGTCACAGCCAGGGTTCCCACAGAGCAGTGGATGACCCAGGACAGGGAATGACTTCTCAGACTGTGAACTAGAGGGCAGCTGAGCACAGAGACAGTGTGTAAAGGAGATCTGGTCACACTGCATGGGCCAGATTCCAGCTCTGACCCTTCCTGGCGACGAGACTATGAGAATCACATGAGAAAAGGAATGAATATGTCAGCTGTCAATATTCTCTGTTTTTTACTTCACTTCCTACCAAATAGATTCTCTGTCTGGCTCCTTTGTGTTGTTAACTCCATTGGACAAAATGGAAGACTTTATTTTCTTTTTCTGCACAGGATGCTGCCTTTTCCATCTTTTTTCTTTTCTTTTTCTTTTTTTTTTTGACATTTAAATAATTTGTAGGCATTTATTGTGGAAAAAATTCAAACATACCAAGTAAACAGAATAGTACAATGAACTTCTTTTCTTACAATGCTGCTTCTGTCCCTTGCCCAGATTCCGGGTCTCCAAATTCCAGCCCAGGCTCGGCAAGCTAATGCTGCTTATTTTTTTTTTAATATTTTATTTATTTGACAGAGACACACAATGACAGAGGGAACATAAGCAGGGGCAGACGGGGAGGGAGAGGCAGGCTTCCCGCCAAGCAGGGAGCCCGATGTGGGGCTTGGCCCCAGAATTCCAGGATCATGACCTGAGCTGAAGGCAGACGCTTAATGACTGAGTCACCCAGGCGTCCCATCGTTGCTTATTTTTAAATCGAGAGGGCAACCCTGTACCGATGTACCTAAATGTACCTCTGTGCATGTATATTATGTACCTAACACGCCCATGCCTCTGTGGTTTTACTGGACCTGCCAGATTAGGATAGCAATTATTTAAAAACCCATGGAAAAAGACAAATAACATTCTTTATGTAGTAGCAATGTGGAAGTTGCATCAAAATGAAAATGAAACTAACTTTATTTAAACAAGTAAGAGGTTCTAGGTGGTTCTCAAAAGAAAATTACTTGGGTGGTCACAAAAATAATGTATATGGAACAGGCTCCCGAATCTAAGGAACGTGGAAGAAAAAGTCTGCTTTTGGACTCAGGCTCTGGAACCACACAGTTGGGAGGCAGGTGGTGGGAGCAATTTTGCATCTGCTTCTTCACAGCCTGGTGATTGGGCAGAATTTTATGGTCAATAGCAGCACAGATTTGGCAACTGTACACTTGAAGTCCAGAAATTGAATCACCGAAACAACCCAGGGAAAAAACAGAGAGAAAAATGGGGAAAATAAGCTTCATCCAATAACTGGAAAATAAAATAATATTTTTTTAAACATAAAGGTTGGAGAGAAGGGCAAACTTTGGGTCAAAAACAAAAAGAGAATAAAAAAAATGAATAAAGTCTTGAGGAGGGGAGGCTTGTGGAGAAATAGAGTTTCCAAGGCTTTGGGAAATGAATGGGATGCATTTCAGAAGATCCAGAAATTGCACAAGTGTTCTTTGGAATTAGTACAAGATTAAATAAGAGATGTGAAGATAAGGAAACATCGAGGACAGAGTGACTCTTCTCTCTGTATCTGAAATAAATATTTCCTTTGTTAAGAAAAGAAAAAAGACAAGAAAAACCACAAGTGTTCAGGAAATTTTTCATTCAAAAATATACTTAAGGCAATGGAAACTAGTCCAGTATTTAATATCCTATTAAAATTAAAAGAAGAGAAACACCAGAGATCAACATACCTAATTCTGAAGAAATCACACTTATTTATTGTACTATCGTATCAGTGGATTTATAAGCAGCAAGCCAATAAAGTTACTGCTGTTATTGCTTTAATCATCAGTAATAATAACAGATGCTGCTTTTTAATAAAGAGCTAGGTTAATAGAGTAAAGGGGCTGACGCAGGTTCTCCAGAGTATTGAGTGTCAGAGTTTGTGTTCATGTGTTCATGTGAGAAGAATCCTTAACACCTAAATAATTTATTTAGAAGAGAAAGTTTTTGTTGTCAAATTATATTTTATCACCCTAACCGGCAAATTTCTCCCCGCATAGTAGTTCAAAGCATAGGCCTTGCTATCAGGCTGCTTGTACTCAGATCCTGGCTCTGCTCCTTACTTTCTGGGTGACCACAGGCAAAGTACTTATTCTCTGTTCCTGTTTCTGCATCCATAACCCGGGGTGGGGGGAGGATATCAATAGTACCTACTGCAGCAAGTTGTTGTCAAGAGTAAAAGAGTTACAACAGTGAACTAGGTAACAGATGGTTAGTGTATCATGGATTTAACAGCTTAAGGAGCAACTCCCCCTCTACTCGCCCTTTCCACCCAAGTCTTTGGGACCTCAGGAGTCCAGACATTCCCCTGTGCCTGGCAGAGTATGCAGACTTTCCCTAGGCAGTAGATCTACCAGGAAGAGCTCCAAAATGAGTCCAGATGATCCCCAAGCAAGGCTGAGATGTGAACCCACTCAAGGTGGTCTGATTCTAAATAGAGGCAGGCCTCAGAAGAACTGCAGCGCTGTGGGAGCCACGATAGGGCCAAGACACCAGGCAGGTGACCCCTGGGCCTTGAGAATGCTGAAAGCAAACTGGGAGGTATTCTACAGCAGCCACGTGGGCTAAAGAGAGTAAGTACAGTAAGTACAGTAAGCACAGTAAGTACAGAGTTCCATGCATAGTCACCTAGAGGGTTGAGGTGCCCTCCAACCAAAGGTCAACAGAGACAGCAAGGACTACCAAAAGCCTTGGACTGGGGGAGCCTCTCTTAAATGCACAGTCTTCAGGATACTTCTCTAAAACCCAGATATTACCAGGTGAAGGGAAGGAGGAGAGACTCTCTGAGACCCTGAGCATTTGACCCTAGAGAAGCTGGGTTATGTTAAATCTGAATCAAGTTCTTCTTAAATGGTAAGATCAAGTTTTTTCAATGGTCAGCAGAAATAGAAGCCTAAGGAAGAGGTAAATCCAAGAGGAAGGAAGGAAGGAAGGAAGGAAGGAAGGAAGGAAGGGAGGAAGGAAGGGAGGAAGGGAGGAAGGAAAGGACGAAGGGAGAGGAAAGGAAGGAAGGAAGGAGAAACTGGCCGTTGTGGCACTTCTCAGAAAGAGCCTGTTATCACTAAGGTGAACATCATTTCTGTTTGCCCAGAACCACCCATGTTGGCTCTGCTTGACTCCTGTTCTAGCATAACTGAATAGCATCCTTTTCACTCTCAACAGGGTTCCAATGTGGATGATTTGCAAGGGTACCCTAGTTATAACCCACTCCATTGTACATGCTTTGTCCAGAATTTCCAAGAGTTGGTATACAGGTTTCTACCACCCAATAAAAATAACCCTCAAGGGCGCCTGGGTGGCTCAGTGGGTTAAAGCCTCTGCCTTCGGCTCAGGTCATGACCTCAGGGTCCTGGGATGGAGGCCCGCCGTCAGGGCTCCCTGTCAGCGGGGAGTCTGCTTCCTCCTCTCTCTCTGCCTACTTGTGATCTCTATCTGTAAAATAAATAAATAAAATCTTAAAAAAAAAACCCTCAATATCAAAATGGAGCTGAGTCACTGAGAAATGGGGGTGCAGAGTAGAGGCAAGCTCTCAGAAGCAAAAGAAATGCTGAAGAGAAAGAGCTGTGGTATCTCTGGGTGAGGTACTGGAGAAGAGCTTCACCCGGCATGCAGCCCAAAGAGGGTTAGACGAGATGGGCTCAACATTTCAAGGTAAGAATTCTCTGAGTAACTGACTTTGACTTTTCTCCTGGGATGCAAAGACTTACCCATGAGATGACTATGATATGACAGTGTGATGCTGATGGCCGTAACCAGAGCTGCAGCAAGGCAGCTTGGGGCCAGTCAGGGGCCAATCAGGGAAGCAACTCCCTGAGCCCCCGCTGCTCTGCCCAGGGATGGCACTGACACGCCCCTGGAAATCAGAAGAACCAGAAAGCAGGGGATGTGACGGGCTTCAGAATAGCATGGCTTCCTGGCTGGAAAATATTTTTTTAAGAGATTTTATTTTTATTTATTTGACAGAGAGAGATACCATGGGAGAGGGAGCACAAGCAAGGGGAGTGGGAGAGGGAGAAGCAGTCTTTCCAACAAGCAGGGAGCCCAATGCGGGGCTCGATCCTAGGACCCTGGGATCATAACCTGAGCCGAAGGCTGACGCTTGATGACTGATTCACCCAGGTGCCCCCTGGGTGGAAATTTTTAACTGGTCAGGGACAGAAGAATATTTGGCTTTGACGAGGTCATGTGTTGCCTGGGAGTGTATGGGGTGCTATAACCTTAAAAAGCCGTCAGTACTGCAGGGAACAGTAGTCTTGGAGAAAGTCCAAGAATCTGCACTCGGTGGTTCTGACAGGATATTTGGTCTACATGCTCATCCTTGGAGGAAAACTGAATGTTGCTGCGATTGAATTTCAAGGCCAAAAATTCAGTATCAAAGGTGGAGATTCTTCTTTGAATGGGAGAAAAAAAAATTCAGCAGTCATGTTAACATAAGCAATCTTGGTCAGCTGAGGTCAGGTTAAATCAAAACAATTTAGTTTTTAATGATTGTCAACAACTTTTCCCAGCTCCATTTTATATCCTCATTCTTGAGGCTACTCACTGTATTTATTTTCCATTTTTATGTCATACTGTTTATCTAATTATAAACCACATCATAAATGACAATTATTGAAATATATTTGGCTCTTCCTGCTTTTCTTTTAATCCTTTTCCAAGAAGAGACATGAACTTTGGGATTTTTCCTTCTCAGGGAAGTTTATGTTTCAAAGTCAGGTGAAAACTGCCTGAAGACGACCTCCCTTTCTGTTTTGTTTTTTTTTTTAAGATTTTTTAAAAATTTATTTATTTGACACAGAGAGATCAGATCACAAGTAGGCAGAGAGGCAGGCAGAGAGAGAGGAGGAAGCAGGCTCCCTGCTGAGCACAGAGCTCGATGTGGGCCTCGATCCCAGGACGCTGAGATCATGACCTGAGCCGAAGGCGGAGGCTTTAACCCACTGAGCCACCCAGGCACCCCTGGGTTTTGTTTTGAAAATAAAAAAATTAAGAGATTTTTGAAAGAGGAAAGAGAGATAGGTATCCAGTTTTGGAGTGAGAGAGAATAGAAGAAACAAGAGAATGTTTAATGCAAGAAAGAAACAGCAGTGAGATTTTAACATTTAGTGATTGAGGGAGGGTACAGAACCTCAGAGGAGCTTGTGTGAGGGACTCCGGGCTCCGAGTCCCCTGCCCCAGGGGCACTAAAACTGTGGAGCAATTTCCAAGGCCTATAAAGTCACAGACAGCTGTAATCTAGGGGGCGGCCAGTGTGGGCCATTCAGCCATGGAGTTTTCCAAATGTTCTGCTTTGTCATAAGACCTCAGAAGCCCTCAAAAGATCCTGGCTGGCAGTGGGGGAAGATAGTGGGAAACAGAGAATGGAGTACTACTAATGACTGTGATTAACTTTCCTCTCAGAGTTAGATTTGATTTGATTTTTGAAAAAATAAAGTTAATGATATGTTTCTTTTCTTAACGTGGTACAGGAGGATAGATATCGACCAAAAAGGTAAGCTATGAAAAGGAAATTCACCAGGAATGGTACATATTTGAAGGGCATAAAAGCAGTTCCAAACCTATTAATATTTTAAATTCAGCTCTTTGAGTTAGAGTTGCAAACAACTATTGGAATGGATGAATTCAAGTTTTACTTCTTATTATTCTAGTCTCTTCTTAGTGGATGTTCTAATTAGCCATGTGTTTAGGAAGGAGCGAAACCAATGGGGAAACAGACTGAATGCAGAAGAACTCCATTGACCGATTGGCAAACCAGCATCTAAATTATAGAAAAGGCTAATATTAAGATGTTTTCATTTTTTTTAAGTAGGCTCCATGCCCAATGTGGAACCCAATGCAGAGACTGAATTCATGACCCTGAGAGCAAGACCTACGCTGAGATCAAGAGTCCCACACCTAACCAACTGAGCCACAGAGACACCCCAGTATTAAGATGTTTTAATGCTAGCATTATCTGTATTCCAATAGGGACTGTGAATTTAGCTGTAGTTCAACCTGAAAATGGGCTTGTGGGTTGTTTTTTTTTAATCTTTGTTTTCTGAACTAAGGATCCCTTTTAATTGATGTTATTTTAAGGACTATTGACAAAGAGTCCTCTAATACAATTTTCCTTTAACATGGGATAGAGTTTTTGACTGTGAAGAATGGAATCCAGGTTCTTTTGAATAGATGCAAGGTAGCACGGCATGTCATCAAGAAACTCAAACAGTTCGTGTTCGGCAGAAACAAAGATTATATCTTTTTTGTTATAACCTTTTAGGAAAGGTGCTATGGAGGTATTAGTCACATTTTACTTTAGCATCCAAGAGGGGGCAAAACTGACTAAGAAGCAGTTGCCCATGCCCATATGAAAGATTCCACTTTCGCATTAGGGTGTTAAATATCTAACTACAATTTTTACTCTTTTAAAAGAGATACCTGCCCGGTTTCAGTGGGATTTCCCCCAAGTAAATTATCCAAATTGAGTATTAATCCTTAACATTGGTCACTTTTCTTACACTTATTTTTTTTGTTTTATTTATTTAAGTAATCTCTACACCCATTGTGGGGCTCAAACTCACAACCTGAGATCAAAAGTCTTATGCCTCTCTGACTGAACAAGCCAGGCACCCCTCCTCAGACTTCTTAAAAAAAAAAAAAGAAATTATTTATTTAATTATTTATTTTAGAGAGAATGGGGGGGGCACAGAAGACGAGCGAAAATCCCAAGCAGACACCATGCTGAGTATGGAGCCAGACGCTGGGCGTGATCCCCTGACCCTGAGATCAAGAGTAGGATGGTTAACTGACTCAGCCACCCAGGCGCCTCCCTCCTTACACTTCTAATCTAGTTAGAAGAATTTTCTGAGGAAAATGACTTTCTAACTGGAGACTCCTGAGTTCAGCCCAGGTTGCTCTGGAGAACAGGGTCTTTACTGAGCCTCTACAAAATCTAAGATTGTCGGCATGAACTTGTTCCTGTGGGGCCAGCAGGCCTGCATCAAAGCTGGTCACAAGGAGATAGACCTTGGATGTGAAGCCAGGTGAAAAGTAATTCAACTCACTGCATTCAATTCTGTGGGTTCTTTGAAGACTTTGTTTCATTGAAGGGAGGTTGAAGATGAGCAAGCAATACAGCCTTGCTAACCCCATTTAGCCTCTGCTCTGTCAGCATAAAGTACTGAAAGTCCTCATTATCCAAGAATAATTGGTACCAGAAAAGAGCCACTTAAAAGTGAATCTGCACAAAGAGGGAAGCAACTTTTAACAGTAAATAGCAAATAAAAAAGAAAGTTTTATTAGGCTCTTATCTTGAAAAATGAAGCTAAAATTATGAAAATTAGTTTTATATGACATTAAAACTTTGAGGTTATCACTTCATCTCCATAAGAATTCTTAGGATAAAGGAGGAATTAGGCTTTACTTGCTTTTTCGGGGGGTATAATATTTTTTTTCCAACAAAGTTGTCTCTTAGCATAGTTGACATTCTTTACATTTGACTTTCACTGCAAACTAGAAAGAGGGTCATTTTTCTCTGCAAATATATTCAAGGATTGCCTCCTATTTTATAAGATCTTTTCTTAATCCTTTGATAGTCAAGTCATTCTTTTTCAAAGTATCATCATCCCCGTCAACTTCTGTTCTTCAGCTGTCAACTCTCTGCCAGAAACTTACTTTCCAGTGGCTCGTGAGTGGGAGGAGTGAATGGTTCTTTAAATTCAGTGACTTTATGAAAGTCTCTATATGGTAAGATTTGCCACTGTTTTTGAGTTTATTTGCCTCGTATGATAGAATGTTAATAAAATCAAACTACCATGAATATTCAGGCAATCACAGGTTTTGAAACATCTTGAAGACTATTTGAGTAGGAATTCCTATAAGTGGGGTCAGTTTATTGTTAAAAATGTTCAGGTTGTGGGGTGCCGGGGTGGCAGTCAATCAAGCAGCTGACTGCTGGTTTTGACTCAGGTTGTGATCCCAGGGTCATGAGATTGAGCCCCACGTGGGGTTTGTGCTCAGCACAGTTTGCTTGAAATTCTCCCTCCCCCTGCCCCCCCACTTGCCTGCACTCTCTCTCTCTCTCTCGAATAAATAAGTAAAACCTTTAAAAATTTTTCAGGTTGTGACATCTTTTGCAATTCCATCACGTCAGGGATTCAACAATGACTGTTCAGATAATAAGAATGTCTCTGTACAACCTAACAGTTGGGAGGCATGCAGGTGGAAGGGAAAAGACCCAGAGCCAATTGTTAACAGTTGAAAAAATTTAAAAAAAAAAAACCTTACCCCTTTATTAAAAAGTCATTTTAAAACCTTGACCTTTTCTTTCCATTTTCCACATTCTTATCAAAGCAGTCAATCACCATGATGGAAAGGAAAACCGTTTCTATACTGCTGTAAAGACAGTCTGTGCAATGACTGACCACATTTGAATGTTCCTGGAAAGACACTGCCAGTTTTAGTTTGTTTCAGAATACTCTGCTGGCATTTCTGGTCGTGGCTATCTCCGTAGAAGTAGCCTTACCCCCTAAATTGTAGGAGCACTGAAAGAAATAGCCCCTAGTTAAAAATGCATAATACAAAATTGTTTAAGGATTGCCCAAGGTCAACATTTTTCTTAGACATGTATTGAGGCAGAGGAAAGGTGGCTCCTGGTCTGGCAACAACTTTGGGGTTTTATCTTGGGAGGACACAGTATTGAGGCCCTATAGACACAGATGAGTGCAAGAGTTGAGTACATGGACGCAAGAGTCACAGGCTGGGTCTGGGTCCCAGATCGGCCTTTTATTCCCTGTGTGATCTGAAGCAAGTTACTTAACTTCACTGTGACTCTCTTTTGGGGGGATTAAACAACAGAATTTTATTTTCTCACAGTTCTGGAGGCTGTAGGTCCAAGATCAAAGTGTCAACAGGGTTGTTTTTTTCTGAGGCCTCTCTCCTTGGCTTGCAGATGTCATCTTCTCTGTCATTTTCATATGGTCTTCCTTCTTCAAGTGTGTGTGCCCTAATCTCCTGTTCTCATAAGGACGCAAGTAATTTTGGATTAAGGTCCAGTTGTCACTCAATTATTTCTCAAAGTCCTTGTTTGTAAATACAGTCATATTCTGAGAAACTGGGGTGGGGGGTGTTAGGGTTTTAGCTTATGAATTTTGGGGGAAATTCAGCCCATAACACCTGGGTATAGAAGTCTAGTTTTAAAATTATTTTTCTTCAGAATTTTGAAGGCATCAATCCACTACCTTCTAGTTTCTAATGTTGCTACTTAAAGATTAGAAAGCCATTCTGATTTCAGATCATTTGTGTGTGACATGATCTACCTGGATGCTTTAGGAGCTTTTCTTGGTCCCCAGTGTTTTGAAATTTCAGAGTGATGTAAATCCATTTGCAACTATTTGGCTAAGTCCTGATGGGACTTTTCAACTGACAAATTTTTTTCCTCCGAGATATCATCAAGATAAAATATTGTGTAAGTTTAAAGTGTACCATGTGATGCCTTGAAACAGGTATATACTTGCAAACAATTACCACAACAAGGTTACTTAACACATTCATTACACTGTGTCTGTGTGCATGGTGAGAACATCTAAGATCCACTCTCTAAGCAACTCTCAAGTATATAATACAAAACTGTTAACTACAGTTGCTGTGCTGTGCATTAGATCCCCAGAACTCATTCATCTTGTACCTGGGAGTTTAGACTCTGAGTAACATCTCTCCATTTACCCCACCCCGCAGCCCCTGGCAACCACCATGCTACTCTCTGTTTCTATGAGTTTGCTTTGTTTAGGTTCCACATGGGTGGAAATAGACACGATATTCCACATGAGTGGAAATATACATGATACAAGATATTTGTCTATCTTTATCTGACTTATTTCCCTTAGCATAATGCTCTCAAGGTCTATTCATGTTGTTGCAAATTGTGGCTCACTTTTTTCTCAACAAACAAGAATAGAACAGTGCTTATTAATTAGGGCTGTGATGAAGATTAAATGAATAATATTTATAAAGCACTGAAATAGTGATGACACACAGAAAGTGCACAAATAATTTTTTTTGAGAGACAGTGAGCACACAGACAGGGGAGGGCAAAGAGAGAGGGAGAAGGAGAGAGAATCTTATGCAAGCTTGAAGCTCAGCATGGAGCCCAACCCGGGGGCTAGATCTCATGACTCTGAGATCATGACTTGAGCCAAAGTCAGACACTTAACTGACGGAGCCACCCAGGTGCCCCACAAATAATTATTTAAAGAAAAGAAATACACAAATATACATCCAGCACAACCTGTTACCTGCTAAAGAAACTGCAGCAGAGGACAATGGAAGGGATTTCTTGGAAGGGCTTCTGGTAGCTTCATATTAACCAACACAAAATCCCTGGCGATTTTACCAAATCAAAGTACATAAGACATATTCAGACTTCAATTTAAAAATTCATTGTATATTGAATTGTATATTGTATTGTATATTGAGCATCGCATATTTTTCTGGGAGAACAAATATGCAGCTTTGTAATCCATTCTGAGAGGGGGCTGTCCTACTCACTGAGGACACAAGACAAGTTGGGGCTCCAGACTTGCAATGGTCACCACAGAGCCACTGCTCGCCCTTGGAATCTGGGGTGTGTGTGTGTGTGTGTGTGTGTGTGTGTGTGTGTGGCAACTTCATCAGTTCTTTCCACAGCTGTCCTGACCACAGAGCCTTCTCTCATCTACAGCATCTGCAGACAGCGGGGTGGTGGCAGGACTATGCATCCCCTGATGCTGGCACGTGCCTCAGTCAGCCCACAGAGCCCAGTGACGGCAGGTGATAGTCGCTGGCAGCCAGTGTTCACAGGTGATGGGTGGACAATGGTGCAGTGTCCTGAGTAATGATGAAAACAGCATGAAATAAATGGTATTAGGGCCCTGCAGAGAACGAGATCTATGTTGTTTCAGTCAGAAGAGCCACTGCATGGTAGTAATAATAGTCTTGTTCCTTTCCTGTCATGGCAGAAAATAGGAAACTAGCCAGGAATGGAAGATTTGACAATAAAGTATGGAAAGAGGGTTCCCAAATCCTCCCAGGAAGAGATGGTACCTGGACACCACAAAGAATCTTCTTCTGACTGGACAACAAACACAGAGGTAAGTATCTCTTCTTTACTCTTTATTCTAAATCTTCATTCTCTAGACCTTACATGGGCCAGTGAATGTGAACCACATTTTTAATAAAACAGTTTATAGAGACAGAGGTCCTGTCAAAAGTATTTTCCCAAGGGGTGCCTGGGTATAGAGGTGGTTAAGCACTGGACTTTGGGTTTCAGCTGAGGTCATGATTCCAGGGTCATGAGAAGGAGCCCCATGTTGGGCTCCATGATCAGCACAGAGTCTGCTTAATACTCTCCCTCCCCTTCCGCTCCCCATCCTTCCTCTCTAAAATAGATAGATAAATCTTTAAAAATATACATATTTACCCAAGACTCACATCTTAGGGACTGTCCTGGTTGAGTGCTGGATTGGGAGCTAGACTTCCACAGCTCAAATTCCAGCTCCCCTACTCACCAGCTGTATGTTCCTGAGCGAGTCACTTAATCTCTCTGATCTTCTGTTTCCTCACATGCAAAATGGGGGTGATACATCATAGGTTGTTGTAAGGATTAAATAAACTAATTATATAAAGTCAATGCCTGGCCCACGATATCAACTCAATAAATACTATTATTTTTATCATCTCCGATTATTTCCTTAAGGGGGAATTTCGAGAGGCAGAACTGCCAGCTCAAAGACTGAGTATTCATGTCTTTTGATGGTATTGTGAAACAGCTTTCCTGAAAGTTTGATCATAACATTTTCAAAGCCTGTGGTTTCATCACATCTTAAAGTGGCCTGTTTAGATCAACCAAAACAAAATGGAAGAATGGAAAAGAAAAGAAAAGAAAAAAGCAGAGAGAATTAGAGCCAAAGCTGAAAAGGAAAAGAGAGATTTTTAGAAAGCAAAATATGAATGAAACTGCAAAATCATCCTTAGCATTTTAAATATTTTATGACTACTAGTTCATGTAGGACTTGCCTCTCTTTACTAGAGTCTGATACTTAAAAAGGGGTTTGTCTCTGCGACCATTCGATCTCCTTTAACCTGTAGGAATGACTCTGAGAGTCAGGGACATCTCTACCAGACTCCACAATATCTGTCTGGGATCTAGCACTCTCTAACAATTAAGGAGGTATATTTACTCTAAGTAATCCCAAGATAAAAACATTAGCCTGATAACATTACATTAAATTCTTCAAACTCAAACTCTAAGTAAAATTTCAGGAAAAAAATGTATTAAGAAGATTTGTTTTCCATAATGTATGCTAGTTACAGAATTTTTTTTAAGGCAATGAATTTACCCTTTTAATTCACAAAGTCTCTCCAAGTTTCCCTGTAATGTAAGAGTTACTGGATGGCTCTTCTCTGTGGGAAGAATCATAGATAAATATGACTAAATGTACAGGGCCTTAAATCACTTTCTGTAAAAGGAATGGGACTTATTTACACATACATCATTGAGTAATGCCTAAGCTCAATCCAATTAGTACTACAGGCAGCTGGGGGTTTTATATATTATTTTTATTTCTGGAAGAAAAACAAAAAACACCAAATAAGAATTCCTTTCAACACTGCCGTTCACATTCTCAGTCTACTGCACGCACATATAGCTCAGTCCTATCTAAGATGCACCTGGGATGAATCCAGGGTGTCCTAGGAAAACAGGATCTCTTCAGAGGGGATGAACGGAAACTAATTGCCACCATTTCGAAGGATCCTGTGCAACAATAAATACCAGTCTCCTTCCATCTCCTACCCTACCCCAGCCCAACCTGCAAAATCATGGCTGAACAAAACGTTAAATTACATAAATGGGCCAATATTTACTGCCAGGCTGTGCAACATAAAGTGTCTGGAGATTGCAAACATTACTTAATCCTTGACAATTTCTCCCTCTTTCTCTCCTTATCTCTCGTCTCCATTTTTCATGGGTAGCGCAGATGTTCCTGTTTTCAAGTTGTAGAGTTTCTGGAGCGGCTCTCGTTTTTAGTTAAACAAGGATCTACCTGTTCACATGGGTTGCCAGCTACCACAAAGCCTCATGCAGACTCTGTACATGAGTTTCACATTCGCTAAGCATCATGTTTGGTCAGCTTTCAGATCCTCTCCCATCTACGCATACTCACATCTGTGTCAGCAAAGAGAGGGGCCACACCCCTAGTTTGTTCCTTTAATTGCTGAGAATATCCTTTTTCTCTTATCTCTCTCTCCTGTCTGGACCTCTGGCAGTTTGGCCACAGCTCTGTCTTGGGTGAGATGCCTCTTTCTTTGAAAAGAACAGACTCCATTTGGGACTCAGAATGTGTGTTAGTCTGTGTTGGTCAGGGCTCTCCAGAGAAAGAGATCTAGTAGGTTACACACACACACACACACACACACACACACACACACACACACACACACACACACACACACGCACACACACACACACACACACACAGAGGCTTATAAGGCACTGGCACATGGACTCATGAAGGTTGAGAAGTCCCATGATCTGTGGCTTCCAAGCTGGGCACACAGGAGAGCCAGTGGTGTGATTCAGCTTGAATCCAAAGGCCCAAGAAGCAGGAGAGCCAATGGTGTGGAGTCTAGCCTGGGTCTGGAGGCCCGAGACCTAGACAGATCAACATCCCAGCTCAAGCAGCTGGGCAGGAAGGGCCCAATTCTTCCTTCCTCCACCTTTCTGTTCCATTCAGACCCTCGGTGGATCGGGTGATGCCCACCCACATCAGGGAGGGCAAACTGGTCTACTGAATCCACCAATGGGAATGCTAATTTCATTTGGGAACACTCTTGTAGACACACCCAGAAATAATGGGTAGCCAAATCAATGGGCACTACCCCAGTTAAGTTGACCCATAAATTACCATCCCAGAATAGGATGGCATGTTCCTGGACAGTTCTGAACCTCGTGGCATTTAGAGGCCCTGAGGTACAAGAAGGCAGAAGGAGGGTGCCTGGGTGGCCCATTAGGTTAAGAATCAGACTCTTGATTTCAGCTCTGGTCACCAGCCCAGGGGGATGAAATGGAGCCCGGGTAGGGCTCCACCCTCAGCAGGGAGTCTGCTCCCCCCTTTTCGCTCTCCCTCTGCCCCTCCTCCCGCTCACACCCTCTCTCTCTCACTCTCTAAAATAAATAAATAAATCTTAACAACAACAACAACAAAAAAAGAAAGGCAGAGGGAATAGAGAATCCGTAGTCAGGCCCTAAGCTAAAAAACACTTCCATTAACACTCAGTAAATTAAATCTGCTCTCGTGCTCGCATCTAAGTGAGTACAGGTTGGTGGTTCCGGAGTACATCTGAATGGCTCTCTACCTAACCTACATTTTGCTAAATTTTATACTGAAGTTATAGATTAGCTTTGACATAGCTGAAAATTTGTTTTCTGAACTATTCTAGGAAGCTTACTTATGGAGCACCAAAGGAAACTGAAATATGTCTCTGAAACTTAGAAAAATCTACTTGTATTTCAACTTCTAAAAAAGAATATATATATATTATGTATATATACAGACTTATACCACACACACACACACACACACACACACACACACACACACACACCATGGAGCCAGGCCTCAGAACATACAGAGTGTATTCCAGAGACCATCTTTGAGATTTAAGATGCTGCTAACCATACTCTTCCTCCTCCGAATTCTAACCGATTTGATATACACACAGGTGACAGATGGGGGGACCCAGAGCACAGCAGAGGCAGGAGGGGGAGCGTGGCTTCCTTCTCTTCCCCAGCGGAACCTGGCGGCCCCGCAGCCAGAAGCAGGGCAGTGGAGAACCTCAAACAGGAGGTGCCCTTCCTGCTGCCTTCCCACCGGGGAAAGGGAACCAGGAGGACAGAAAAACGAAATGCACGCAGGCTTTTTGAGGCCAGGCTCTACCTCTGCGCTGGTTTGCTCCATGGCTGGTGGACTCCCCCATCTGTCCTATCAAGCAAGTCTCTCTTTCTTCCAGAGGAGAGCAGGCAAAGAGGTGGGGAAGAGTCTGAACCTTCCCCTTTCAGGAAGTCCCGGACACGGTGGACACAGCGATGGAGACGGAGGAAGCTCCTTTGTTGGGCATCGGAGTGAGTTGAAGGAAGAAAAGTGCCTCCTTCAGGATGGATCATTGAAGCTAAGAGGCAAATTTAGTTTTTGATATTTAATGTGAACTCCTGGAGAGCGGCCCAAGTGGCAGAGAAGGGTCTTTAAGACAGTCATGGAGCCATAAAACAATGCCCTCAGTGCTCATTTTACATCTAGACTAAACCATTCTATTTTATTTATTTTTTAAAGATTATTTTTCCTAAAAAAAAAAGATTTTTTCCCCTGTTTATTTGAGAGAGAGAGAGAGAGAAATAGCAAGAAAGAGCACTGAGCACTGAGCTGGGAGGAGAGACAGAAGCAGGTTCCCTCTGAGCAGGGAGCCTGATGTGGGGCTCGATCCCAAGACCCTGGGGCCATGACCTAAGCAGACATTAAACTGACTGAGCCACCCAGGCACCCCTGAACAATTCTACTTTAAATTGGGATTTTGGGGGTGCCTGGGTGGCTCAGTCCGTTAAGTGTCGGATTCTTGGTTTTGGCAGGGGTCACTATCTGGAGGTCCCCGGATCGAGCCCTGTGTCAGACTCTGCACTCAGCGTGGAGCCTGCTTATCCCTCTTCCTCTGCTCCTCCCTCACTCTCTCTCTCTCTGTCTCTCTCTAATAAATAAATTAAAAAAATTAAAAATGTATTGGGATTTTTTTTGTGGAACTTAAAAGCCTGGTCAATTTGTTAACAACTACTCTCCCCCCACCCTCCTCACCCCTACCCCCGTGCACCACAAATGGGCAAAGTGATGGAAGGAAATACACGAAAGCATTTCTGGATGATTACATCAAGATGGCTTTTTTTTTTTTTTGCATCCTTTGGTTTATCTATTTTTTAAAAGATTTTATTTATTTATTTGAGAGAGAGAGAGAGCACAATCGGTGGAATGTAAGAGGGGGAAAGAGAAGCAGACTCCCCGCTGAGCAGGGAGTCCGATGCAGGGAATCGATCCCAGGACCCCAGGATCATGACCTGAGCCAGAGGCTGATGCTTAACCAACTGAGCCACCTAGGCGCCCCTGGTTTACCTTTTTTTTCTAAGTCTTCCAAAATATGATTTTTGTAATAAGAAAATGAAAATACATGTGTTCAGAGAGTGTACCCTGAAGCGTCTGAGTATAATCTGATCTAATACTTGAAATCTGGAAGAGACAAAGTCAACCCGTCATTGTCCTGGGAAAACCCTGGAGGCAGATAAAGGACCGGGAAAAGCAGGAAGGTAAGTAAAGCCAACAAGATTGAGAAAGAAGAACCCAGAGAATGAGGGCCAATCATGGTCACATGTCCCCACAAGATGCATGGAAGTACGTTTAAAGGCTGTGAAGAAAATTAAATCAAGTCAGTGATGACAGCTAAATTAACTCTGATTGTTGACATTTTGGGATGTTTACAAGTTGGGCTTTTATAAGCCGGTGGACGTTCCCCAAATAGTCTTACATTTTAATCGTTTGCTTAATCCTTTATTTTTTTTTCTTGTTTAAAGACATCTTTTTACTTTAAAACTTAGAAATATACATTTATGATCTTTTCTTTTTTTTAAGATTTTATTTATTTATTTGACAGAGAGAGAGATCACAAGAAGGCAGAGAGGCAGGCAGAGAGAGAGGAAGAAGCAAGCTCCCCTCTGAACAGGGAGCCCGATGCAGGGCTCGATCCCAGGACCCTGAGATCATGACCTGAGATGAAGGCAGAGGCTTTAACCCCCTGAGCCACCCAGGGGCCCCCATTTATGATCTTTTCTTAAAGATTTAATTTTAATACGAGACATAGAAATGTAGGGAAAAGAAGTAAATCTGTCCTAGTCCAAACATAATCACTGTTAATATTTTAGGACAAGTTCTTCAATCAAGGGCATTGCCTTTCTGACTTAGCATGAGGTCACAGCCACATGCCTTATGTGATGATGGCCATATATAAAAAAAAGAAACCATAGAGGTTTAGAGATGAGGCCCGATCAGGCAAAAAGATTTTCTTCTGACTAGAAGCTACTGCTGATTTTTCTGTCTTCAATTTAATATAATATTCATGGCAAGGAGGTAATTGTCTTGGTTGATTTTCTACGGCTGTTCCATTGGACAGGAACATAGTGTAGTGGGAAGATAATGAGCTTGAGCTAGAGTCCCAGCTCTCCCATGTATGACCGTGACCTTGAGAAGGTTACTTATACACTCAGAGCCTTGCTTTTCTTCTCTGTAAGATTAATAAGGCCCACTACGTATGGCAACTGAGGGAACTAAATACGACAACACACTAAAATACTAGGCACATAGTACTTCCACATATTTTTTTAAAGATTCTAAAATAAATTTGGTATCGCTGGTAAAATTTTACCCATTCATCTTTCCACTTTAACTTCTTATACTTAATCACGGCATTTTAAATCAGTATACTTGTATTTGATACCTAAAAGAAAGAATTGCTATTCTTATGGTTTAGCTGCCTTTCACTAAATTATGTATTTTGGGTCATGGAACCCCCCCCCAAAATCTTGATCTATGCAAATACAACTTCAAACATCTGGATTAGTAACTATAGGTGTCAGAAAATATGGATTGGTGAAGCCAAGTTTCAGCTGTTCCTTTAGTTCAAGAAAAGGATACAGAGTATCACTGAATTATAATTTGAGGATGAATTTTTTCCTAGAATGTCAACAGAAATGAAGCTCCTCTTAGCTACAGATTAAAAAAAATTACCCATGCTCTAATTTATATGTATCTTACCCTTTTAAACATACCCTCAAAATTGAGTGATGAGTAAAGAGCATTAAAAAACCATTTAGAAAATAAAGTCACCAAGTGAAATTTTATTTTCATCTTGGAGAGTTCACTTTATAAACTCCTTCCAAGGGAAAAACTCAAATATGAAGAAATCAGATGTCAGTTGTGAAATCAATTATTTAGGTGTGGTGGAGCAATAAATGAAATATCTGAGCTTTAAGGAACTCTGCTAGCTGCACTCTATCTGGATTATCCAGAGCCATTAAGAAGACTCTTTATCATCATTTTATTTAGTTCTTAATTTTCAAATTTCTATATTGCTGGGGACCAAGTCAAGTCCCACTGGTCCTCAAAAACCAACCAGCACAGGGTGTCTGGCTGGCTCCGTTCATGAGCACATGACTCACAGTACTGAGTAACACAGTATTGTTAATTAGAGTCACCACGCTGTACATTAGATAGCTAAAACTTATTTATCGTATAGATGGCAGTTCATGCCCTTTGACCAACATCTCCCCCTTCTCCCCACCTCCAAACCACCCTTCAACTCTCTGTTTCTGTGATTTTGGCTTTTTTAAGTTCTACACGTAAGTGAGAACACAGTACGTCTTTCTCTGTCTGACTTATCTCACTTAGCGTAATGCTCTCAAGACCCACCCATGTTGTGCCAAATAGCAGGATTTCCTTCTTTCTTTTTTATGGCTGAATAATATTCCTGTGTGTGTGTGTGTGTGTGTGTGTGTGTGTGTGTGTGTGACATTTTCTTTATCCGTTCATCCATCAACAGACCCCTGCGTGGTGTCTACATCTTGGCTATACTGAATAATGCTGCAGTGAATGTGGGAGTACAGATAACTCTTCACCACAATGATTTCATTTTCTGAGGACTTCCTGTGACTCTTCTTTAAGCCCCCTCTCCTGTCTGGGCTGCTGGCAGGGTTTGGATCCCTGAGGGAGATGGAAAAACTATCCTGTTCCCCACAACGTTCCTTGAGAGCTGGGGCAGTGGAATCTGCAAAAGGGGACCCCGGGCTGCTGTGAATTTGATCTTCCAACTCTAGAATGTTATTTCTAATCGTCTCTCCAGTGCCATCTCTATGTCCTTCTGAAGTTGGTGAAAGCTTGCCTAAATGACCCGAGGGCACTACGAGAACACACAATGGCACCAAGTGGCCCAGCTGTCTGTGTCCTGAGGTTTTTCTCCAGAAAGCCTCATCTGAAGTATCTTCCCCTGTGGAGTTAATCCCTGAGGCAGTGCTCTGAATTCACTAATCCAATTACTTGTGATAAAGGGTGCCCTAAGGAATAGAGAACAAAGAAGGGGAGGTCTGGAAAGGCCTGAAACACAGCCCATTATATGTGAGGAGAAAACCCCGTAACCAGGAAAGGAAAGAGTGATCTCCCCAATTAGACATTCCCTATTTCTCAGAAGCATCTCGACCTCCCATATGACTGGTTCGGCCCACAGGATTCTTCACTCAGCGTGGTATTTGAGGACTTCTCTTCCACATATGAGCTAAATTCTCTCAAGCCAGGGGCAGTACTCCGGCTGGCTGCCTCTCTTCTCTAATAATGTAATTCTTTCCTATGAAGATGGATTTGAGTAGAAATTCTATAATACAGCTGTAATGTTTCTCTCTTACTCTCCTCCCTCACACTTGCAGTGACATTTGGGCCATTTTTGTTTTAGCATAATGCATGGTCTTGCCATCCATAATTCCAAGGGCAACTCTGAATGAAAGGAGCATTAAGCACATTAGTTTTCAATGCTCTTAAGGCCATTAAGCATATTAGCAGGCCCATTACTTCATTTTCCTACAGATGTTTTAGTAATAGTGCCCACTGTGATCTCCAGTCATGAAGAAAATGTGAAGCCTCCCCAAGCAGTAGCAGCTACGGATATGGGCAGGAGGCAAAGTTCACACGGACCAAATGGGATCATTAAGGGAAAATTATGCAGGCTCCATCCTGCCAGAGGACAAGGGGGAGCAGGAGATACTGCACACTGAAGGAAGACACCAACCTGTGCCTGTTGGGCCACCCGCCTCGTTGTATATGGCTCATGAATTTAAAAGCCAAAGAGAGAAAGTCAGAAGTACAGTCTTAAACTATCTCTCTTTTGCCCTTCCAGTGACAGCTGTAGAAGCAGAAGAACCTGAAGCTCCAGAAAAATCTAAAGGCTTCTTGATTTCAGTGAAAACAAACAAACAAACAAACCAAAAAACAAGACAAAAAACCCCAGAAAGCTTTAAAGAAGCCAAATGGAAAGAAGCTCTAATTGAAGGAGTCATTTCAGAACAAGCCTTGGAAACATTTAGCATATTATTTTAATTAATCAGTTTTAAAGACGGTGCTACAAATAGTATACGTATCTCCCTTGTGCAGAAGGAAAAATCTCCAACTTTGATTTCCATGAACATTTGTTCTGCCCTTACTGAAATGTCTAGTTTACTTATCATAGGAAAACCACCATGCTCAGTTCCTTTCAGGAAATAATGTACCCAAATGAGAAAGAGGCATTCTACAGCAGAAGTGGTGCCAATGGACTTGGGTGGGAATGTTTTATTTTATTTTTTACTTTTTTATTTTTTTTAAGATTTTATTTATTTTTTATTTTTTATTTTTTATTTTTTTTAAAGATTTTATTTATTCATTTGACACAGAGAGAGAGATCACAAGTAGGCAGAGAGGCAGGCAGAGAGAGAGGAGAGAGGAGGAAGCAGGCTCCCTACTGAGCAGAGAGCCCGATGCGGGCCTCGATCCCAGGACCCTGGGATCACGACCTGAGCCGAAGGCAGCGGCCTTAACCACTGAGCCACCCAGGCGCCCTAAGATTTTATTTATTCATTTGACAGAGAGAGATCACAAGTAGGCAGAGAGAGGAGGAAGCAGGCCCCCCGCTGACTAGGGAGCCCGATGCGGGCCTCGATCCCAGGACCCTGAGATCGTGACCTGAGCCAAAGGCAGAGGCTTTAACCCACTGAGCCATTGGGTGGGAATGTTTTAAANACTGAGCCACCCAGGCGCCCTAAGATTTTATTTATTCATTTGACAGAGAGAGATCACAAGTAGGCAGAGAGAGGAGGAAGCAGGCCCCCCGCTGACTAGGGAGCCCGATGCGGGCCTCGATCCCAGGACCCTGAGATCGTGACCTGAGCCAAAGGCAGAGGCTTTAACCCACTGAGCCATTGGGTGGGAATGTTTTAAACCTTTGCAAGTTACTTTTGGAGAAAGTTAAACCTAATGTAAAGTTTCAAACTATGGCTTCAGACTCAAAAGTCCTGCTTTCTGAGTATTTCATTTGAAAAAGTAAGGAACACTTACAGCTGTGAGTACTAAAGACCTGTTCCAAACCGTGATGACTTTTGCTGTTTACTTAAGAGACTGGTGGTCTCAGTAACGGCCCAATAATGTTGTCAGGGAGCCAGACTTTTCCTATTTTCGCTCTGCCATTCTTAAGTACATTGGCTTCTTGTTCTTGTGACTGGTACCTCATCATCACAACATGGCTACTATAGCGCTAGGCATCACATCTATAATCTAATCCAAAAGAAGAAAGAAAGAGCAAGGAGCCCAGTAGGTAAGGGCCTAGTAAGAACAGTCCCTCTGCACTAAATTGAAAAGTCCTTAGAATAAAGATGGCATCTATCTCATCTTTGTATCACCACCCATCTTGGACAAGTCCAACAGGGACACATGGATGCTCAAAAATCATGGATTTAAAAAGAAAAATCATGCATTATGCTTAATCATGCTTAGCACCAACTACTAACNTCAAATAAATAAATAAAATCTTTAAAAAAAAAAAAAAGAAAAAAAAAGAAAAATCATGCATTATGCTTAATCATGCTTAGCACCAACTACTAATGAGTAGGGTTCTAACTTGGATCACATCTTGAGTGTTTCCCCACTGTATCCATCTCACCAGCTTGGGACAGACAGCCACAGAGGATGCCACTTATATGGTGCATAGCCTGGAAAACCACAGACCACACAGTGTCACCGTGATGAACAGATATGCTGAGAGGAAAATACCTCCAAGAGCAAATTCTGCCCTGTTTTGAAATAAAGCTCATGAATTAACACAATGCACTGTCAATTTATCACCATGGCTTAGTGCTTGAGGAGATGTTCTTATCATGAGGCATAACCAAAATATCTTTGCTTTCGACTTAAAAAAATTTTTTTACCCTCCAAGAATTATAAAATAAATAGGACCAATCCAAAGCCAAACTATGAAGATGCTGAAGAGTTATGTTCCCCTTCTCCATTTTTAGGCAGTTAGGTCACATGGTTGATACTTCTAAATGGCTTTTGACATATATTGTTAAATTGCCTTCCAGAAAGTTTATAAGCACTGATGAGAATGTCCCTAAACAGTAAATCTGTGTATGAGTCATTTACTCCTGTCCTTGGTGTTCCCACTTTTTTTCAGCAATATGCTAAATTAGGAAGAGTGATCCAAGGATAGGCCTGACTCTAGGTGATTAATACTTATTAATGGGGCTTGTCTGGGTAGTGGTTACTTTGAGTTTTCTGTACCTCTACTCCCCATATCTGTCACCCTCTAGCAGCAGGAAGCCCCCGCCTTAAAGAGAATTACCCAAAGTCTGTATTCGTAAGCCTTGCTCAGAAACAGAAAGCCCTCTCTTGCCAGTCTTTTTTTCCCCTCCCACAGAGACCAAGCAGATGCTGTCTCCTGAACTTTGAATCTTCTCTGACTCCAACAAAAGCAGTGAGTACTGTTGAAATCATTTGTTCAGTGAAAATAGTGGTGTGTGGACCATCTGGTTCTTGCTGTCTAATCCTTCTGAACATTCCTGGTCCCTGACTGTTATATCAATTCAGTGAAACTTTAATGTCTTTCCATTAAATTCCTCTTTTCCCTTAAGACATCCAGAATGAGTTCCTACTGTTTGCACACGTGGATTTCTTTTTCAAATTCATAGCCACAGAATCTCTAAGGTCCACTTCCCTGGAGCAGCCCTCATGCAATCTCAGGTCAGTGCAAAGGTATAAAGTCCAATCCACCTTGCCGCAGTTTGAGACGACTCTGCAGGGTCACCCCTAGCTTCAGAATGACGCATAAAACAGGAGAAGCTCTTTATCAGCTGCGTCACAGTTCAACTTTTCTCTTGGCCAAAATTCTATTTCCTTCATTTCTAAGAGATGCCCTAACATACCTATTGCCAGTGAACCTCTTGTTGAACCTCTTGTCAGTGAGTCTGCTTTCTGAGGAACTTGACCAGCAACAGCTAATGCTGGAGGTGGTCTGAGAGAGCAAATTTCAAAATGAGATTCTGGAGCGGGATCACCTGGTGGCAGCTGGCAACGCAGATCCCATCGGTGGTGGTAGTGATGGGTAGATCCTGGCAAGCACTAGCTCGCAACTGTTAACATTTTCACTGCGATGAACTGAGATGTTCTATGGATGGAAGGAAATGTGCTGGCAGCTGCAATGTTGGAGGCATTTGGGAGACAGAGGAAAAGGATATAAGGAATGAGAGGGCTCTTCCTAGGGACAATCAGGGCTTTGGAAAGACAATGAAATGCTGACAGTAAATTCATCAGCAACTGAAGGCTACCTTGTGAGAGGCAGAGGGCCTTCTTGGCTGCAGAGGAGGTTGAATTCTCAGCTTCAACAAGTCTGTTATGCCAAGGTCTGCCTCCTCCTTGGAAAGGAATGAGACCCTGAGAAATGGAATTGGGATGCCAGGGCCACACTTGAACATTTTGAATCTCAAGATTCTCCTACACCATTTGGGTCTCTGGAAATGGCCCCTTTTGTTTGTTAAAGGTTAGCACTTCACTCTTGCTTTAGGGTGATATAGCACCCACTCCTCTACAAAAAAAAACATGTGCCTCCCTCGGTGTCAATTTAGGGAAGACACAGTTCCAGAAAATGGAAGGGGAGGGAAACTTTCCCAAGTTTTTATACAAGTAAAGCATTCCCCTGATAGCAAATATCTGTATCCTTTAAAAAAAAGACATTACAAGAAACAAAACTATAGATCAATATATTCCATGATCATAATGCAAAAACTCTTAATGACATTTTAACAAGATGAATCTAACAAAATAAAGAGATTAATATCACATGATCTGAAGTTTGTCTCAGAAAGCAAGGTCAGTTCTTAACACACAAAAATCGTTGTTTGCAACCTACTGAATGGGAGAAGGTATTTGCAAATGATATCTGATAAGGGGTTAATATCCAAAATATATAAAGAACTTATGCAACCCAACACACACACACACACACACACACACACACACAAACCCAAACCCACCCCCAAATAATCTGATTTAAAAAAAATGGGCAGAGGAACTAACTGAATAGATATTTTCCAAAGAAGATATGCAAATAGCCAATAGATGCATAAAAAGATACTCAGCATCACTAATCATCAGGGAAATACAAATCAAAGCCACAATGAGATATCACCTCACACTTGTCAGAATGGGTAGAATCAAAAAGACAAGAAAAAACATGTGTTGATGAGGCTATGGAAGAAAAGGAACACTTGTGCACTGTTGGTAGGAATGTAAATTGGTGCAGCCACTGTGGAAAATAGTATGGAGGTTCCTCAAACAATTAAAAATTGAAATATCATATATCTAGTGTTTCCACTACTGGGTATACACCCAAAGAAAATGAAAACACTAATTCAAAAAGATACATATCTCTATGTTTGTTGCAGCACTATTCACAATAGCTAAGACATGAAAGCAACCTAAATGTCCATCAATAGATGAATGGATGAAGATGTGATATATATATATTAACATATATATTACATATATGTATGTATATACATATACACATACATATATGTGTATATATATATATAATGTTTTCAAGGTTCATCCCTGTTGTAGCATGAATCAGTAGTTTATTACTTTTTATTACTAAGTAATATTCCATTGTATGGATATGCCACATTTTGATGGACATTTGGGTTACTTCCACGTTTTGGCTATTATGAATAATGGTGTTATGAACATTCACGTACAAATTTATGTGCAGACCTATCTTAACTTTCTTGGAGACAGACACCTGGGGAAGGAATTGATGGATCATATGTTAACCCTCTGCTGAAACTTCTGAGGAAATGCCATTTGTTTTCCAAAGTGGCTGCAGAGTCTTACATTCACACCAGCAATGACTGAGGGTCCAATTTCTCTGCATCCTCGCCAACATACCTTAATGTCTGTTTTTCTTATTATAGTCATTCTAGTGGGTAGGGAGTGGCATCTAATTGTGGTTTTGACTTGCATTGCCCTACTGACTAGAATGTTAAGCATTTCTTATTGTGCTTATTGGCCATTTGGAAAACATCTATATTTCTATGCCTATTGAGGTAGACATGTGGTTTTTGTCATTTATTTTATGAATAGAGCATATTATATTTGATTTTCATATATTAGATGACTCTTGAGTTCCTGGGAGAAATCCCTCTTGATACTGGTTCATAACCCTTTTTATATGTTGCTGGATTCTGTTTGATAATATTTTGCTGAGGATTTTTGTCTCCATACTAAAGGGATAATCAGTAGATTTCTCTTTTTGTCATGTCTCTATCTGGTTTTGGTAACAGGGTAACACTGGCCTCATAGAATGATTCAGAAGATATTTGCTCCTTTTTTATTTTTTAGAAGGTTTTACCAAAGATTGGTATTCATTCTTTAAATGCTTGGAAGAATTCATCAGTGAAGCTATCTGGGACTGAGCTTTCCTTTGTGGGAAGGTTTTTAATTACTAAATCAATTTCTTTACTTCTTAGAAATCTACTCAGATTATCAGTTTTTTTCCGGAGTCACTTTCAGTAGTTTGTGTTTCTAGCAGTTTATGCATTTCATCTAGGTTATTTAAGTTGTTGCCATTCAGTTCTTAAGGCTTGCCTCTCTCTTTGGGCAGAAGCTGTACCACTGCTGAGGAGCTGAGGTATAGACAACGGCCTCCTTATCTGGCAGTAACGTCCTTGCTCTACTAATGGATGCCGAAGGGGGCAGGTGCTAATCTCTGGCCTTCTTGGCTTGCCTGCTCCTTGTGGAACCTCTGCCATTATGAGCAAGTAGAGAAGAGGCTCCATTTCTTCCCAGACTGCTGATCCTGAGATAGCGTTTCTACCCCGTGAGTACAGTCAAGGAAGAGAGCCTCAGTCTCTTGGGCCACGTGTGATAGGAAGAGAGCTTCTGCAGCACAGGCCTAGGGCGTGGGGGGAGAAACACAGGCAGCCTGCCTTTCCCAGGGTGAAGCTGCAGCCATATTCGAGGACATGGTGGGGAGCAAGGGCCCCCATATCATTCTTGGCTGTAGCTGCCTGAAGGAGAGCATGCAAGGCAGTGAGTGTTTCCATTAGCTGTAGCTTGAAGGTGGGGAGGAAGGAAGCAAGTCATGGCTCAGACGCCACAGACTCTTGCTCTCACCAAATTTAGTAGATTCCTTAAATGAGTATTTCCTCATTTCCTGTGTACCCTTAGGATAGTTCCCAGGAACTAAATGGTTGAGCTTTTAAAAATAATTTTTTCCAGTAAAATGACTGTTATACTGGGGAAGGGACAGCCCACGTCTCACTTCTTCATTCTGGAAGTCTGTTGCCCATCACCCCTCCCTCCCTACCCAGCCAATGGATTTCATTTTTGGACAAAGGTATCAAGGGAAAGAGGGGGACAAGGATAATCTTTTCAACAAATAATACTGGAAAAACTGGCTATCCCTATGCAAAAAAATATTACCTTTTTTCCTTATCTCATACCATACACAAAAATTAATTCAAAATGACTGTAGGCCTAAAAGTAATAGCTGAAAGTATATACAACTTCTCGAAGAAAACATTAGAGAAAATCTTGGTAACCTTGGGTTAGGAAAAATTTTCTTAATCAGGACATTAAAAGCACAAAGTATTAAAAGAAAAAGAAGATACGTTGGGCTTCATAAAATTTAAAAATTCTCTGTCTTCAAAAGATATTTAAAGATTGAAAAGGCAAGCCACAGGCTGGGAGAAAATATTTACAACTATTTTCTTTTTTTATTTTTTTTAAAGATTTTATTTATTTATTTGACACAGAGAGAGAGATTACAAGTAGGCAGAGAGGCAGG
>LNAC01000165.1:2533375-2688100 GCA_002007465.1 Ailurus styani | reverse complement strand
ACAGGGCGCCTGGGTGGCTCAGTGGGTTAAAGCCTCTGCTTTCGGCTCAGGTCATGATCTCAGGGTCCTGGGATCGAGGCCCATATCGGGCTCTCTGCTCGGCAGGGAGCCTGCTTCCTCCTCTCTCTCTGCCTCTCTGCCTACTTGTGATCTCTCTCTGTGTCAAATAAAGAAATAAAATCTTTAAAAAAATAAAAAGAAAAAAAAGAAAAAAAAAAGAAAAATAAAAAAAAAATAAAAAAAGNAAAAAAATTAAAAAAGAAGATACAAAGCCCAAATACAAATGGGCAAAAGACTGGAACATACATTTCACTAAAGAAGGAAAACAGATGGCAAATAAGCTCGTAAAAGATGCTCTACATCACTGGCCACTAAGGAATGCATGATAAAACCACCACGAGATACCACTCTACACCTATTAGAATAGTTAAAATATGAAAGACTGATCCTACTAAGAGTTGGTGAAGAAGCAAAGCAATTGGAATTATCACACAGTGCTTGTGGCAATGTAAATTGGAACGTCACTGGAAGCCTGTTGGTTTCCTAAAAACATAAACCTACTAAACCTACTCAATCGCCCTGCTATTCCACTCCTAGGTATTTACCCAAGAGAAATGAGAGCATATGCTCACAGAAGGACTTGTACACAATGTGCTTAGCAGCCTTACTTGTAATAGCCCATAACTGGACCAAACCCAAATGTCCACCAACCAGTAAAGGAACAAATAAATTGTAGGAGAGCCCCCCAAACAAGTGCCACTCAAAAAAAAAAAAAAGTAGATTATCAATAAACACAAATGAAGGGGTATCATAAGGATTATGCTACATGAAAGAAACCCGAACAAAAGCCTAGATATATTTCAATTTAGGTAAAATTCTTTAAAAGGCAAAACTATAGTCATAGAAAGCATATCAGTGATTGCCAAGGGTCAAGTGATAGGGAAGAGAAGTAAGAGGGTTACTCTGGGTTACACACTGTATACATATATCAAAATTCATCAAAATTCACACCTAAAATGGATTGGTCTTATCTTGTATGTAAATTATACCTTAATATAGTTGATTAAAATGAACTGGTTCAGTTGGTTAAGTGGCTGCCTCTGGCTGAGGTCATTGTCCCAGGGTCCTGGGATCAAGTCCCACATAGGGTTCCCTGCTCAGCAGGGAGTCTACTTCTCCCTCTGCCTTTGCCTCTCTCCCCTGATCATGCTCTCATGTGCTCTCTCCCTCTCAAATAAATAAATAAAATCTTAAAAAATAAAATGAATATGTACAGTATGTCATTTATATAAGATTATAAAACATCAAAATAATACTATATATTATATATAAAAGTATGCATATGTATACATATGTGACAAATATAAGATGATACATGGGAAAATACACCAATTTTAGGAACATGGCTACTTCTTAGGATAGAGAGAGAAAGAGGGATGGGTTTGGGGAAATTTGTATGTATAATGGTTTGTTCCTCCCTCTTTTCCTATCCTTCCTTCCGTCCTTCCTTCCTTCCTTCCTTCCTTCTCCTTTTTTGTTTAGTTGGCTTCATATTTTATAATAGTTTTAGATTCACATAAAAATTGAGTAGCTAACACAGAGAGTTCCCATATGTCTCCTTCAGTTTCCCCAATTATTAAGATCTTGTAGTTGGGTTGTACATTTGTTACATAGACCAATGAACATTTGTGAATGAACTAATTTTGATACATTATTATTAACTGAAGTCCATAGTATAAACTGAGGTTCACTTGTGTTGTTCAGTTCTATGGTTTTTGACAAATACTGTCATGTACCCACCATTAAAGTATTAAACAGCATAGTTTCATAGTTTGCCCTAAAAACCCCTGTGCTTCACCTAGTCATCCCTTTCACCCCTCGCCTGAGCTGTGACAACCACTGAAATTTTTACTGTCTCTATAGTTTTGCTTTTTCTAGAATGTCATATAGTTGGAATTATGTAGTATGGATTCTTCTTTCAGAATGGCTTTTTTCACTTGGCAATATGCATGTGAATTTCCCTCATATTTTTTAGGGGCTTGATAGCTCATTAATTTTTATTATTGAATGATATCCCATTGTCTGGATGTACCATAATTTGCTTATCCATTTGCCTATTAAAGGACATCTTGATTGCTTCCAGTTTTTGGTAATTGTTAATAAAGCTACTCTAACCATGTGTGTGCACATTTGGTGTGGACATAAACTTTCAACTCAATTGCATATGTACCTAGAAGCATGATAAGCCTAAGTCTGGCTTTGTGATAAACTGCCAAACTGTCTTCTAAAGTGGTTGTAACAATTTGCATTCCCAGAGATGAATGAGATCTCCTGTTGCTCTGCATCCTTGTCACCATTTAGTGTTGTCAAGGTTTTGAGTTTAAGCCACTCTACTAAGTGGTATCTCACTATCATTTTAATTTCCAATTCTCTGATGAAAAATGATGATGAGCATCTTTTCTTATGCTTATTTGCCGCCTGTATATCTCATATGGTAAAGTGTCTGTTCAGATTCTTTGCCCATTTTTAAACTGGGTTGTTTGTTTTCTTCTTGAGCTTTCAGAGTTCTTTACATATTTTGGTTACAAGCCCTTTAAAAGGTATGTGTTTCATAAATATTTTCTCCCCATGTGTGGCTTATATTTTCATCTTCTTTACAGTGTCTATCACAGAGTAGAAGTTTTACATTTTAATAAAATCCAACTTATCAATTTTTTTCTTTCATACATTATGCTTTTGGTGTTGACCTAAAAAGTCATCACCAAATCCAAGGTCATCTAGAGATTCTGTTACGCTATCTTCTAGGAGTTGGATAGTTTTCAGATTTTACATTTATGTGCATATTGGATTTGATTTGCTAGCATTGTTTTAAGTAGTTTTGCACCTATGTTCATGAGATACATGGTCTATTGTTTTCCTTTCTTGTGATGTTTTATTTGGGTTTGGGATTACAGTAATGCTAGCCTCATCAAATGAGTTTCTACCTCACTGCTTATATTAATTATCAGTTCTTATACATTGTCTACTTTTTCCATTAGAACCCTCAACATATTAGCCACAAAATTTATTTTATTTATTATTTATTTATTTTAAAGATTTTATTTATTTTTTTTTAAGTAACCTCTATACCCAACATAGGGCTTGAACTCACAACTCAAAGATCAAGAGTCATACGCTCTACTGACTGAGCCAGCCTGGTGTCCCAGATAAATTAGGTAGCTGGTAATTCCAAAATCTGAGTCTGGTTTTGATGCTTGCTTTCTCTTTTTAGATTGTGCTTTTTTTTTTTTCCTTTGAGCATACCTTGTAATTTTTTGTTGAAAGCCAGACATGAGGGTGCCTGGGTGGCTCAGTGGGTTAAAACCTCTGCTTTGAGCTCGGGTCATGATCTCAGGGTCCTGGGATCGAGCCCCGCATCGGGCTCCCTGCTCACCGGGGAGCCTGCTTCCTCCTCTCTCTGCCTGCCTCTCTACCTACTTGTGATCTCTCTCTTTAAAAAAAAGAAAAAAAGAAAAAGAAAGCCAGACATGATGTATTAGGTAATAGGGACTGAGACAACCGAGTTTTTAGTGTAATGTTCTGTGTTCATCTGGCTAGGAGCTGGGCTGTGTTTAATGTTTTCTGTAGCTGTTGGTGCTAGTGGCTTCAGGTTCCCCTTGTTTGGTTCTCTCGCCTGTTATCTTTGCGTTTCCCTATGAACTCCTTAAATAGAGCCCTTCTAGCTCTTAGTCATAATCCACCGTTAATATACTGGAGTCCTGCTGATGTGGTGTTAAGATGTGAGGGAGGGGAAGCATTCTTTAACCTCATGATTAAATCTCAGTCTTTCAATGGGTTGGAAACCCTTGGCCTTGAGCTCCAGAAGTCTTTCTTAGCCATTTTTTTCCCTCCCCTCAGTGTGCTAGCAGAGGAGTAGGCCTCTGGAGAGGCCTAGAGTTATCTTATTGCCCCTTCTCCAGGTCACATAAAGCTCTGGTAAAGTAGTTCACCTTGGAGGAGAAGTCTTTGTCATGGAGAATATTCTGTGTGTATTTCAAAGTGAGTACTTTTCCTCTGGGCATAATTTAAAGGATTGGTTTTCCCCTCCTCCTTCCCAAGACAGGAGAGAATTTTTCTCTGATCAGGAGAACCTGAGGGACTCCTGGAGGTAAAATGCACAAAAGTGTGAGCCTTCCCTAAGATTAACCACTCAGGAGTGTTTAACTCTCAAGCTAGTCCACGCTCTGCCTGCAGCAATTTGTCAAAAGGACCGTTTAAGTGTTCCTACCGGTTACTGGCTCCGGCCACTTGTGCTCCCAGTAAGCTAAGTGTGGCTGTGATTTTCTTCATTTGCCTATCTCTCTAATTTTGTGAAAGCTGTTTGCCCTGTGGTCCCAATTCTCCAACAGATCCAAGAAGAGTCATTGGTTTTTGGTTCGTTTGGCTTTTTTCTTGTTGTGAAAATGAGAATGGTGACTTCCAAGCTCTTCACGTGTTGGAACTAAAAGCACACGTGCTCTCTCTCTTCCTTATTCTCTCTTTTGCTTCCTATTCCTTTCTCCCATCATTCCTCCCATCCTTCGTCCTTTCCTTCTTACTGAAGCAATGTGGGGGAAAGGCTAATATGTTTTACTTCAGTGGTTTGGGTTCCCCTAAATTCAGGCTAGAGGCAGCAGTGGTGGCATTGCTCGAGGTGGGAAGGCTGTTCGTTGAGAGCTTGAATTTACATTCCAGACTCATTTCGCAGTTATTAAAATAAAATGAGCTTCAGTTTCTGTAAAAAGACCCACAGTAATCAAATCAGCAAGAAAGCACAGAGACCTCCAAAGCTCACCTAATAGTCCTTGGGCACATGAGCAAGGCATTTTAAAGCATTTCAATAGCTAACACTTAAGTGTGTTCCAGACAGGAGGTACTGCTTTGAAAGTCATTCCCTGGGCATCCTGTTCACTTGCCTTTCCTCCAGGAGCAGGCGGACTCTTGAGAGTTTTCAAGGAGTTAGACTAGTAGAAAAAGGCTCTCAGAATGAAGACTCATGTCCACTCAAGGTTCAAACTGAAGCACTTTATGAAGCCAACATACCTGGGTCTGTAAGCTACTTAAGATTTTGATTATGATGATTAATCATCTTTATAATAACAGCAACGATAACAAAATACTTTAGTCTCATCCAGCATATAATTCCAGTACTGCCTGGTTTTATGTATAAATGGTTTAACATGCCCACTATTACAATTTTTATTTTCCCTTATTCATAAGTCAAAGTTTATGGTTTACCAGAGATTTACATCGTGTCAGGATCTTACTGACCAGCTTCACATTCAGAGTATCTGTTTTTTCTTCGCATAAGTACACGCCAAATAGTTTCCGGTGAGTTCAGGTGTCCCTAGGATACTGTTACCTAGCAGTTACAGCTGCTCTGGATGTTCGATTTCTCTCCCTGCCGTGGCCAAGCGCCCTCGTGCTGGAGGTGGGGTGGCAGTTAGTTATGTATTAGTTCGCTGGGGCTGCCATAAGAAAATGCCACAGACTGGGTGGCTTAAACAACAGAATTTATTTTCTCATAATTTTGGAGACTAGAAGTTCAAGATCAGGGTATCGAACAGGATTGGTTTTGTCTGAGGCTTCTCTCCTTAGCGTGTGGATGTCTGTCTTCTCTCTGCCTCCTCACGTGGTTTTCCCTCTGTGTCTGGGTCTTAACCTTCTCTGACGGTAAGATACCAGTCATATCGAATTAGGACCCACCTTCATGCCCTCATTTTAACTTAATTACCTCCACAAAGACCCCATCTCCAAATACAGGTGCTTGGGTTAAGACCCCAATGTATAAATCTGGGGGACACAGTAACCATACTGGAAGCAAAGAGGGAAAGACCCTTTTTTTTAAATGCTCACTGTATCTGAGGCCCTTTATATGATCTCATCCTCACCAAATCTTAGGAGGGAGGGGTTCTTAGTTCTGATTCACGGATGAAGAGACTACAACAGAAAGTCAGGCTGTTAGGAAGTGCTGGGGTCAAGATGGACACCTGGGTCCTGGGTCCGGCCAGCTTCCACCCACGTTCTGTCCACCAAGTCACACTACTTGTCTTTGCCTTATGTCTGAAACTGTTGACTCCTGTGTCTTGCCTCCTTTGGCCCTCTCTACCGAGTGACTCGTCCTCTTGGCACCACCCCTGCCTACTGCCCAACCCAAATTACCCATCAACAAATTTGAGGAAATAAACATGACTCGTCACTAGAACAGGTGACGGGCTCTTGTCCTAGAGTAATCCAAAGCCTCAGGCTTTCCTTACAGCTTCAGGGT
Organism: Ailurus styani; assembly: GCA_002007465.1. NCBI lineage: Eukaryota > Metazoa > Chordata > Mammalia > Carnivora > Ailuridae > Ailurus > Ailurus styani. The sequence continues at coordinate 2,681,814 of LNAC01000165.1, read as the reverse complement.
CAGCACAGACTCAGTGATGAGAGCAGTACATTTAGTGGGGCAGTTTCCCTCAACGTATCTTCTCACCCGGGGGTGCTCTAGGCATCACATACAGCAAATCACTGCTCAGGGATCTGGGAGCGTGCTCTGAGGCAGTTGCTCTGAGGCAGGAATGCCTGTTATCACTACGGACAAAGTCCTGGAAATACCTCTCCTGAGTTGGACACATTCCTTGCAACTAGAGCTCATGGCAAAATAATCCTTTAATACAGCCCTACCATACACCAAACATGTTATTGAAACATTTGCATCGCTTCTTTTAAACCCTACGAATGGGACCAGCCTTGAATGTAGGCCGAGAGGACAGCTGGCTCTGGAATGATTTCAGGACACCCAGGAAAATGTCCTTGATTAAAGAACTTTGTCTCCCACTGGGTATTGCTTTTCTGGCTTGTGTTCTGTTTTTCTTTTTAATTGCCTACATTTTCCACTCTACTATTGTGAGATAAATTATTTCTGTATTATTGAGCAATTAACTCATATTCTATTTACAGCTCTCAGACAAAATGCTAAGCAATTGCTCTCTCAGAACTTCCTCATTTGCAAATAACTGATGTTGATTTGCAAAGGGTTCAGAGCTAATTCAACCATTTGATTAGTACTGATGCTGACAGAAAGCAAAAGGAGAGTCATTGGACTTGAGTCTTCAGCTCTGCCACACACATGTACATATCATTTCACATCGATTTTTGCAGGCGGTCCTCCCAGGCTGATCCGTTTCAATTTACAGAGACGGTCTTGGTATTTGTAGTAAGGAGTAAATATTAACCTATACAACTTGGGGATTTGCCTCTATACAGAAGAAATTCTAAAGATAGGTAAAAACCATAAGAACTAGAAGGGAATTAGGAGATCATTTATTTCAGTGCCCTGATTTTGTGGCTGAGAATACCCAAGTGTAGTAAAATTAAGAGATTCGTCCAAGGCTTCACAGTTAGTTAATGACAGAACTAGACATTGACCCCAAGTCCTGGCTTCTTTCTTCAGCACCATTTCCTATCGGGTATGTAAGTTCATATACATACTTTTTATAAATTGTCTCTACCAGCCTCCGAAACTGGATTTCAAATCAACATAGCTTTTTTTTTTTTTAATTTTGTTTGTTTGTTCTTGTTTTTGTTTTTTAAAAATAACAGTTTTTTAAAGACTAAATGTAAGTCAGGAAAAATCCATGTGTTAGTCTTTAAAGATATTCAAATAACAAAGTTATATCTTCTGCCAGCTTAAAAAAGAGGAAATGTGATATTTAAGATGGCATACTAAAACATCATCTATTTCCTAAGTTTTATTTCAATCTACAGTAAATATTTTTAAACCCCTATGTGTAGTTCCTGTTCTTTGATGATGTAGCTCTGAGTCTAAACTAACAGCTGAAAATGAAAATATGAGGCAGCAGATGCAGGGCCAAAATCAGGGTCATTTACAGAAAACGCCCTACAGAGTTCTGAGGGGACACTGTCAAGGATTATAGACCTAAAAGTTAAGCCTGTTTGGTTCATGGGCTCATACTGACACAAATTATGTTCTTGCTCTTCTGCCAAGTTGATCTAACCTTCAGGTAGTCTGCATCATTCTTGGGAGCAGGTGTTTATTAGGATGCAAAGGGCTCCTCTCCAGTCCTGCCCTCTGGGGTCTCTCTCATCACATGTGGAAATGAGTATTCACACCCTTGTACTTTATAGTAACTATTACCTGTGACCCCCCTGCCCTATTGGTCATCTGTACTGACTAGTACCATACTTATTTATGTTCCTGTTCTGGCTCCCTTAGATCATAGGATGACTGTTTTCAGGGGTCTGTGCCCATTACAGGGCCCAGGGCAGCACTCTGCATCCCATATGTGGCCCAGAAAGACTTGTTGAATAAATGACTAAGTGCGTAACTGCCCTAAGACGGAAAATCACATCTGTTACAAACTGGTTGCATAAGAAAAATACAATATATTTCATGTGTTTAAGAATTTAAAAGCTTGCTGTGAAAGGAAATGTAATTTCTTATAAATGTGTATGGATGACCATAATTCTTATTATTCACACTTTCTGTCCTGTTGGTGGATTTATCTGTTACTTTTGGATCTTGGCTTGTGTTAGTGAATATAAGTTACACTGAAGATGTCTATGGAGATGCCTAAAATAGTCATGCCTCTATGGTGGCAAGAGAAATTTAGAATAGTCTAGGTTTCTTAATTTACAGGTAAAGCAATCAAGGCTTAAAAAATTATATTTGTTCAAGGTTGAAACTAAAAGCAAAGGGATAGTAGACACCTATGTTTGTTATAGATATCAAGTAGGGATTGTTTTTTCCGTATCTGTGAACTAAAAAAATGCATGCTCTTGCACACACCTCAGTTTTTTGGCTTCTATGTGGAAATTGACTTTTAGGAAAAGAACCCAAATTATTTGGTTTTTTTTGTTTGTTTAAAGCTTAATTTATTTATTTGAGAGAGAGAGAGAGCACAAGTGGGGGGCAGAGAGAAGCAGACTCCCGCTGAGCTTGGATCTGCCCCCCCAAAAAACCTGTGGGGCTCAATCCCTGGTCTCTGAGATCATGACCTGAGCTAAAGGCAGATGCTTAACCGACTGAGCCACCCAGGCATCCTGAAAGAATCCAAATTATAATTGGAGTGAAGATCCTACATAAACATGCCATTAATTTTGCTTAACTTTGTGAAGAATGTCCTAATACTGAAGGAAGCTAAATATTGACATGGATTATTGGGATGGGGAAGAAGAACACCACCAAGGAGCAGGCCAGGAATTCTTTCTCATGACACCGTAGATTTTTTTTTTTTTAAGTAAAAAAACAGAAGCATGGACAGGTTGTCATTACCAGCAATACTATTTTTTTTTAAAGCTTATCACTTGGGGAAAAAAGTGAGTCTTCAAGAATTAAAGCATACAAACTTTGAATGACTGAAGAGTCATTCGTAGCTGACTTACTTTTCTGTCCTTTCTTACCTCAGGGGCTAGTGGCTCTTTTCTTTCCAGCTGATTTATTCATTATCAGACCCCTGCTTTTCCCTGTGCTTCCCTCCCTGGGATGCCTAACAAAGATGCTTCGTTCTTCAAGTCCAACTCAAATTTCTCTCCCTTGAAGAATTTACTCTAATCCTCCATGTTAGAAGCACACACACCCTTCATTGCATATTTACAAATTTCTTCCACTCATGGTGGCTTTTAATAGAGCCTGAGTGACCAAACATGATAGGACGCTCACCAACTCCTACCTCTCTGTGCTTGGTCATTGTCCTGGAAGTAAGTCCTGACTCTGGGCTTCTTCTCTCATGACCATTGTTCTCAATCGCTACCTACCTTCCCCTTTTCCTCCTTCCCAAATCTTTGCATTCTATACTCTGGATGCCACAATGCAGTAGTTTTGAAGATATTTTGATCATGAATCAAAAAATAAATCCTCTTCTTCTTACAACTCAGAAAACACATGGAATATGTATATATTTTATAAAACAATGTGGACTGCATGCATTCTAGTATCTTCCATTGTCTTTTTAAAAAAATACTCATTGTTAGACAATTCTATATCCACATGCAAAAAAAAAAAAATGAAGTTACATCCTTACCTCATACCATACACAACACTCAAAATGAATCATAGACCTAAATGTAACAGGTAAAACTATAAAACTTTTTGAAGAAAACATAAGAGAAACTCTTTGTGACCTTGGATTGGTTAGAGTTCTTAGATAAAATACCAAAAGCAAAATCCATAAAAGAAAAATTGATAAATTGTATTTCATCAAAAAGTTATGTGCTTCAAAAGACACCATTAAGAAAATGCAAAGGTAAGTTATGGGCTGGAAGAAAACATTTGCTGAGAAAATATTTGTTAATCTTATACCTCATAAAGGAATATATCCATAATATATATCCATAATTCCACAATAAGAAGATAAACCACCCAATTCCAAAATGCACAAAAGATATGAAGATATATGAATGGTCAATAAACACAGGTGATCAACCACATTAGGGAAATTAGAACCACAATGACATACCACTGTAAGAGTCATAATCAAAAGACTAACACTACTGACCAGAGAGTATGGAGCAACTGAAACACCTATACACTGCTGTTGGGATTGTAAAATGGAACAGCCACTTTGAAAAATAATGTAGCCATTCCTAAAAAGTTAAACAGTTATATAATACAACAGTTCCACTCCAAAGGATACATCCAAGAGAAATAAAGACATATTTCCATCCAAACATTTATATACAAATGTTTATAGCAGCATTATTTATATTAGCCCCAAATGGAAACAATCCAAATGTCCCTCAAAGAACGCAATGTGGTATATCCATATATTGGACTATTTAGCAATAAAAAGAAACTCTTGATACATGCTCAATGTAGATGAACCTCAAAAACACCATGCTAAGTGGAAGAAGCTAGGCACAAAAGACTCTCTATTGTATGATTCCATTTACATGAAATGTCTAGAAAATGCAAATATAAGGAGACAGCAGATCAGGGGTTGCCTAGGGCTAAGGATTTGAATGAATTATGAGGGTAAAACTTTGTGGGATGTTGGAAATGTTCTAATACTGGATTATGGTGATGGCTTTATAACCATAAATTTGCTAAAAATTACTTAATTGTATACTTACAATAGGTGAATGCTATGGTGTGTAAATTATACTTCAGCAAAGCTGCTTTAAAAGTTAAAAATAATACTGGACAAAACCTGCTAATGTGATTTCTTTGCCTTATTGTATAGCAAGATGTCCCTAGATCCTTAAACTTCTCCCTGAAAATCCCCTCCATTTCTTCCCCTAACTGAATGAAACCAGGCCATCAGTTTTATTTCCCAATGTTATATCCAGCTGTCTCCAAACATGGGCTCACCCTCTTCTCCTGTGGAGTTCCGGTCATAGGGTTTTTCCCTCCTCTACCCCTTCCTCACATCTGATTCATGATCAAGCTCTCCAGTGGTACTTCCTCAAACCTGGTCACATTTCTCCATTTCTACTCCACTGCCTTAGTTCAGGCCACGATCATCTCTTGACTACTGATTATTGAAACAACTTCCATTTGGTTGCTTTGACTTGAGTCTTGCCTCTTTTAAAGCACAATCTTGTTGTGCTAGTATCGAAACATTTTAATGGTTTCCAGTGCCCATAGGGTGAAGTCTGAACTATATGCCTGTCTCCCCTAAAAACCAAACAGTCCTCTAGACTAGAGATTTAAATGTTTATACTCATTTGTCCTTCGTAGCCGCCAGCACAATGGACTCCACAGGGTTGTAATCTGATAGCATTTGTGAGCGAATGAATGGGAAAGGGCTTTTCAAAGAACTGTATTAGGACCCAAGAGTTTCTGGTTCCCCAGGAAGTTCTTGGCTTTTGGTTTTACCAGCCAAGCAAACAAGAGGCTCCTGGTAACAATATGCAAACTCACCAAATGTTCTACATTCCTGAAATCTGCCTGGGGACTCATCATTCAGACACTGTTTTGACTCAGGAGAGTTGATTAGCTTGGTTCTGGACTCCAGTCAGCAGCCTCTTCTTGCCAGGCACTCCTAGAATCTTCCAAAGAGGAGGAAGAACACATGTGACATTTATATCGAACATAGAGATTTGAAAGATACTATGCACATGTGTGGTAATAGTTTATAACCCAAATGTCTCCAGAAAGGCTTAGTTCATGTCATTATTGAGCCTGGCGTAGGGACAGATCTGGGCTACAGGAAGTAGTGCAGGAAAGCATCTCACTGTCCTTTCCTGTCAGCCAACGTGAAAATGAACTCTGTCAAAGTGCACCTTCTGGGTTCACTGCTGAAACAGAGCTGGGCACCTTCAGGAATTACTTGGCTGCCTGTGTCTAAAAAGCCTGTTTTGTTTGATTCTACACGTTCTGCTGCATTTTTCAGAAGAAGAGTTGGATAACTATTTTTTTATCCAAAGCTCTTACTGAAAAGAAAAATCTCCATCCCTTCGCATTCAGCCGAATGAAGGCTGCTTTCTGTTATGAAAGAATAGAATTCTTAGAGAGGACTTACATGTAGCCATCTTGACACTCACCTTTGTCTTCAAACTTTAATTAGATCATGTTCTTTTCTTCAACAAGATAAAAAATAAAACAAAAGAGCCAGGATTCATAGAGCAAAGATCTTCACGGAACTGACTTCTCAGAAGGGACCATTTTTAAGTAATTAAATTACCTTTGGGGTTATATTTGAAAATGTTTTAAGATATTTTTATAGTTTTATTTCCGTGCACTCTCTGTTCTTGCAATCTCTTTGTTTTACGTGTATGCTTTTGCTTTATTCTAGAAGACCATTCTCTGTTCTGGCCAAGCCTTCTCTTCTTCTGTGCCCAGTTTAAGTGCTGTTTCCTCCAGGAGGCCTATCCTGGACTTGAGCCAATACGAATACTTTTCTGGAGAACTATTTATTATGTTTTAAGCAAAGGTTGCCAACTGGGGGTGGGGGTTTGGGGAAGAAAGCACATAAGAATCTTAAATGTAATTTTAAAAGAATGTCATAATATATTTTGAAATAAAGGGGAAAAAGCTATTAATATAGATTTAGGGATATGAAAAAGAAACAGTCTTTTCAAAAGAATAGAAGGTAACCTCTCTTATACCCACCTAGAAATTCTCTAGGTGCAGCACTTTTTGTTTAATTGAGAAAAACTAGCATGGAGTCTACACCACACAGAGCACTTAATATGTAATACTCAACATGTGTAAAGTTCTTAACAATTTACAAAGGGCTCACACACAGTTCTCAGTACTTATTCTAACCTCACAGGTGGGATCAAGAATTATCATCTCTATCTTAGGTAAGATAGCTGAGTGTCAGAGAAATTAAACCTAAGAAATGACACAAGAGTAGTAAGAGGGAGCCCCAGAATAAGATCTCTATTTAGTTTGCTTTCTTTTGCACCATGCTATTGAAGGGAATCAGAATATACCACCCCCAAAATATGCCACTTTGACATAAGGATTCTTTTGAACTGAAGGCAATTAAGAAAACAGCAGAAACAGGAAGATTTCTCTCTCCTTCCCTTTTCTGCCTCAAAGCAAGCATAAATTTCTCTTTGTGACAGTGGCCCCTCTCCCCTTTCCTATACCAGGAAGAGAACATGACTCTTATCACTGGAGAAAACACTGACTTAAGTCTGCATAACAAACCTTATAAATAACCCTTATTTTCCATTACTTTCTCCCATATATTTACCTCCCCACAATTTACTGCCCTACAAGTCCACATCCCTTTTCCTTTGTCTTGTCACTTCTGTGCAATTTGTCATCCTTTGTTAAAATGGTATACATAAGCTCCCAGGCCTAACCACTTTGGGGGATTTTCGCTTCTTTTCTCTGAGTCTCTGTGCATAGGATATAAACCTATTCTGTTAACAGTTAATTCCCAGGACCTGTTAATTTCAAGTACCCAGACTAAGGGAGTAACCTAAGAGAGCAGAGGAAAAGTTTTCCCTCCCTTACATTACCATCTGGAATTTTTCACATCTGGGATCTCCAAATTTCCTGAGAGTTCTTTTCCCCTAACCTTTTGATCAATAAACTAGTCATCAGTTATTTTTTCTTTTAAATACAGAATTCCTTTATATGAAAGGAAAGGATGGGAACAAGTAGCTGGACCAAGAAGGTCTGTACACAATAGGATTATCTGACATTTTTGCAGGTGAAAATGGAGTACCTGTGCAAATCCTCCATGTGAATTTAGAAACAGTTGATTCATTGGGTGGCTTTGCCTCCAGATCACTATATCACTGAAATTGAAGTAAGTATTTTGAGTTAATCAAAGCTGACTCCTCTCTTAGCTGAGACTAAGAAAACTAGATCTCTTGTCAGCTCTTGCTAATGAAGACAAAATAAACCATGCTTGCTGTTAATCACTGGCACAGGAACTACACTGCTATGGGAAAATGCCACGTGGTTCCAAGGTCTCTTCAAATGCATAAGGACACAATATATGTTGGTTGAAAGTTTGGACCTAAGGAGATTTTAAGATTTTTGGAAGTAAAATTTCCAAATAAATTCCTTTTTATCCATACATTTCCAGCTCCATGAAGAGTTTAATACTTGATTATTGAGGGCCTCCTATGTGCCAGGAGCTTTCTAGAGCATTATTTTATTTTCCCTCAGTTATTACAATAACCTCAGGCTCTTGTCACAGCACTACACTCTTTGCAACCACCAGTGATTGGCAGAAAAAGTGAAGGCATAGTTTTAAAAATTAAAAACATTTAGGAGGGCTCTGTAAGTTTTTTTTTTTTTGTCTTATTTGATGGGTGTGTTCCATAAAGGAGAAAAATCAGAATCTCATAGCTTTTAAAACACGAAAACTATCTTTACTAGAACAATTGGTGCAAATGGAAATGCTGTCAAAATAGGTCCTTTATTTTGGGACTAAATAAAGGGGAGCATGTATTTATCAAATTCCCTGCATTTATTTCATGCTCATTATTTCATTTTAGGCTGGATGAATCATAGAAATCTCATGATAATCATTTCGAAGTCAGATAAAGAAATTTATGCAAGTTCCCTAGTGTTACAAACCTCTAATTTTTGTCTCTAAATAATTTGAAGATTTAACATTAATGTTTAGAAAGGTTTTTCAAATGTCATATTTAACTACTTTCTCCCCAAAGACTACATCAGCCTTTTTCTAATTAACCAATGTGACGGCTTCTGGCCAAAATAAACTCTTTAGCAAAATTACACTGGCATGTTTACCATGGTGCAGTTATTTAAACATTTGGATGCCAGGAAATGGAGTTTTAAAACACAGTTAAGGGCGCCTGGGTGGCTCAGTGGGTTAAAGCCTCTGCTTTCGGCTCAGGTCATGATCTCAGCATCCTAGGATCGAGGCCCGCATCGGGCTCTCTGCTCAGCAGGGAGCCTGCTTCCTCCTCTCCCTGTCTCTCTGCCTGCCTCTCTGCCTACTTGTAATCTCTCTCTCTCTGTCAAATAAATAAATAAAATCTTTAAAAAAAAAAGGTTTTAAAAAAAAATAAAACACAGTTAAGTAAATATTTTTTAACCTTATCCAAGTGGCTCCGTTAATTAGATTTACAAAATTATTAGCAATTTCTGCTGCAGACCTTCATTTCTAGAAGTTTACACTACCAATTTCTCAGGAATAGCTCTTACTGTGGATCGTCTCAATCTTGTTCAGCTCTTAAGAAATTTAAAATCCCAGCGATTTCCCCAGGATATGGATAGCACAGCTGAACTCCAGATACTACATTTGGAGTAAGGATAATTGAGTTTGAACAGAAACTTTTAGTCACCGTTGGGATTCTTGGACATGACTGGGCAAGGATTCCCATTTTCAGAGCTCTTTGAGGCATCGACCCCATAATCCAGGTGAAAACCCTTCATACATAGACATTCAAAAATTATTTGCTTTACCTGGGATGAGAGCATCCACAGTTGTCACTGAGCCAACAAAAGTCAGCTGGAGCAACAGGAAACTACAGGTTGAAACTCATTCTTCAGTGTTTGCCCTTGAGTTGGGATTTCTGCTTTGGTTCAGAATAAATCAGAGCCCATTCACCCCAAAGCAGTTACTGACCCCACCGCCTGCCATGCCTGCCCCCGGAGCCCCTCTGTGTGCTGGTGCAGCCAGATGCTCACTGAACCCCCATTACTAACTGCCCTCCACCCCCACCCCATTCTAGCTTCTCCAAGTCTCCAAGAAAACACAATCTTTCTCACCTGTATTTTCAAATTAGTTCACTTATATAAAAGCACTTATTTTCCATAAGCTTTTACAGCTGATTCCCCTGATAATATTTTTCAGTATGATTGCAAAAAATAAAATGGTCCTGTAAGATAATCACTTATTAAAGAGTAAAGTTCATTACCAAGTCTCTTTCACACACACACACACACACACACACACACACACACACACACACACGATAAAACTATTTTTTTCCTATACCAAACCCAAAATGCCTAAAACAGTACATTGAAGGATGTCTCACTGACCATCTACCTAAGAACCATATAGGGTTTGTCCAACAGGCAGATTTATCTGGAGGACTCAGTAACCTGCGAGCCATTTAAATTCCCATGGAAATGTTACCATGCTGGAATCCGAGCACGGTGATATGCATTCAGTCAGACCTGCTTGCATTTGGATTTACTGAGGAACCAACATATGTCTCTACGGTATGATACATCTCCCTTGCCTTTCTCCTCTTCATCCACAGAACATGTACTGTTGCTTTCTAGCCTACCCTTACCCTTTGAGCTGCTTTGCCCAAGCCCAAAGCACGTTGTGAGCACCACGTGGTAGGGGGTGGGGTCCTGCTTGGGAAGTCAGTCTTGACCTACTTGTTTCTCTTTGTTCCTCAAGCCTCACCCCATTCTGCATCTGAACCTCACTGTAGATGAGGGAAGTAAATTAATTCTGGAGGGTGGTGACAGGGAAGAGATGACAATTACTCATAATAATAGTGCAGATCTCTACATAAGAGGGCAGAGACAGGCAAGACGCTGGTGAGAAATTTTAGGTTAATGTTCCTCAAACAGCTTATGTGTTTTGAATAATGTGAGCACGTTTATTTCCACTGTGCTATTTCACCAATAAGACCATCACCGCATCTCCTATAAGCAAAAAAGAATGCTTTAGGACCTCTGAGGTAAATATTGAAAAAGCAAAGTGTGAGAGTATACTGGCCCAAGAACAAAGTTATTTAAGGTGAGATTAATTAAGAAAGCATCATTCATCTCTCAGCTGATTTGGCAAATTTCTCTGTAACATTGCTGGGTCTATGTGGCTCTTTCAGCTTGGTTAGTAATTCTAGATAAATAACCACCAGTTAAGTCTTTGAGCTTCCTTCCTTCAAGATCAGATATCATGGACTAAATAACAAGCATTCATGCTTTCTGAAGTCCTTGCTTGGGCCTCAGAAATCATGTACAGTAGTGCCCCCTTTATCTGTGGGGGCTGTGTTCCAAGACCCCCAGTGGAAGCCTGAAACTGCTCATAGTACCAAACCCTATACATACTGTGTGTGTGTGTGTGTGATAAAGTTTAACTTATAAATTAGGCTTAGTAAGAGATTAACAACAATGAATATTAAAATAGAACAATTACAGCAATGTAATGTCATAAAAGTTATGTGAATGTGTTCCCTCTCAAAATGTGTCATTGAACTGCATTCACCCTTCTTCTTGTGGCTATGGGAAATACAAAATGCCTGACTGGTGAGTTGAAGTGAGGTCAGTGACACAAGCATGGTGACATAACATTAGGCTTCTGTTGACCTTCTGATGCTACGTCAGAAGGACGATCATCTGCTTCCGGAATGAGGTTGATCACGGGTAACTGAAACCACAGAAAGCAGAACCACAGGTGGGGGCAAGGGGGTCTTCTACTGAGACCTGGACGGTCTCTCTACAAAAGCAACAGCCAAGATTAAGCTAATAACAACAAATGAGGTTAAACTTTGTACAGCAACACTGAAGGACTAAGGTCACATTTGCATTGAGTCTCTAAATTCGTAAGCATTTGTTTATTCCTTCATTTGGAAGTTCTGAACTGAGTTTCATTTTGAGAAAGTTGCCACTAGAAGAAATGAGCATGAGCAGAAAGGATACCATCCAAGTAGAGATGGCACAAAGGAAAAATCACTGCAAAGAGCTCATACATTTTGTTTTTTTCTCTATCTCTATGAAAAGTATAATACAGAAACAAATGCAAATACAAAATGCACAGAATGTCATACTTTTTTGACAAATATATTAGGATCCTATCAATATTTGGGAGTTGACATTACAGCTCCTTCCCTATTTGTTCCGTTCTTGCCCCCCTGGCTTGTTGCCTTCCCAGCCATGACCTTGGTCCCATTCTCCACACTGGCTGTGCTCTTTCCAATGCCGAGTTGGCTCAGGACCTTCTTCCCCTGAGACCATTTCAGAAATGACTCTCTCACCCAGAACCCAGGTCACTATCACCATTTTAGAACTGTTTCCAGAATATTCACTGGGAAAGTCATTGTATTCAGCACAATAACATTATGAAGAGTAGATTAAAACATGGAGTAAGAAATATAAGGAGGAGGTCAAACAGACAAATGGAGATCCTGAACACATACTTTCATAGAGATTCTAGATGTCATACACATAATTCATGATAATTTAGGGAGATTACTTTTATTCTTGAATTCTTAATCTACATAAAATCACTCAGTACCTCAGAAGCATGGAAAGATTAATTATAAAGATACGAATGCCCCTGGGTAGCTAGGTGCTTCATTTTCTTCCAAACAGGACTAAAAATACAAGAGTTGTTACAAGGCATAAGACACTCTAATGAAAGAAATCATGGTCATCAATTTTCACTTCTTTCTTTAATCCTTGTCAATTGCTACATAAACATATGCTCCATCAAAATGGGACCTGTCGTCCTGGCAAAGAGTTGGCAATCCCCAAGGGTCCCTGGCAGCAGAAAATAAAGAAACTCTGTTTTGTGGGGAGTCCCTGAAAACCCACAAGCTGAGAGATAATAGACCATGGTATCCCCCAAGGAACTAAAAATTTGGAGATACAGCGGGTGAATTTAGGATTTTCTTCAGACTCTCTGGAAGCCAGAAGGAGCTGAGCAGACACTCCATGCCACCAGCTATGCCCCAAGCCAGCAGGAGGCAGGGTGGTAGAATCCCCAAAGAAAAGAAAGTGGTTCATACCAGAATCTAGGACCAATCCAGACAGAGGTGTATTGGCTATTCTGGATTCTGGGATATGGGAGAGAGTAAAGCACAAGTTTTAGAGGCAGACTAACTCCAATTCTGATTCGCTACTTGCTAGCTAGATCACATGACCTCGAACAAGTGACTTCTTGATACTCGTTTTCATCATTTACAAAATGGAACTATTCATATCTCCTTCGTGGGGTGCTGTGTGATTTAAAGAAGATAATACACATGAGACCATTTTTGGCACACTGCAATACTGCTTCTTACAACTGTATGAACTTGGCACGTTAATAAACTCTGCACCTCCATCTGCTCATTGACAACATGACAATATCATAGTATCTGCCTCAAAGGGGTCTTATGAGTATTAAATGAGATAATACATGTGAAGGCCTCTGAATCATTCCCAGTAAATGAGATCAGTTATTTTTAGTAATAGCAATGAATGTTAGATATTAATATTAGCAGTGAGCACTCAATAAATGAAAGCCATAATCATTATGATTATCATCATTCAGAGACTATAAGTAAATTAGAGAAATATTGATTATGGAATTTTCTAAACTCACCAGATCTGCTTGTTGCAGAAAATAAAATTGATCTTCCTTTCTTTTCACCAATTTCCTTCAGTCATAATGTGATCAAAGTGTTTATAAATAGAAATCTCCAGGTCAGGCTATAGGGAGCATTTCTGAGGCTTCTTAGAGCTTAAACTTAAGCCAAGAAATGCAAAGTGACTCCCCAGAAGCTACCTGGGCCTTTCCAGCAACAGAAAAATACATTTATACAAATGCTGACACATACCCATGTATATAGGCATTCCTAATCAACTTGGCCAAAGGGTTCAAATTTCCATGGTTCTTGGCAGTTTGAAATAGCGAGATTCCAACGACACTGTTGAGGTAGTGCATTAGATGCTTGCTATGCCATTTAAAGATCAAAGAGTTACAGGATCTTAAAGATAAAACAGATACCTTGGTGGTCATCTAATACAGCTTCCCACCCAATGGAAGGTTCTTTGTTCCCAAGAATTCCTGACAGTCCGTCCCTTTGGGGAGAGCTTGCTCGGGGACCAACCACTGTTGGACAACTTAAGTCATTATACAGTTTCTTCACATATTGAACTAAAGCTAGCTTCCCAGCATCTTCTACCCAACAATCTTACTTCTGCCCTCTGAATCTAAGAAATCAAGTCAGTCCCCTCTTCTCCATGAAGACTGTTCATTCACTCTCCACAAACTTTAAAGCTGCTCTCATGCCTCCCTTTGGTTTTTTCATCTCTGGTTCTTCTAGCCATATTCTAGCCAGTCTTATCTAGTATTACCATGAATGGTGTGATGGGAATATTTCCTCCAGGTTGGACATCTGTTGTGTTTGCCCATCTCGTATCCATTTCCCTCTGCTTCTATTCATACGGTTCCTCTTTTATATGGGAACTATTTCATGTATTTGGGATAGAAGTAGTTCTAACCTACTGCTATTAACCTCTCCAAACCGAGAATGGGCTCATGACCTAGAGATGGCCACCCTATCCTGTCCACAGTGATTGGTTTAGGAATGTGACCTAAGTCAAGGGGAACCCAACTTAGGGCTCTGTTGGAACCAATGGGGAAGGGGTTTTCATTGTGCTAGTTAGTTTAACGTTAAGTCCTAGATGTTAAATGTCTTGTGTGTGTGTCACTATTTGGTAAGAACATGTCTTGGAATGAATACAACACACAGGAAACAAAAGTCAAGAGGTTGAGAGAAGCAGATTTCTCCCTACAGCAAGCACTTGGTTCCAACTATGCTGCAAGCAGGTTTATCTCTGGAATTTGTAAGTGTGATAGGCAATGCATTTGTTTTGTTTTGTTTTGGAGTTTTATTTATGTCATTTTCAACTTCAAACAAAATTGATTAACACACCTCCCTTACTTCTGTCATGGTGAGAGGGCAGACCAAGGCATGGGTCCAATCTGCTCCCCTTATCCAGTCCCTAGCAGCTGCATAGCTTCTCCCCCTCCCCTGAAATGAGGCCCCATGAGAAGCTGTTATCAGCTGTCTTACTCTGGGATCCCTTGTTGTAGGAAGAGAAACTGACATAATCAGCACAAATGATAAGAAGGTTTATTAGAAGGATGCAATGTTGCAATCATAAGTGAAGGCATCCTCCCTTTCAAGTTGGATCTGATTTATTTTGATGCAAGTAAAACATATTAAGATTGCTATAAATATTGATTCCATCATCATTTGAATTAGTTTTTTCTGGCAGCTGTGCATCTTATGCCTACTTTTATGAGTATGCCTTCCATGATTTACTAAACCACTAATACAAAAGCTAAATAAGACAAGGCCTCAGAGCCCATGGTCCACCACTGAAAATCTCAACAGGTTAACCTGCCTACTCATTAATATCCTTTGGGTCTAATTAGCCAGCCAGCTGCAAAACTATCTAACATTTCTCTAATCCAGCTCACATTTCACCATCTTAATCATAACCTATCTCAAAGGAGATTGTGAAAAATCTTCTTAAAAGAGAAAGTAATAAGCCTTTGCACCTGGCCTCCACCATCCCCTCACTACTTTCCAGTGGTAACTGCTACGCGAGACCTTGTCATTCTGGATGGCGATCGTCTGTCTCTCCAACGAGACCATGAGCTGCTTGAATGGGGCCAAGCTCAGAGTCAGGACTTACATATTGGCGTTCCTCTTGTCTATTCACTTGTCACAAGTTAGAGTTTAATTTCTGTTGCCTATAAGCCACCCTATGGTATTCTGGCCCAGCAGTCCCAACTGAGTAAGACACCACTATTTGGATTTTGTAACTTCGAGAGTTAAATGTAGTTCCAATGAACTAGAATATAGTCATACATGAGAAAAACTTCGACCAGCAAATTATTGAGCTTTTATAAAATATCCATTTTAATTTCCAAATAACCCTGAGGAATGATAATATCACTGACCTTTTTTTTTTCTTTTTTTTTTTTCTGGAGATAAACTCAGGTTTGGAGATATTAGCCTTTGACTAACGCCTCATCTGTAATGTCGCCAGAAGGAGATTCCAGGCCGGTCTTCACAAGGTCACGTGACAATCTAGGGGCTCTGAGATTTCAGGCCTTGATTTACAGCTCACCAGAGACTCACAGGTTAAATGTGTTTATCATTACCTATTTTTAAAGATATCCGTATTGTTTTTTTCTTA
Source organism: Ailurus styani (assembly GCA_002007465.1). Taxonomy (NCBI): domain Eukaryota; kingdom Metazoa; phylum Chordata; class Mammalia; order Carnivora; family Ailuridae; genus Ailurus; species Ailurus styani. The sequence goes on along the minus strand of LNAC01000165.1, from coordinate 2,665,902 downwards.
AACCCATGACATTGAACTGTATTTTCTCACTCACTGTTCTTTCAATAAAGTTTTTTAATAAACTTCAAGGTTTGGATTCTCACTTTGAAGCAAGAAGCAAAGCCCTTTGTAACCGGAGGTGATATTCTTCACTGTGGAGCCTGAAGGATGTCGGCTTCCTCACGTGTTGAAAGACAGTGCAGCTGCCTGCAATGAATCCCCAGCCACAGACACAGGAGCGAGCTGGTGAAAGGGTCTGGTCGAAACAAATGGAACATCTGGCCGAAGAATTCTGATTTCCTTCTTCAGTTTTTCCCTCTCTCAAGTGCCATTGCGTAACCTCTGATGATCTCTATGATCCTTGGAAGTAAGGCCAACTTGTTGGTCATGCTGTCAATATTTCTTCTGCACTATCATTTTTATTGTGAAAGACATTATGAAGCAAAAAAATAATAATAACGATAATAGTAACAAAAATAAAAAGCCCATTTCTTCCAGAAAGTTTGCAACTTACAGTATTTATAAGGGCAATCAGTGTACTCTATAACTGGATGTTACTTCATTTCTTTAATAATTAATCAAGTATTAAATGAATCTATTATAATGGATAATTATTTAATGAAACCATTAGTAAAAAGTTCCTAAAAGCAGAAGGCAGGCACTTAAACTGCAGCTCATAGGATGTGATTTTCCCACAGAAACTACTTTATAATCAAGCTAGCTGCTAAAAAATAACACTTTCACCTTGAGAAAGCAGCCCGTCAGCTGCCATTTTTCTAAGGGCCATTTTTCTCCTCTTCCTCTTTGGGGTTCCTACTTCCCCCCTCTCTTTCAGTACTTCTCAAACCGCTGCTAGAAACTGGTAATAAACGTAGGGCCTTATGACAGGATCTGTCTCTGAGCGGTAGATTCAGGACCTGAGAACTGCCCCTAACAACACTCTCATCCTCAGTGCGGGGAAGGTGCTGGTTGGCTCTAACTCTTGGAGGAATTCAGGCAGCTCTCAGCTGCCCTGAAAAGTGGTTTAAGGGTTCTCCACATCATCAGATCTCAGAGGCAAATCAATAATGGTATTCCAAATCAATCGTATTTTTTGGACTCAATGTGGTCCGCCTCCGTTGGAGTCACTGTCGACCAAGAGCCCCCAAAGGACAGGCCCAAACTCAGATGTGGGAGATGAGGTGAAGGCCAGAGGTTCCCTGAGCCTAGCACCTCGCTATGTTGTTTGCTTAAGAGCTTCGTCTTGGCTTGTTCTTCTTCGTCTGTTTTGTTCCGTGGAGACATGTGGGGTATGAGGAGTTGTGTGACATGTGAGAACTTATGAGGCAGAGAAAAGGGTCAATAAACTATGGGAATACAGTAGTTAAAAATAAAATGGTTGTGAAAAATAAAATGATCGTGAACACTTCATGACAAAGGAAAGGGGACATCTACTCAGCAGGTAGAAGGGAAAGAAGATTCAATCCAAGTCGTAAAGACCTTGAGAACAAGCAGCAAGCCCGTGGAGATAAAGGAAAAAGGCAAGCCACAAGCTGTATGTGCCAAGTGCCAAGGGGCCATACCAGGCCCCCCAGAAGCAGAGTTGGTACAATGGCAGGCTTCACTCCTCCACTTTCTCAGCAACCCTGTCAAGACAATGAAAGAAAACTAAGAAGGGGTCTTCCAATCAGAGCTCTGTATTGCAAAGAAATAGAAACCCACTGAAGCAAGACATAGCAGGACACTGAGACACATCACAGAATTTAAGGTTGGTGAACAAAACACAGCCCTGGCTTCTAGGGTCTGTAAAGCCCGGATGAATAGAGCTGCCATTTGTCAGTGGTGGTGTAGCCTCTCCCCTCACTTCCCTGCATGTCTCTTCCCTCTCTCCTCTCTTCAGACTTGCTTCCTCAGCTTACTCATCTGCTGGCCACTCTGAGTCCCTGGTTTCTGGTACCGTCCTGCTTCAAAGCTCTCTTGACTGATAGAATTCTCTGTACAAATAGTTAAATTTTGAGGAAAAACAAAATGATTGAGATAGCTCGTTGGTCCAACCCAGACAATTCATAGCTCGCTGTATGTTTGGGATGCTTTCATAGTGTATTCCTGATTCTAGCTGTGTGCTGTCATATGGGACTGAAGGTGACTCCTGGAAGTCGTGGGTGGGATGGGCCTCATGGCCCAAGGATGTTAGGTGTAAACCCAGAGAGATGAGAATAAAAGAGAAAAGCACATGCATTCTTTCAGTGAACATGTGTTGAGATCTTTATGTGCCGAGTTCTATACTTGATGCTTGGAATACAACCTGTAAAGGGCTTCGCATCTAACCAAAGTAATAAGCTTATAAACACTCAGCTACAATATAATGGAATGGATGCTTTAATGGAGGTTTGAATCAATTGCTATGTGAAGATGGAGGAAAGAGAATGAATTCTTCCTGGGAGACTTGGGAAAAAAACCTTCAAAGGAGCTGTTATTACTGCCAGCTTGGAAAAACCTACAGAATTTTTACAGGTAACTCTGGAGAAACCTTTTTTCAAAGCACTATGTTATTTGATCTTCCTCAAAGCGCTGTGAAGAACATTGAGCAGATTATATCCCTTGTATAACTGAGAAAATAGAGTACTACAAAAGTTCAATTAATTGACTAAGGCTACATACCCACTGTGGGGTAAATTCTAGATAGATCCTAAATCTTCCGACTCCTACTTCATTGGTTTTTCTATTTGAGATGTGTTACGTGCAGAGACAAAAGGATGACCTTGTTCCTTGGCCATCAACAGCCCTCAAACCGAACATAATATCACTATGATTTAAATCTGCCTCCCCTAAGTTCAATTTCCATCATTTACTTTGTAAAAATTCATGTATTTAGAACATACATCTTTCCAAATCTTGATGGGAAACCAATGGCACACTCAAACAATTTGACTTGGAAAGAGTTTAATAAAGGGATTCATTGCAGATGTGCAGGTGGGGTTCAAGGGAACCAACAGAGAGCAGAGTTCTTACACTGTCCCCGAACCGGCAACAGCAAGGGTCCACTGTCACCACTACCACCCACCCTTAGGTTTGAAGGGTGAAATGGTAGTGGAGTTATGAGAATCCAGATAGAGCAGCTTGGAGAAGCCACACTGGCAGGAGCTGTGGCTTTCACAGGAAGACACAGTCCAACTCTGCCAACCACAACTTCACTCTCTTCAAGTTTTCAGAATTCCCACCAGTGCCTTCCACTGACCAAACCTACTAGGAGTCAGAGGGCTGGAGAACCCACTGATGAGATCCACAATGTGTCAGTTTTCCAGGACAAGATCACATTAGAGAAGGCTGGAAAGTGCATCTGAGGAGGCAAACGAGGATCATCAGGCATGAGGGCTAAAGGGGATATTTGATGTGGGAAGCCAGGTATGGTTTCCAATCTTGCGTTTCACTCCTTTTCCACTCACACATACACCCTGGGGATACATACACACACACTATTCTCTTTTCTCCTTTTCCCCTTGCTATTTCCTTTTGTATTTTTGAAATCTGACTACTACAGTCAGTGCCCTCGGTTTTCAGCCAGGAATCCACTCCCGGCCCATGGAGCCAAATCTACTTCATCCCAGTCTCTTGGTCATTGCAAGTCCTGAGTTGAACTTGAGGATGTATGGCTGCCAAGGTGAAGAATGAGTTGCAATGGAAGCACTTCTATGATTCTGAGGTGTTCTAAACCTGGTCCTTTTTAGGACCTTTGTGGAGCAGTCTGAGTGGCTGACCTATGCCATCATTTTGAGGAAAAAAAATCTTGGATATCCTGGCTAAAGTGTTTCATAAGGTCTGACTGGATGGCCCGGTGACTCTATTGTACCAGCTGAAATCAGTCTGCTCTCTTCTGTACCGGGAGAAGGCTAAGGTGGGCCAACCTGGCTGCAACAGATGAGTGCATCACAGAAGCCAGAAGACTCTCTTAGAGGAGACTAGCTGGGGAAACAGTTTTTTAATTTATGTAATCAGGGCATCTAAAAGTTCATTTCTGTGGAAAAAACAACTCCTCGGTTTGTTTGGCTAGTGAATGAAGTTTGCCTTGATTTCCACTTTTGAAAAACATTCACAGGCACGTGAATCATATTTGTAATCTTATTCAGTGATATCTTCCTCTCAGAGAACTGAAAGACAATTTCATCATAAGTAGAAAAATGAGAGTTTACAGGGGAGAGGGTAGTATTTATTTTATACTATAAAGGTGAATTTTACAAAAGTCGACTTTTACACTAATAACTACATGCCCATTAAAGTAAACCAAAATCGTGTATTTAGATGGTGTTGAAACCATGTGTCCCAAATCAACAGTGGGCAGTAAGGTGCTCCTAGAGAATCATTTGTTGTGGTCCATTGTGTGTCCCTCTCCTGTACCTTATGTTTGCTCAACAGAGCCCCACATATTGCTTCTAGCCAATTATTCATCCATTGGGAGGCTACCGACTCACATTAGTCTCCATCATGAACTTTGGCCTAAAATACTTATAAATACCTCTCTAGTTTTCTTGCCACAGGCAATAAGGAGGTCCCTCGTCTTTATCCTAAAGATACCACAAAGGAGTGCAGAGAGGACTCCAAGGGGACGTTAAGGTAGAAGTACAAACTATTCCATAATAGGGCAACCTTTTGCAGAAAAGGAGATTTTTAAGAGAAAGAAGGAAGTTGATTTTTTGAAAACAGCATGTCTGTTTTTTATCTTCCCCTCTGCCTTGCCTTTTCAATTCTTTTTTTCCTGGCTGAAATTTTAGGGAATTGGGAGGAAGTTTTGAGTAAGTTTCTAATGTGTCAATGGCAAAGCTAAAGGTCTTCACAAAATAATGGCTAGGCTCTAATGATATCTGGTATGTGAGGGTATGGATGTCAGGCCAGATATGAGCAAAGTCTTGAAGCAAGAAGTTTCCTCCTCTTCCATATCATCCATCTTCTGCCTCATTATTATGGCCAGTTTCTCAGAACACATCCTTGAGATACTTCTAGCCAACAGTATCTCCTGGTCATAGCCTTTGCATTTTTGAACCCATCAAAACAACCAACCCAACTGACTTCAGTGCCCTCAGTATCCAGCCTGAGGAAGCTAGCTAGTTCTTACAGATGTGAGCAGAGAGCTAAGGGGTTAACAGGTACCTAATTTCAGGTAATGCAGCTGCATTTAATAGAACTTCTTGGAGATGCTGTTCAAATATACAGAAATCACTCTAATGATAGGGATCTGGAGAACTTTAGCATGTGGCTATGCAATTGTGTTTTGGGTGCACAAGGCCTTTTGGAAGCCTTCAACTCTTGTCATTTTGGCCTAAATTATGCCTCTGTTGCACAGGAGGGACCCTTAAAGTTTTACCACAGAACTGGTTGAGAGTTGGGGTCATAACCTCCAGGTCTCAGGATCAAATATGGAAGAAGTTTGTAGTTCTTCAGCTTTGTTTGTTTGGTCTTTCAAATACACAAGCCAGATGGCACTCGGTACGCTCCAAGATTAGTGGCACTGCTGCTTGATGACTAATGCAATTAAGTAAGTCTTGGTGGTGGCCCAGTACCACAATAACAAGTCCCATAGTGTCAAATGCTTTTGCCAGATGGATTGCTCAAACCTTTGGAAGCATTCTCAAGCACACACACTTAATCACTGCAGGCCGAGTTCATGGAAAAATGACATGGTACTTGTGTGGGCGGAAGGTTCCTGTCACTTTCTTTGGGCAATCAATCCTATTGTCAGCTTCCATAGCCAATACTGTCCTGGTTTCCTCTCTTGTAGGCCAGTGGCATTTAAGTATTAAAGACACAACGAATTTAGGAGATCTAATGATTTCTTTCCAAGTACATTAAATCTTTCTAGAACAGGCCTGATGTCAAATATCCTGTCCCATTGCCTTTTTTTAAAGTACATTCTGTACTCATCAAATCAGGTCTCGATTTTTACTTGCTTAAGTAGGTTATAGCACTTCCTCTATTCACCTTATTAAGCAATTCAACTTACTGGCCCAAAATGGATGTATATATTGAAAAGTAAGTAAAGCCTTGCCAAAACCTGACTGAATCTATTGTTCAATTCATTTATCCCAATAAATCAATAGTCATTCGATTTTTTCTTCAGTCAATACTTACACATGCAAGGAACGTGAGAGACAGAGATTTTGCATGGTATGCTCTCTCTCCTCAGGGAGTTCATAGTTTAGCGGAAGAAGCAAGACTGGCCCTCATGAATGATGTTGAACAAGTAGTATGGAGAAATAAGTGTGAGAAATGCATGGCACAGATTGTTACTGTTCTAGAAGTTCAGGAAGTAGGAAACAAGAACAGAAAGGCCGAGACAGATAAGCCTTAGAGGGTGGCATCTGACTGGACCTCTAAGGTGTTGTCTGACTTGGACAGACACAGAAGAGCGTCCACGGAAAATACACAAGCAAAGCCAACTGCAATAGGCCTGCACACCAGAACTAGGCTGAGGGAGTGGATGGAGGGTGTAACTGATGAGAAATGAGACCCCAAATGAAAATATAGAAGGTTATAATACAGAAAGCCTTAACACAGGCAGAAGCATTCAGATTTAATGGTGTCATCTCCAGGAAGCCAAAGAAAGGTTTTCACGAAAAGCTTAACCTCAAGACCCTCAGGCTGGATTTCCATTATGACTCAAGAGGTAGTAAGGAGGCCTCAGACTAACTTGGTGTCCATGAAATGGAAAGGGAAGGAGAGATGTGAATGATACTGAAAAGAATCTATCAAGTCTAGATACAGGAATAAAGGGGAAGGCGGGGGGACACAGGTTCTAAACCCAGCCTATGGTGATCACTGAATAAATCCAGTTACACAGAATTGGGAGAACACTGATGTCACTGACAGGAGACTTAAGAAGGGGATAAATTGGGTTTTGAATTCATGGACTGTGAGATGATAACAGGAAATCCTAATCAGAGGCACGTTGATCTCAGGTGAGGTCCTAAAGAGTCACCTGTAAGAATGTGGTATTGAAGCCACGGTAATGGCTGACCACTCACAGGAGAAGAGGCTGTAGCAAGAGACTAGGAGAGGCCCAGGGAAAAGCTTTATTGCTGTTATCCCTTAAATCTGATGACTAGTTATGTTCTGCCCATAGGACTGAGGTCTGCCCAGGTCCAAGACGTTGGAATAACAGAGTTGAGTACATAAGTCACTATACTCAATCAAATGGCATTTCGTTATTGAAACCCTGGGAGAGAGCTGCTTTTTAAAATGCATTGACTTCTGCTAAATTAAAAAAATAAGTTTTCGAAATTAATGGGCTGTGTTTCAACCACTCAGCCTGAAGCACTATGTAAACCAACCGTAAACATGATGTGGGGCGTAATTCATGTCTTTCACCATTGCTGTTTCTCATCTGACATAGACTGTCACACAACTACCTTGCTTAATTGCACAGTCGTTACTATCCTGATTCTTAGATGAGAAAACCAAAGACCACAGAATCTTTGTAGCTTGATCCAGATCAAATAGTAAATAGCAGAAACATGACTGTTACCAAAGTTTTCTGATTCCAGATGTTGTGCTCCTTCTGCTATGTGATGAGAAGTCATGTTCAACAGCAATGTGCAAAAGATGGGACCTCTTCCAGAAAGCCAAATGAATGAATTCCTGCCAGGCTAGATCTTCAAGAGGAATCTTTAAGGGAAGCAGGCTGCTAACTCCTCCGTACTTCCTAAGTCCCACAGCGTACACACACCTGCTTACCCGTACCACGTACCCAAGCCTCCTTGAAAGACCTGACAAGGTTTGGAGTTGAATTAGAGTCCGTTGCAGGTGCACAGGTGTGGGGTACACGGGGAGTATTCATGCTGCTACCTAGCCATACTTCATAAACAGAAGTGCTTCTCCGTTTACAAACTCTCTATTCAAAACCATCCGTACAGATGAAGGAAACCCCCTTTCAGAGCAAAAGCCCACCATCCTTACTCTTCACCAACAGGTGGCACCGTGACTGTGCACACACATTTTAGCCTCCACTAAAGTTTGTTAGTTTGCAGCCAAAATCATAAACTCAAGGCAGGTAAAGTAAATGAATGAACTGAGACCAGTATAAGGCAACAGGGAAGCAAAACTTGAGACGGACTGAGTAGCAGGTGCTCGGTCAAAAGGGGGCAGCCAAATCTCAGCTCTAGCCAACTGATATCATGAGGGATTGGGGGGCCCACGGTTGCAAGATTCTCTGATTTTTCAAGACGGTGTGAAAATTCTGATTTTTATGTGAAATCTCCTGGTTTTCAATTTTGCAGCTAATTCACATTTTATAAAAGCAGTGAGGAGGCTAAACACACCCCACATCTGCAGGCCAGATTGTGTTGCTGTTTTCTGAGTTAGTTTATTAACATTATTAACTCTGTCATGTCCCAAAAGTGCAAAGCTTTTGGAGAGGGATGAAATAAGAAGACGGCCAAAAAAAATCCCAAAGACTGAACTAACACCACCAATACGCACCATTCCCTGGAGAAAATCAGCTTTACATAGATACGGATGCATAAACTGATTCAAAAGTAATGCTTTGGATTCATGAACAAATGGACTTATGGATGGATTTTAAGAACCTTACATGTTCATCAAGACAGAAGCAGCAGCAACAAACATTTCTATCATGATTCTCCCAACATTTTAATAAAAGTAACACTGCTCTGTGATCCAGGGAGACTGAAAGCCTCTAGGAGTTAAAAAAAAAAAATCACATCAAACATGAGTTTTGAAGGCAAGAGGAGATGCAGGAAAGACACCGTGGTGTGGTGAAAAAAGCCACTCGGGCTCTGGAGTCAAAAGACGTGGGCTTTAGTCTTAGCTCTGTTATTAACACATGCCTGACCTTGGGCAAGTTTGGTAACATTTATATAGTTCGATTTCATTTTCTACAGAGTAGAAGTTAATAATTACTTTCATCACGACACTGCTGTAGTCATTATAATAATGTAGCAGAGCTTACAAATTGCAAAGCTGAAATAAATTTTTAAATGTCACTATTAAAATGATAATGAAGGAGACGAGGAGGATGTGGGGAGGAAAGAGTAAACGTGCCGGATAAAGCACACGAAGCAGCAATCATTTGTACTCTGTCCCCTGGTGCTTTTTAGATTGCATGACAATACAGACTTCTCTGGAGGCTTGCTGGAAGGGACTCTAATTCCAAAATTATGTGAGCACGGGGAGATAGCTGCATCCCACCAAGGCACTTGAAGCAAAGCGATCTTCGAGGCTGGGACACTATAAATCCTGGGTTGTGGTTTAGAGTATTTTACTCTTACTCTTATAATTAAAATCATTTCTGTTGCGTTGCAAAAGCTTGCCCTGGGACTGGAATATACTGGGTGCACACAAGTGCATCAGACCTGCAAGCAGAAAGGTGCAAGAGACAAGAGGAGGCCGACTCCCACTACCTTCAGAGACAGTCCCATGCTACGATGGCAGCAGTAAGTAAGGGATAATAGAGAAGGAGGTAGCATGCTGCCACACCTCCATCATTTTATTTAAATTTATACTCAGATCAATTTATAACAAGCATCTGACAGCATAAATGTCCAGATTTTCTTAGCTAATTTATTTAACTTAAAGAGATTTTACGGGAGACCTCCCCCACTCTAGCCATGGTGAATAATGGATTAGACTTATCCTCTCACCATAAACAACAAGAAAACTGGACCAAATACATGAGGGAACAGTTTGAGGATATTAGACACCAGGCAACACCGGACTGTGATCCCTCAAGGAAGGGAAATTCATGAGGGGAACCGACGGGTAATCCCAGATATCTATTTCCAGGTTTTTTTGGATCGTGGAAAAATCATGGAAAGTGAGATCCCCAGTTGTGTGGCAATCTTAACGTTATTTGAGGAGACAGAGCTTGAAGTTGGGGAAGACTGAATTGGCTGGAACTCAGGGGGCAGAGTACTGCAGAGGGTGGGGGACAGGACATGGAGAAAGAGTGCCAGAAAAATCCATAAAGACTGATAATCTCACTAAATGAAAACAGTCTAAACACTCCAGTTAAAAGGCACAGATCGTCCAACTGGATAAAAATGAAGGACCCAACTCTATGCTGCATACAAGGAATGCACTTTATGTATAAAAACACAAATTGGTTGGAAGCAAAAAGATGAAACAGCATATATCATGCTAATGGTACAAATAAATAACAAAAAAATTTAAGCTAGAATTTCTATATTAATGTAAGGCACAACATATTTCACAGCAAATATCACCAGAGATAAAAAGGTTAGTTCATAATGATAAAGGTTAATTAATCAAGAGAACATAATAATTCTAAATATTTGTGCAACTAATGATAGATCTTCCAAATACATGGGACAAAACTGATAGAACTGGAAAGGAGAAAATAGACAATCTGCAATTATAATTCAGAGTTCAACATTCCCTTCTCCATAACTGATCAAACAAGTTGACATGAAATCAGTAAGGATACAGAACATTTAAACAGTTCTATCAACCAAATTGACCTAATTGACATTTATAGAACAGTCTCCTGAATAACAGCAGGATGAATACTCATTCTTCTCAAGTGCACAAAGAATATTTACAAAGACAGTGTACAAGTCATACAAAGTTCTCTGACCAAAATTAAATTAAAAATTCATAACAGAAATTTATCTAGAACAATCTTCAAATATTTGGAAACTCAAAGAAGAAATAAAAAAGTAAATTAGAAAGTATTTTGAAATGACTGAAAGTGAAAACACACTATCCCAAACTTGTGGGACGCAACTAAAGCAGTACTAAAAAGCATTCAGAAGGATAAAGGGGTTAGTGTGAACTACCTTGTAGTAATAAATACCATGCCAAAAAAACTGATAACTGAGATTAATTGGACAAATTCCTTGAAACAGAAAATTTATCAAAATACATAAACACACACAATAGATAATGCAAATAGCTCTAGGTCTCTAAAGAAATTTAATTTGTATTTTAAAACTTTCCCATGAAGAAAACTCCAAGACCAGAGTCCTCGCTGGGGAATCCTAGCAAACATTAAGAAAGAAAGAATACCACTTCTACCCGAACTGTTCCAAGAAACTGAAGATGAGTGACTACTTCTCAATTCATTCTCTGAGGTTTGTGTTATTATGACAGACACTTCAAGGAGAAGGAAAGACCCATACATATACGATCGATTCATTTTTGACAGAGTGCCAAAGTAATTCAGCGGAGAAAGACATTTTAAACAAATGGTGCTAGAAAACCTGGACACCAAGTGAAAAAACAAATTCAACTCTTATTTCATACCATATACAGAAATACAAACAGGAACTCAAATTGGATCATAGTCCTAGATGTAAAAGTATGTAAGTTCTAGAGAAAAACATTGGAGAAAATCCTTGTGACATTGGGATGGACAAAATGATAAATTGTACTATGTCAAAGCTAAAAATTTCTTGGAAAGATACCATAAAGAAAATAAAAAGACAAGCAATAAAGTAGGAGAAATATTTGCAAAACACATCTCTAAAAAATGACTTGGATCCAGAATATATAAAGAACCCTTACAACTAAATAATAAAAAAGTAACCCCTTAAAAAACCAGGAAATGTTATTTTTTAAGATTTATTTATTTATTTTTAGACAGAGAGAGAGAGAGAGAGAGAGAGAGAGAGTGAGAGCGAGCAGGGGGAGGGACAGACATAGAGAATCTCAAGCAGACTCCCTGATGAGTGCAGAGCCCTACGTGGGGCTCGATTTCACAACCCTGAAATCATGACCTGAGCCAAAATCAAAAGTTGGCCACTTAACTAACTGAGCCACCCAGTAGCCCCCCAAACAGGAAAAGTTTTAAACAGGCACTTCACTAAAGAGATATTAGCAAATAGGCACTTAAAAAGATACTCAACTTGGGCTGCCTGGGTGGCTCAATTAGTTAAGCATCTTGATCTCAGCTGAGGTCACAGTGCCCAGGTTGTGAGACTGAGCCTTGCATCGGGCTCTGTGCTGGGTGTGGAGCCTGCTTGGGATTCTCTATCTCTTTCTCACTCTCCCTCTGCACCTGCCCCCTCCCCCCCCAAAAAAAGATACTCAACATCATCAGTCACTGGGGAACTCCAAACTAAGCCAAGGAGAAATCACTACACACTTATGGAAATAGCTAAACTTTTAAAAATTAACACCACCCAGAGCGGATGAGCTATAGAACAAATGAAACTTTCACAAATTTCTGGTGAGAACACAAAATCGTATAGTCAACTTAGAAAACAGTTTAGCAGTTCTTCTTCTTTTTTTTCAATTATTTATTTTAAAATAACCCAACATGGGGCTTAGCTCATGATCCGAAAAGCAAGAGTCCCACACTCCACCGACTGATCCAGCCAAGCACTCCCAGTTTGGCAGTTCTTTAGAAAGTCAGACATACCATTTGATCAAGAAATCCCATTCCTTGGCATTTATCTAAGAGAAATAAAAATATATATTCCAGAAAGACGTATATAACTATTTATAGCTGCTTTATCCATAGTTTCCAAAAAGATAGGTTTTTCAGTGGTACATCTACAGGTGAGTGGATAAACAAATTGTGGTATGTTTATACAATGGAATACTGCTCAGCAATGAAAAGAAACAAACTACTGATACACATGACAGGAACGAATCTCAGATCCATGTTGCTAAGTGAAAGAAACCAATCTGGAAAGGCTACATACTGGGTGCTTCTGATTACATGTGATAGTCTGGGAAAGACAAATGAGATCAATGGTTCTGGTGAGGGAGGGGACTGACTCCAGACGCACAGTGAATGTTTGCAGATGACAAAAAGTCTATATTTTGGTTGTCGTAATGGTTATAGGACTACATAGTCATTTGACAAAACTTACTGAACCGTAGCACACCGGAAAAGGGTGAATGCTACCATTTGTAAATTACATCAAAATAACGTGGCTTTAAAAAAGAAAATGGTTAGTACATGGAGTGATCGGTGCAGTACAGGAGGTGGTCAGGCTGATACAGTCACTGGATCTTTATCGTGGTATCTGTGCTTTGACCTCTCACCTTATACTTGAACTTCAAGTCCAGACACTCCTACTAAGCAAGGTCCCCATTTAAACCTAAACATGCTAACTTAAATCCCACACTTGGGAGTGACATCCTGAAATGTGTTGTCTGATGATACCTGGTCTTTCTCACTCATTCCAGGAAATGAAACAGCTGAAAGTGTTAAATGACAGGGAAAACACTGGAAACAATAGCAGGTTTTTTTAACCTAAAACAAAACAAAGCTACACCAAGAGATATCTCCGTGCACAGGTACTCACTGAAGTACCTTCCAGCTCCTGCGAAGCCACTGGTACTGGCTCACAGCCCTTGTGGGTGAGGAAGGGTAAAACAGTAAAACAACAGTTTGTGTGATTCCATTTATTTTTTTTTTTAAGATTTTATTTTTTTATTTGAGAGAGTAAGCTCAAGCGGGGGGCGCAGCAGAGGGAGAGGGCTCCCCAAAGAGCAGGGAGCCTGATGTGGGGCTCGATCCCACCCTGAGATCATGACGTGACCCAAAGGCAGGTGCTTAATGGACTGAGCCACCCAGGCGCCCCTATGTGGTTCCATTTAAATGAAATTCCTTTGTAGGGAATCTTAATCTATAGCAACCAAATGCAGATTAGTGGTTTCCTGGGGCTGGGTGTGCAGAGAGGGGTCTGACTGAAAAGGGCCACAAGGGAACTTTTTGGGGTGCTGAAAGTCATCGAATGTCATGGTGGTCACATGGGTGAATACAATTGTCAAAACTCATCAAACTCTACACCTAAATAGATGTGTTTTATTACATATAAATTACATTATAATAATGTGTTTTTTGAAAAAGATTTTTAGTGGTTTCTATCTTCTGCAGTACAACGGAATAGATACACCCTGCTGATGAAAGCAAATAAAAATATAGGTTCACATTTAATGTTTACATTATTTTGATTACGAAAGTGCTACTCATAGCCAAGTCTTATAGATTATCATTGCTCTTTCTTCCCCATGCATTTAATTTTTTTTTTTTTTTTTTGGCTTGGGGTTTGTGGAAATAAACAAAGACCAGCCAAATGAGAACAAGCAGAGGCTATTTATTTAGAGTTCGCTACGGCAAAGGAGTCAGTCATGGCGACTCGCGTCTGGGCAGAAACTAGAAGGCAGGCAGTGGAGTGAGAAAACTTCGTGGTGGCAAAAAGGGACCGTTTGGGGTGGGTCCTGACTGGAGGCTGCTGGCGTGGGAAACTGCAGGTGGGCTAACCAGAAGCAGGGGACACATGTGGTTGGCCGTGGGGCACATCTGTGGCTCTCTCTGGCTGGCCCAAACCGGAAGCAGGAACAAAAGTTAGAGAAGCTGTCAGTTATTAATCAAGTCCTGCCTGTTTGGGTCTGACTGGTCCAGGGCTTCTGATCCATCTTTCTGAACCAGCTGCGGAAGACAGTGGTCTGACTTTCTACAAGTCTGACTTGTAGGGAGCAAACCGGCTTCCCGGGCTGGTTAACTGTAGCTCATGGATCGGTTTCCTGGGCTGACTGCTGTAGACTCGGGGTCAGAGTTCTATTTTTTGTATCTGGTCTGGCCATTGTCTATTTGTATATTTAATTTCTCGAGTTGCTAAGACCTTATCCTTAACTGAAGCCCCAAATCATCATCTAACAGTTAAATCTCTTTTCAGGTATTCTATCATTTTAATTTCCATAATGAACTCTACTCGGAATCTTTTAGTTTGCCTTTTTAAAACTGTGATACTGTCATGTAACATTGCAGAAGTTTAAGGCGTACACATGTTGATTTGATACATTTACACACTGCAGTATGATTACCCCCTTAGTACTCGCTAGCATCTCCGTCACATCACATCATTATTTCCTTTTTTTTGGTGACAACGATTAAGATCTAGTCTCCGCAACTTTGAAGTTTATAATACTTACTGTCAGCTATAACCACTATGCTGTATGTTAGATTTCCAGGATTTATTTATCTACTAGTTGCAAGCTTGTACCCTTACAAAACACCTCCCCAGTTCACCCAAAGCTGCAGGTAACCACCATTCTAGTCTGTTTTGTGAGTTTGGCTGTTTTATATTCCACAGGTGAGATCATACAGTATTTGTCATCTAAACTTGCCATCTGAGTTCGCTCCGCCTGGGACATTCCCTGTCCTCCCGGAGACTCCTTTTTCTTCTTTCCTGCATTAGATTTCCTCATTCCTGTATTCCAGGCCCTCCTCTCTCTCAGTTCATTCCCTTATTTTGGTGGTACGTGTTAATTTCTTGAGAAAAATCACATGAGGGAGTAAAATCTTGGGATACCTAGAACATCCAAAACTCTCTTAAGACTAACCTCATATATAAATGATAGCTTGGAAAGGTAGAAATTTGTTATCACGAAGAATTTTTCTGGGGTGCCTGGGTGGCCCAGTTGGTTAAGTGTCTGCCTTTGGCTCAGATCATGATCCCGGGGTCCTGGGATCGAGCTCCACATCGGGCTCCCTGCTCAGTAGAGAGTCTGCTTCTCCCTCTCCCTCTGTGATCTCTCTCACTTTCATTTCTCTCTCAAATAATAAAATCTTAAAAAAAAATTTCTTTTTTCTTCAGAAAAATGTTCCTGGCTCAGTTCAAATTTTTGAAAAAAATGTTCAAAAAAAAATTTAAGGCATGTCTCCATTGTCTTTTCTCTTTCAATGGTGCCATCATTATGGTTCCCCATTCTTTTTTAAGATTTATTTATTTATTTGAGAGAGAGAGAGAGAGAGAGCGTGTGAGCACATGTGATCCGGGAGAGGGGCTTAGGAAGAGGGACAGAAAGAATCCCAAGCAGACTCCCTGATCCCTACATCAGAGTCTGATGTAGAGCTCTGGTTGGGGGGGTGGGGTGGGTTGCTCAATTCTACAACCCCAAGATCATGACCTCTGTGGAAACCGGGAGTCAGACATTTTACTAACTGAGCCACCCAGGTGCCCTGATTCCTCATTCTGCATATGCAACCAGTTTTGTTCTTCTCTGGAAACTTATGGGGTCTCTTTTTGCCCCTGACATTCTAAAAGTTCACAGTGATTCATCATGGCATTGAGGCCTTTTGAGCAATGGTGCTGGGCACTTGGTGGGCCCTTTTAGTCTGGAAGCTGCTGGAAGTTACCTTGGTTTATTTGGTTGTTTAATCCCTCCCCTTTATATTCCTTATTCTATTTCTAGAATTCCTTCTTTGGGATATTTGATTTCAGGGATTACTTCTTTAATTTTGTTATATTTTCTCCTTTTTAAAAGGTAATTTTTTTAAAGTTTTTTTTTTTTTAATCTATTTAAGTGATCTTATGGGGCTCAAACTCATGACCCGGAGATTCAGAGTTGGAGGTTCTACCAACTGAGCCATCAAAGTGCCTCCCCACCTCTTTTTTTAAATCTTTTGGTCTTTTTGTTCTTTTTTTCCATTAGATTTCCTCAAATTTATTTTCCAACCATTTGACTGAGGTTTTTTTTCATTTCTGCTACTCAAACAATCCCTCTGTTTTTTAATTCTATCTTTGCATCCAGATGTCCTCAGTTGTCGACAAATCAGAAACATCTAGAGTTCTGTGATGTAAATTAGGTTACTTCCTGGTTTTCCTCACAGCCAGTTAAAGAATTAACCTTCTGGTCTACCAACAGTCAGTTTCTGCTCTTTTATCTGCCTTGCAATGTCCAAAAGTTTGTTAATATTGTCTCCATTCTGTTTTCTTTGTCCTTGTGGTTTTAGGCCTTAACAAAAATATTTTTGCTAGCATTTTATGGGGGTTTTAAGAGAGAGTGAAAGTAAATACATGTGTTTAATCTTCCTTCTTTACCAAGAGGTGCTGACCAAGATGACGTTACTGTTCCCCTCAGCTTGACTAAACTGTATACAGAATTCTTTCCGGGTCTGGACCTCTGACCCGCTTAGAAAATTTACTTTAGAAACCTTGCCATCATAAATTCTTTCCCTCTCCATTTAAGATGTAAATCTTCTCCTAGTATTTTGCCACACCCAGGAATGTCTTTCTCAAGGACATGGAAGCCATTCCTTTGAAATGTAATCACTAAGACATATCAGGCCCCTATATTCTAGTTTTTGTGAGAGGAGCCCAATAGCAGACCTAATTGCGTTGACAAACCTCCCCACTAATATCATCTAGGACTTGTTCACTAGCGCCCCCCAGTGTTTAAAAATTCTCCCTGCCTTTTGTTTTAATAGAGTTAAATTCAATCTCACTCCCCTATTAGTCTTAAAAGTCTTTCTAGACTGTTTAACTCACTTTGATACAATTTTTCTTTTACAGTATGCATGCCTTTTTATTTTCAAAAATTATTTGGATCAGTAACTGATAAAAGCAAATACTGTATCTGGAAATATGCTTCTGACACATTGTCCAACTCAGTAAACGTTTCCTGAGCACGTGTACATTGTGCTTGCATTATGCCAGGCACCGAAGATAACCAGAAAAGAACGCAATAAATTGAGGAAAAGGGCAACCACATCCAAAAGCATCCATTATAGTCATTGAGTTTGATTTGTTTACTTATAACTGAGACAAAGACTGGCTTTGTGATCTCAGGCAAATTCACTCTCTTCTCTGTCCCTCTGTCTTATTTTGAAAAATAGCAGTATTGGACTACATGGTTTCTAAATTTCCTGTTTGACTCTTGGACTCTGAGGACAGTTTGAAGTAATTCAACAACTTGTTTGGGGCAATAAAATTAGTTAAATGGCTTTTAAATTGTTACTTTAGCCACTGTTTATTTAAATACGTTAATAGCTTATTTTAAATAGTGGTATAATTGGATAGGGATACTATGGGATTCAACTGAGCATATCTGAGTTCTCGGATATGTACTTACAAATCAGTATTTCAGCCCTACCCGAAATCCTAGCAATTTCCCCCCTCTTTGCAGGACATCGTTTCAAGATCCAAAAAATATCTCCAGAGAGTATTACATTTTGGAGCTTGCTAAAAGTTCTTCTATAAATACTCCAGCAAAGGAAAGAAAACAAGCCATCAGCAATCACTGTGACAGGGATTTATCGAGTGGCCCAGAGTGCTGGACTCCGGGCCTAATGGCTGTCAGGGTCATAAAAGCAGCTGAGTCATCATTCAGACGGACCTCAGGGCCCAGTGTGTGTAAAGACCTTCCTCACCTCATGCTGCTAACAAGTTAAGATGGATAACACCCCAAGTATCTGAGCCTTAGAGGGTGCTTGGCATAGCAAAATGCAAACACAGTGATCACTCCAGCTCCTGGCTGAGTTTAGCACAAGAGTGGAGCTGAGGCTGGGCAGAAGCAGAGGGAATCTGCAGTCAGACAGAACTGAGTTAGATTCCGGATCGCTTCCCATTTACTAGCTGGAGGACTGTGGGCAGGTTCGCTTAACCACTTTGGGTCTCCGAGATGTACCAGATTATGTGACGCGCTTAGCATAGCACTTAGCATGTAAAATGTGCTTAGCTAATATTTATTAGCTGAAATTTTTAATAATAAGAGCTTACATTAGAGGAAGCAATGGTAGTTTAGTTTACCTTATAGGCATTGTAGGGGATCAAAGTATATTCCCCTAAACAGGTCATAAAAATGTAAGAATTATTTTTGAGCTGAAGACACTTAAGAAACAGCAGATGCAGGAAGAATTCTCTGAACTTCCCCTTACTGACTAAAAGTAGGACCAAAATTTCCCATGAAAAAGGTGCCTTCCCTATACCAGGAAGGGCAGAATGACTCTTATCAGCCCAGAGATGGAGTCTATATAGCAAACCTTACTAAACACAGCCCTTATCTTCCATTAGTTTCCTTACATAGATATATCTTCCCACAGTTTGCCACTCCTAAAAGCCTAAAGCCTTTTTCCTTTGTCTTGTCACTTCTACATATTTATCATTCTTTGTTAAGATGTTATATAAGCCCCAGGTTTCAGTTGTCCATCACTGAATTTCTCCCATGTGTATGTGCACTGCACAAGTTAATAAACTCTGTTTTCTCTTGTTAACCTGGCTTTTGTCAGTTTAATTTCCAGGGCCCCAGTCACAGAACCTAAGAGGGTAGAGGAAAAGACTTTTTTCCTCTTCCCCTACATGTCTATGTACCTATGTATGTGATGACTGTATATATCCAGAGGGACACTGATCTCATCATCTATTGACTCAGGAAGGCTTTATGGAGGAGGCAACAAGTCACAGGATAGGTGGCTTATTAGAAAAGGAAGAAATAAGAAATGCTAGGGAATCCTCAGGCAAGAGCAGGATGAACATCCAAAGTTGTCTCTGCAATCCAGTCTCAACTGGGGTTTCTCACCTGAACCATATAAAACAGAAAATGATCTGAGTAACTATTTTCTCAACTCTTCCAAGGGGGTTATTATAGGTAGAAAGTGGTTCAGTGGCCTTAGGAATCATTTTCAAAAAAAATTATACTGTAAACTTTCTATGCAGCCATTTAAAAAGACTCAGTGGGCTTGTATATAACATGGAAGCATATCCATGATTTACTGGTGAATGCGAAAGGGAATGTCTTGAATAGTTAGCATAGAACATCCCATTTTATTTTTAAAAATCCTATGTACAAATACTTAAAAGGAAAACAAATCCTGGAAGAATCTACATCAAATTGGGGAACAGGCCACCCTTGCACAATGAGGTTTGAGTGAAAGCAATGGGTGAGCAAGAACAAATTTTTACACTTTATTTTTACTCTTCAAATGTCTTCAATGAGCATTTACTTCTTTTGCAATGAAGAACACTTTTTTCCTCAAATTCTCAGTTGATATATGACTCAAAACATTAAGATATGAAAACTTACCAGACATACAGTAGCGAGAGAAGAAAGTGGTGGAAATAAGCGTATGAGTGATTACAGGCGTTTGGAGAAATGCTGAGTAATCAGAGAGCATGCAGGCTGAAATAGGAGGGGCTGGCCTTGGTCCAGAGACAGGCTGGAGCTGGATGGGTCATCGGGGAGGAGGACTTGAATGCTCTCGAAGATTGCCTCTCATTGAACGCAGGGAGCAGCCATCTGACTCCGTAATTTTATGCCCTGGAAGAGGAGGTACGATCAAGGTCTCCCGGCCCCTCATATCAGTAACCGGATCAGAGCATCCCAAATGTTAGTCGTTCTCGCACCATCTTCATGATGGCTATCATACCTTCACAGTAACTTGCCAAGCATTCCTTCATAAAATATGAATAAATTTGGCTCTATTCTGAGCAACAACACCCATGAAATGAGTTTCTATGTTAGTTCTATTTTCTACTTCACATTATTTATTAAAATAATTTTAATGCATTTATCTATATGCCATCTAAAATTGTCAGAGCATATTTCAGGAAATACCAAATTACGATACATATTAGATATATTACATTATTATCACTGAAGTCATGCTACTTAGAAGAGGAAAGCAGGGGGGACCTGGGTGGCTCAGTTGGTTGAGTGTCCAACCCTTGATTTGGCCTCAGGTCATGATCTCGGGGATGTGAGATCAAGCTCCCAGTTGGGCTCGATGCTGAGGGTGAAGCCTGCTTAAGATTCTCTCTCTCCCTCTCCCTCTGACCCCCGCCCCCAACCCTGGCTTGTGCATGATCTCTTTCCTTCTCAATCTCTCTCTAAGAAAAAGGAGGAGGAGGAGGAAGGCAGGGGTATCAGGTATTTAGACAGAATGTATCTATATTTAAAACAATGTTGATAACTGGAAAAATCATCATTAATCCGAAGACTGAGTACATGATAGTCTTCATGTGTATTAGTGACAGTCCCATTAGGGAAGAGGAAGGAGAGTGCTTGGAATAAGTCTTTATTATTTTTTTAAGATTTTATTTATTTATTTGACACAGAGATCAGATCATAAGTAGGCAGACAGGCAGGCAGAGAGGAGGAAGCAGACTCCCTGCTGAGCAGAGAGCCCCAGGTGGGGGCTTGATCCCAGGACCCTGAGATCATGACCTGAGCCTATGGTAGAGGCTTTAACCCACTGAGTCACCCAGGCACTCCGGAATAAGTCTTTATTACAGGAATTAGACCCAACAAAACTGTAGGAGAAGTTGAGAGATAAAAGTCTGATGAGGAGAGCTGGAGGTTCAGGAAGAATCCCCCAACCAGCCCTCCTGAAGCATTGGTGTGAATGGATAATTTGGAGCTTGCCAGGACTCAGGAAGCCAGGCATGTCTGGCTAATGGAAAGGAACCACAGTGGAGAGCTGGTGGTGAAGTCTGCTGTCTCTGCATCTGTTGGGGGCCAGGGTTGCTGTTGGTTAGCACAGCCAGCAGGCAGCAAGAAGAGCTGAACGCAGAGCAACTGGCAGTTATCGGCATCTCAGCATCTGTTTCTCCCAGAACATGCTTCACTCAACTTTCCTTTTTTTTACACCAACTCCGACTCAGAACCACACAAGGAAGGGGATTCTGGGAAATAGAGTTCCAGAACTCCTGGCTGACACATCACACAGTCAGCATACCATGAGAAGAACATGTAAGGCTAAGAACAGGAGATGGGAAGTTCAGAGTCAAGGCAAGAATGGGGACCAGAGGCGTAACCCTAATGCTGTGGTTAAGACAATGAACACAAATCTGGGGTCACAGTGAGTTACCTGTTAAGGGGATGTTTGGCTCATTCTTTGGGCTGGCATGAGCTTAAAAAGGACACAAATCCAGACGTTGTTAGACCTGAACACAACACAAGCAGCTGACAGCCAATTGATTCCACTCCTCCTCTCCATGCATTTATGTTCAAGCATGCCCCTGTAGGACTGTGAGCTTGTAACCTTAATGCACATGCACAAGGAACGGCTTAGGTCATCTGGCCACTCATTTGACAGATTTTTGTTGAGCACCTACATGCCAAAAACTGTTTCAGAAGCAGAGGATAGAGTAGTGGACTCAGAAGACCAAATCTCTGCTCTCCTGAGAAGCTGCATAGGACAGGCAATGGCTAATATATGCACCCACTCTATGTAGGATGGAGATGAGAGCGCTGAAGTAAGAGCAGGGTGCAGGTCTAGAAAAAGGCTGGGGATGCTCTTTTTGGATCAGGTGGTCAGGGAACCCTCCCTGAGGAGGATGCTGATGAAGGGTAGACTCCTGCAGCTCTTTGGAGGGAAAGTCTTCCAAACACAGAAACAGCACGTGAGAGGAGATGCTTCAGTGTCAGAAGAACCGCAGAGTCAAGGATGATGGTGGCAGCAAGCACCAGGAGGAGAGTGGTAGGAGATGAGGTCTGAGGCCAAGGAAGTCTTTGAATCTCCTCTCATTCGAAGCAGAAGTGCCCTGAGGGTTTGAGCAGCCAAGTGACCTGCCCTGAACATGAGGAAAATGGAGCAGCTCTTCCCCAGTCAGAGCTGACTGGAGTTTTGTGGACGATTTATACCTGAATAAGTAAGTAGAGCTAGAGAAGAAAATATGAGTGATAGTTGAATTATCAACTGAAGGAAAGCACTGAAGTATTGAAATAGCTCATTTTTCTCAAGATAGATTATTTTGTTTTAAAACTATACCCTGCAATTAGCCAAGGGTCTTATCTGTCAGAAACTTGGCCTCTGGCTTTAGTGTGGGTCCACTGCTTGTCTAGAGGCCAGACCCCAAGACAGGGCCTGAGACAGCTGAACAGTGGCATCATGTCAAGCTTCCTGCTCCAGTCTCTCCCTGTGGTAGAAGCAGGTGAAGGGAGGGATTGTTCCCTGGGACAGGGGGTCTCACTGGCAACTAGGAAAGGCACTGATGGAAGAAATGTGCTAAGTCAGAAGAGGACTTAGCACAGGGAACAGGTTGTGTGAATGTAATTTCAACTTCAACTTCTATTTCATGGCCGAATGCCAGTCCTCATGGTCATTAAATATCAGAGCTGGAACAAAATAGCTTAGAGAACTTCAAGTCCTATAAACGATCAAACTGTGCTTAGGAGCCCTAGGATTCCACAGAGGTAACTCAGGGACAATTTGGAGAAGAGATGTGAGGGAAAGCCAATGGGTCTCCTCCAACCTGACCTCTATTCCAGTGTTCCTATCTAGGTTAGATTAAATATTTATCTAAGATTATCTGGAAGGAAGAGTTTTGCAGCCTAAAAAAAATAAAGGTTTTGAAAATCACAATCAAATCTAGTAAAATCACCTTATTGTGGAGATGAAAAAAAAAGGGTTCAGAGATTAATTACAAAGGTTCTGGACAGCCTTTCTCAAACCTGGCCTCGTAATCTCTTATTGCCTAGCAGCAATGTTATTTAACAAGCACTTACTATGTGCCAGGCACTTGATTGAATTTTGTACAATCTTTATCTCATTCATCCTCCAATAAACCTATGAAGTAGGTATTAATGGTCCTTTTAATGAGAAAATTAAGATTTAGTGAAGTCAAGTAGTGTTTTAGTATTTCACAGCTAAGGAGTGGCAAAGACAAGATATGAACCCTAGGCCAACCAATATGACACCCAAGCAAAACTCATAAATATTATGCTATCCTTGAAATAAACCAAAACAAGCCAAACTACCAGCCATGGTGATTCTCATTATCATCCAAAGAAATTTGTTAAAATGTTTAGAACTGCCATAGAGTCTAATATAACATTGACAGAGCTTTTAATACTGTATTGAATATTCTATGTAGTGTCCGCTATAAGCAGAGTGCTCTTATAGGGGATTTACAAATATTAACTCACTTAATATTTCTAATAGATCTAAGAGGTTGTTTCTATCAATAGTCCCGATTTGCAGGTGAGAAAACCAAAGCAGAGAAAAATTAAATAATTTGTCCCTTACTGGCAGAGGATGGCTACGAACCTATCAAACGCTACACACAAAACGAAGTAGTTCAGGAGACAGTCTCCTCTCCCACCTGTGCACTCTTCAATCCACACATCCTAGGTCACCGTGGAAGAGAACAAAGTGACACGCTTTCCGCGCCAGAGCCCGACGTGCCGGCTTTACTTCCTCTCACGCCTCATTGGCTGGGAGCCAGTCACATGACCGCAATTAACTACGTGTGAAACCGGAAATGCAGTCGGTGCCGGGAGGTGGAAGAGGGAAGTCTGCTGCGTCTAGCGATCCCGTCTACTACGGGGAGACACACAGTAAGTGATGTAAAAATACTCACTTGGAGGAAAAAAAGCCAGTTTCTGTAGTTAGTTGTTTTTTTTTTTTAATTACACATCTGGGAGGGCTAAATGAATATAGGTGGTGAGTTCCTTTAGCAAATGGCATTTCTTGAGTGGCTTCGTGCCCCAGGACAGTTCGCAGAGCCGAGTGCTCTGTGCCTGCGCCATGGGTAGGCAGTGCGGGAAAGCGGTGAGCCTCACCTCAGAAGGAGGCGAAGGAGAACCTCGCCCTGTGCTGTGTGGGCCCGTGTGCCCTCCCTCTCAGCCCCCTTTCCTTCACTCGCTCTCTTGGTTCCCCTCTGACCCGATTTGGGCTTCGCGGGAAGCGGGGCAGGGCCCCCTCACTCGGGTGGCTCTGGAGCGCAAGAGGAAGAAGCGGTTCGCTGGGGCAGAGGAAGCTGGGGACAGATGCGTGCACCGCTTCCCTCAGCCCCAACGCCTGCCAGGTCCAGTTTGCCCGCGGAGCCTCAGTTTCCCCGCTCCCCTACTTCCGGTTTGCTCCAGCTGTCCTCCCAGAGTCTGAGGGAAGTCCTAGCGCATGCGGGGTGATAGGAGCTGTTTCCGGGGCCTGGGGGGGGGGTGAAAATCAGGGCTACCTGGGGTCAAGGGTGGCTCCGCCTCCGAAGGTGCCAGAACAAAGTGATGACTCGAGGATCCTGAGGAAAAGAAGCATTGGCCCTTCCCCAGCGCACACAGATGCCCCCAAGCCACTAAAGCGCGCGGGCAGCCGAGCTGAGCAGGGAGTGAGGCCCTTAAGGGAACACCGTGGGGCAGGCACCGTGCACTCCCACCCTTTGGGGACCAGGGAAGCACCTGGAGATCCCCTCGCTGGGCGGTGGGCGCAGCGGTGAACCAGGGAACCCCGGCCCAGTCCAGCCCCAACAGCTGCCTTGTAGGAACCTGGGGCCATGGCTGCTGAAATACCAATTTTCCTTTTTACTCTTTGTTTAAATTTAATTAACATATTGTGTATTATTAGTTTCAGAGGTAATTTAGTGATTCATCAGTCGCATATAACACCCAGTGCTCATTACCATTCCATGCCCCCCTTGATGCCCATCACCCAGATAACCTCATCCCCCCACCTCCCCTCCAGCAACCCTCAGTTTGTTTCCCATAATTAAGAGTCTCAGGGTTTGTCTCCCTCTGCTATCATCTTATTTTTCCTCCCCTTCCCCTATGTTCATCTGTTTTGTCTCTTAAATTTCACATAGGAGTGAAATCATAGGATATTTGTCTTTGACTTATTTTGCTTAGCATAATATCGTCTAGTTGCATCCACGTCATTGCAAGTGGCAAGATTTCATTGTTTTTGAAGAATACCTATTTTTCAAAAGGAAAATTGGGACTTTCTGTGACTCTTCATTCTAAATTGTTGGTATCTGTTGTAAACCATTTTAAAAAATGCTACAAGTTAAACAAAACATGCGCACAGACTGACCCCAGGCAGACAGTGTGTGGCTGTGGATTAGGTCTATGAGATCTGTCTTCGTCCAATGGGGAGCCCCTGGGGACTCTGTCTGGGTGTTTTCGGATGTTCTATTTTTGTGGCCCCAGAGGAGCAAGGCCCTGGACTCAGTGAACAGGAAGCAATAAAGATGAAGACCAAGTGGTGATGGTTAAGTGCCAGGAGAACTTTGCAGCAGGAGAGAGTAGTCCTCATTTTTCTTGATGACCATGGAGCTCCAAGTCGCAGCCTCAGCTGCACAGAATGACATGCCCCCCTGTGCAGGCCTCAGTTTTGGGACCCCCTCTCCAGTGTGCCAGCTCCTGGGTGTGGTTGGGCTGGCTCAGCGCCGCAGTGGTCGGTGAAGGTGCACCTGCCTGGAGACTCCAGGGGTGTTAAATTTATGATCATTGGCTTGAACTGAAAACACATACAAAGCTTGATGTTTCTACAGATTTCATGGGGAAACTTTGTAAGCCAAAGAATCTTCTGGCAAAGTGGATGAACCATGCCTTCCCTCCCTTAAACCCTCCTAATTTCTTGTACGTATTCAGAATGTGAGAATCTGGCTTTCTGAAATGGAGGCTCATGTGAACCTCAAACAAGAGAGTGGGGGACACGTTTGGATGCTACTTCAGGGGTGGGAATGCCCTTCACCCATAACCCTGTGATCAGTGGGGTGGGGCAGGGGAAGAAGGTTGAGAACCATATGCAAGTAAAAAGATAAGATTTTGAGAAAAAAGTAATTGTATTTGTAAAACTACTCATTATTTAAAAATGACTTAATTATTCAAAATGATTAAATTTATGTAATTATTAACATATTAAGTTGCAATTATATTTTAATGTATATAAAATGACATAATGAACTGATTAATGTATCAATTTTATGATTGTTAAAATTATTTTTATATTATTAACAACAGAAAACAAACTATAAATATGATAAGCGATAGATTTCACTTATAATAATAAATATATACCATGTCGAGAAGAAGGAAACAGAATTGGAAGCGAAACAAGAATGAAAGACAAGATGTCCTGGAAGAAAGAACCAAAATAACTATTGACAATTAGAAAACTACTTTTCCAAGCTGTTGAGACCGCTGACCAGCTATGGAACTCCCAGGAACCCATTAAACCTCTTTGGTTCCACCTTCTTTATCTATAAAAATGTGAATTACACAGCCAGCCCTATCCATCTACCTTATATCTACTCCATATGCTGTTCAAAGGCCTCATGAGATTTTTGTGAAATCATTGGAAAATTATAAACTACTATAAGACGATAAAATAGTTATGATAATATATGTAAATGACAAAAGCAAAAGTAGATGAAGATTTTCCAAAGAATGGGGGAGTTGGAGGAGTGGTTGTTGGTTCTGCCTGCATGGATGTGGCCATCAGAAGAAATTTTCTCCTGCTCTTTCTGCCCTTTGAAATTCAAATCATCTTTGTAATCTCTTGAATGGCCCTGATTGGCCTTCTTTCCAGCTTCAGGGTTTACATTTTAAATAAATGCTTGCTCTGACTTGAATTTTGTGAAGTGCAAAATGTGAAGGAATTTTGAGATTTACATTGGCCCGATGATGAATTCCTGGACCCTGAAAATTCCTTGTCCTTGACCTTTCTTATCAGAGATTGTTTCTTCTGATCCTAAGTGCTTCAACATTAGATTCGGGGCCAGCATGTGTTTATTTATTGTAAGTCATATTTTTTATAGCCTAAGTGTATGGATGGTGGGTCCAAGCAAGGATAGGGTGCAGCTATGAGCTGAACTTGAGGATAGACAAGATCTCCTTGACCATGGGTTGCTCTGGTCATAGGGAGTCTCTCAAACAGATTTCCTTTTGTCACTTCTTATGGTTCTCCAAAAATTTAATGAAATCCGAATTCCTTTTTGTCACAAGCCAGCCCCTTGACAATCTTGCTATAATCCCTTTTCCAGTTAGTCCACTGATAAGCCTAGGATGACGCAGGATGATGCAGTGCAGCAGGCTTAAAGAGCAAACAGTCCAGATTGTATGCGCAGGATGATGGGTGCTGGTGGGGAGCGGTCTCCAGGAAAAAACAACAATAATCAAATGATACACCATCTGATATGCTTAAGCATAAGAAAATTGGTTGACAAATAATCTGATGGGGGAAAAAACGAAGTCTCAGTATAAAGAAAGCAAACCAATGAAAACTACAGGAAAACAAAACATTTTGCAAGAGTGAAAACATAATAGTAGATTGGGTTTTGCAATGAGTGTTATTTACAAGAAATACTAATGTCAGTACCTTTATCGATTTAGCTAACAATGGGATACAACTATTGAGGGATGGCAAGAAAGGACATGGGGGCAGGGAATATAGGAGCATGAAATCTTCATCTAGCATAGCAGAAAAGCAATGGATAATGTCTAAGTTTTTTTTTAAATAGTTCCGTAAACATACTACTTAGAACTCTAGCAATAAATATCATTCCCTTCAGTATACCAATTATAGAGATCTGTCTATATGTTCTAGGTGCTCAGTTTAAAAATGTCTTGCTCTTCCGGGGGGCATTTATAGCTCATTGCCAATCCCCAAGGCACAATACACACTCTTGTTAAGGTTCATTATTACAGATAATGGGTGAGAATCCCTCTTTTGAATCTTTCCTTGAAATTTTTGAATTTTTTTTTATCAACTCCTTACAGGATAAAATTAGATGATTGTAATTTTTTATCTTACCATTATAGGGCCAACAAAGAAAGTATCCCGAGATCACATGTCCACTTTGCCAATTTCTGGTTGTCCATTGCACTCACATTATTAGTGCTCACCTGTCTATTCTTTTTTTTTTTTTTTTTAAGATTTATTTATTTGGCAGACACACAGTGAGAGAGGGAACACAAGCAGGGGGAGTGGGAGAGAGAGAAGCAGGCTTCCCGCTGAGCAGGGAGCCCCATGCAGGGCTCAATCTCAGGATCCTGGGATCATGACCTGAGCGGAAGGCAGACGCTTAATGACTGAGCCACCCAAGCGCCCCTCACCTGTCTATTCTGTGAGGCTCAGTTCAGTTAGTATCTTGAAAACTACTTTCAAGTAGTTGAAATGAAGGGGGTCATTGTCACACACACCCCCACTGCCCCGTGTGGAACTCTTTCCTCAGGGTTGTAAGTGACACAATGCGTCTGACATGAACTTGATGATATCAGTGACAACTCATATATAATGTATTATTTAATTACTTTTAATATAAAAATTAAATACAAACACAAATTCTAATACACTTACCCTTTATTCTAGTGAGTGGTGCGTTGTCCCCTCACCCCTCAGGGTCCCAAGGTAAGTCCTTAAAGGGCTCTCCTCAGTGTACTCACTTTTCACCTTTCCTAAAACGTCTCTGAGGCACAAAGGAGAGGACATGGGCCATCATGCGCTCTAAGGGAAAGGGGAGCTTTGGCCAATGCAGAACAGGTAAGGAATTTCCTTGAGTTCTTTTATTCGTCTTGCGCTCAATTCAGGTGTGCCTTGATTCGGTGTAGGAGGGGGCTACAAAAGAGCAAGATTCTCAGTTTTATGTATATTTTGTTTTCCATTTAAGAATATTATACCTTTGCAGGTTTAATCAAACACATTTTCATCAAAGTCAGGTAGTAATAGTCAACTAATGAATCATTGAACATTATATTAAAAACTAATGATGTGCTGTAAGTTGGCTAATTGAATTTAAATAAAAAAATTAATTAAAAAATGGTAAATCTGACGGAAAGTGGCAGTTCGGCAGAGGTCTGTGTTTAGTTTGTCATTCAAGTGCCTTGAATTTTTGAAGCGCGTTAGTAGGATAAAGGAGTAATGCTGATGTGAATTTATCACTGAAGAAAGTCAGCTATTGACCAAAGTGTCCATGCACATGGTCCCTAGGAGCCTCTAGCTTCCCAGCAATTTTAATAAGAACCCTAAGCTTCCAGGTAATAACTTCTAAAAGCTACTCTTTTCATTATCGAATAACCATGGGTAGCCCTGAGCTTTGATCAGGGCGGTTAGCTACTTGTAATAGCTCAGCAATGGAGAAAAAGGAGTGGAGACTTTATAGTGAAGGGGGTGCAAAGGAGGATGCGTATTTATAGGAGAAAGCTGTTAACTGGAATACAAGCCTTTTCCTCAAGACATGGACATAAATAATACAAGGCAGAAGCTTAAAATTTCATAAATGAAGTGTGGATCCAGGGCTGTGGGATGTCGAACGGGAGGGAGAAGTGGAAGTGGAGCCAAGGCATTAACATCTTGAAGGTGGAGGCATTGCAGGTGTCCTGGGGACAGGACTAAGAAATCCAGAAATGGGCAGAAAGGGAAGAGACTGTACAACCAGAGGGCAATAGCGATGATATCTGAAAGGGTTGAATATATTTATTTTTAATGGGTAGGGTTTTTTTTTTTAAGATTTTATTTATTTATTTGACAGAGACAGTGAGAGAGGGAACACATGCAGGGGGAGTGGGAGAGAGAGAAGCAGGCTCCCCGCTGAGCAGGGAGCCTGATGCGGGGCTCGATCCCAGGACCGAGGGATCATGACCTGAGCGAAGGCAGATGCTTAACGACTGAGCCACCCAGGCACCCCTTAATGGGTAATTTAAATAGTCATTTATTTGTATATTTCCAATACATTTTAGTTCCCATAATTGACTACCCATGATATGGTAAATCACATTTATATAGTCATCACAGTGGCCGTTTATTCTTCAAATATACAGGCAGCCATAAATGTAACTTTAAAGCATGATGCAAAAACTCGGAAATGCTAGTTGCTAGTTCTTAGGAGTTCTACTTTATACATATTGTTTGAATTAGGCTTCTTTTTTTATAGGAGCAAGGAAAATTAAGTAGTACTAAATGGTTTATAACAAAAAACAGTGGTCCCTGCCTTGCCCCTCCGCCTCCCACACCACTGGTTCTGATCGCCAGAGGAAATCACTTGAAATTCTTCAACTGTTTTGTTTGATATTGACGTCTAGATTTCTAAATAGTATGCTTGTGTGAGTTTTTTAAAAGTTGGACGTCACCTGTTGATTTTCTGTTATGCTAAATGAAGATTTAGTGCTTATATATTCCCTCCCCCATTGTCTCTTGCCATCTTCCTAGTACTTATGTCCCATGTTTAGTTAGGTCAATAAAAGTATTGACATTAGTGTCTTCATATAAATAATACTCATTGTGAAACCTAAGTAGTCTACTATTATTATGTTTTCTTATTTGCAGCATGTTTTCCTGGGCTTACAATTGCCTTGTCCATTTTTCCCTTTCTAGTTTTCTATCTGTGGAAACCTTGATCTTCTCCTATGAAGTTGTTTATATATCAACCAACTTTTTAAGATACATAAGCTTATCAGAGAGTCTTTTTTATTACTTTCCTTTTTTTCTTGGAAACCTTCCTCCCAGCATTCCCCGTCCTCTTCATACATTCTGATTGGTTCCGTCTTCAGCCTGCTATGCAGTGTCGTCCTGGGGCTTGTCTGTTAACTTTGCTGAATTGGATTCTCTGTTTTCTGATGTTCTGTTCTCTATTTTCCCCGGCTTACTCTCTCATTTTTCTGCCACATTCTGCCGTAGCCAGTCTCCTGGGGTCCCCAACTGCCTGAGGATTTTGCTCTTTTGTAGCCCCCTCCTACACCAAATCAAGGCACACCTGAATTGAGTGCAATAGAAGCGATGACGTGTCACTTCCGAGGCGAAGTCACAAGGGACACTGCGACTCCTGCCTCACTCTCTTGCATCTCTCGCTTGCTCTGTGGGAAGTCAGCTGCCATGTCACAGGATACCCAGTCCGTGCTGGGGAAGCAGTGCAAAAGTTCATTTGTTCCCATGGCTGGCTGGGGGTGGGGGGGGCGGGGAGGGCGGTGTAGCAAAGACACCAGTAGTAAGAGAATTTTCCATTTCAGTTTTGCATTGAGTTAATATCCTTGGATTTGTTGAACATTGAACACACGAATGCACCCTAGTTTTATATGTATTTATTCATTTCTGGGCATATTTAAGGAGATGGGGCATCGTTCCATTGCCCTCGGGCACCACTTGGCCTCACTAAGTCACCGGCAACTGTCATAATTGAGTGAGCTGAGCCAAAGACACACTTCTTTCATTTGGCTCTACTTAGCGGCTAATGGCATTAAAAGCAAGCTTATAAATCAAGTCACTGTATCACAAAATGTAAATCAAGATTTTCAGAAACGAAATATATATCATCAGAGTGCTCTGACAGAAAATGGGGTTTCTGGTTGGTGATAGGGCAAGGGCTCTTGGCACCACTAATAGAGTAAAACAGCTTATTTAAATTATTTGGTCTTTGTCTTGTACTTTTCCATCTTGTTTATGTTTCTTAATGGGTATAGTATGTTAACGGAGTAGTAATACATTTACGTAATCTGTTAGTAAATACATACACCTGCATTTGGGGTGTGCATTCAAAATTTTGTAACTGACAAGCATGTACGGTCCAAAATGTTGGTGGAGCACTGATACCATGTAGCATCCCTTTTCAAGAATTGCTCAGGGGAGGGATGGCCTGGAGACTGCTCTCCAGGCTGGCCCAGCAAAGAACCACACTGTGGCCATTCGTGTTCCCCCTTGCTCACAGCTGTGGTCTTAAGATCCAGTGTGAGTTTTTCATATTTTATCTTCTTCTACGACGTAAATAATTATCCCCACTTTCCAGATGAGGACACTCTGACCCTCTGGGCTGAGTAACTGGCAGCCCATTATATAACTGTGGGAGGCAGAGTCTGTATTTGAGCCCAGGCCACACTAGCTCCAAGCTTATGTTCCTTTTATTATTATTATTACGCTGTCCAGACCTTCCACACATGTGGGTTTTCTTCAACTCCATTTTCACTTCCTGAATCCTCTCCTTTGCCATTCCGAAGACGTGCAACTGTTCTATACTTGAAAACCTGAAAAACCAGGCCACATGTCATAACTGATAGGATGTCACTCCCGCCTGCAGCCTGGGAGCAGTCTTTTTTTTTTTTTTAAGATTTTATTTATTTATTTTACACAGAGAGAGAGATCACAAGTAGGCAGAGAGGCAGGCAGAGAGAGAGGAGGAAGCAGGCTCCCCGCCGAGCAGAGAGCCCGATGCGGGCCTCGATCCCAGGACCCTGAGATCATCACCTGAGCCGAAAACAGAGGCTTTAACCCACTGGGCCACTCAGGCGCCCTGGGAGCAGTCTTAATCGGCGGTCACTGTGCTTGGGCACGCCTCCATCCTTCCCTCATTTTCTTCCTGGCTGGCTGTTTTCCAAACTTCAGTTCAAGCCTCACCTTCTCAGAGATGCCTTCTGACAGCATCTGACATGTTTCCCTTGTCAACCTCCACCACTATTCTTTTTGCTCTCGGAGATCAGGGCTTCAGCCACCTCTGTGAACGTCAGCATACAGAACTTTGCATAGGGTAGTCAATATATGCAGCGAATGTTTGTTGAATGAATAAATGAGCAAATAAATGAATGAAGCCATCATTTCCATGGAATGGAGAGTGGGCCAAGACCAGCTGGAGATCCACACGGTCATCTTGAGTCTGGAAGCAGCACTGTGCGCTAGAGGGCACTCAGCCTTTGGAAAACAACAAAGCAATAAGAGAAAACACAACTGAGTTTGCATCTCAGCATGGGCACTCACCAAAGTGAGACCATTTTTCTCTCCCTGGCTGGTAGCTGGAGGCCTCCTGTGGGAGCTGGTTGGTCATAACTGGAGGGCAGGAAAGGACAAATAGAACTCACAGTTGTGGGGTGCCACTGACGCTTGTGGGGGTGGTCACCATTGGGTACTCACCCCCATGCCACTGGTGGCCATGCAGTAGGAGTAAAAAAGAAAAGGGAAGCATGCTGGCTTCCAGGAAGAGAAGCCCCTTCCTCCTGTGGTGGTTTCTCTGGCGCCCTCTACTGATAAGGTTTAGTATCATGGCAGCAGCAAAGGAGAAATCTTACCAAAGTGCCTGGTTCTGGGCCCAACAAGCCAAGGAAAGAGAATCAGGAGGGGCAATAAACTGATAAGTGGCATACCCCTCCTTTCCTTAAATGTATCGAAAGAAATGTATAATTTTGAGAAGGAATTTTTTCCTCCCAGGAAGTAGCCAGAGGCTAGTGGCCACATGGAAGACCATTTATTCACACAGGGGTTCTTAACATTTTTAGGTGTTGGTGTGTGGTGAAGCCTGTATGTCTCTTCTCAAGATAATGTTTTAAAATACATAATCAAGGGATGTTTGGGTGGCTCAGTCAGTTGAGCGTCTGCCTTTGGCTTGGGTCATGATCTCAGGGTCCCGGGACTGAGTCCCGCATTGGGCTCCCTGCTCAGCGGGGAGCCTGCTCCTCCCTCTGCCTGCCTCTCCTCCTGCTTGTGCGTACTCCCACTCTCTGTCTCTGTCTCTCTCTCTCTGAAATAAATATTTAAAAAATAAAAAATACATAATCCAAAATACATAGAACTACAAAGAAACCAATTACATTGAAATACAGTAATAAAATACTTTTTATTTTTTATTTGTTTTTATTTATTTTTAAGATTTTATTTATTTGAGAGAGAGAGGGAAAGGGAGAAGCAGACTCCCTTCTGAGCAGAGAGCCCAAAACAGGGCTTGATCCCAGGGCCCGGAGGTCATGACCTGAGCCTAAGGCAGACACGTAACCAACTGAGCCACCCAGGTGCCCTGTAAAAATACTTTTTAAGTAACTCAGTTTGTCATATAATTTGCTGGTTAATTTTATGTGTCAGCTTGACTGGATCACAGAGTATCCAGATACCAGCACACTTTTTTGGGGTGTATCTTTGCGATTGTTTGGGGATGAGATTAGCATTCAGATTAGTTGACTGAGTAAAGCGATTGTGCTCTGCCATGTGCGTGAGCCTCATCCAATCCACTGAGGGCCTGAATAGAACAAAAAGGCAGAGGAAGGGAGAATACTCTGACCACTTGTACCACTTGGGATATTGTCTGTTGATGTCTCCTGGGATTCTCTCATCCGCCCTCCATCTCTGAGGACTCTTATCACTGGTTCTTCCGGATCTGCAGCTCAAAGGTGGCAGGCCATGGGGCTTCTCAGCTTCCAAAACCATATCAGTCAATTCCTCATAATAAGTCATTGGTTTTGATTCTCTGGAGAACCTTGACAAATACCTCATCTGCTTCTTTATTAAGGCATTTAAAAAAAACCCAAGATCTACCAGTGGGTCTGAAAGCCACATCATTTCTAAGCAGCAGTGACTGGAAATGACATGGTGGGATCTCTAACCGCTGTGAGGTGGTCTGAAGATAGTGTGTATCTGAGGGTGCAGTTCCTGGTCGTATTGCTGACGTTCATCATCGAAGAACGTACTACATTTCCACGAGGGGGTTTTGGGGGAAAGAAAGATGTCATTCTCTTTAAGTCTGTGGAGCCTCTGAGTTCGGAGTCCCTGTCAGGAGGTAATTCCAGCAGTAACATCAAGGTTGACTTAGACCTCACTACACACCAGGCGGGTGTTTCTGAGACTCACCCCAGGGGCTCCAGTCACCTCAACCCCCCTCTACCCAACCTTCTGATGCACACAGTACTGTTGTGGAAGCTGTAGGCGCTTCTCGGCACAAGCCCCCACTGAGGGCCTCTGCTGCTCCTCACGCCTCACCCCCCTGCAGTTACTGCCTCCTGCTTCGGAAGGCCAGCAAGACCCAACTGCCTGTGACCTTAAAAGTGAGGAAGAGAGAAGCTCCCAGCTCCACAGCACTCCCTCCCTTGAAGACACAATGACACATTTCCTAGTTTTTGGTGGAGGGGTCACATGGTTCTGCTCATGACGAGGCCAAATGAGTCAGTCCAAGAGGAAACACCGTTCGATTTGCATGGGTGGCGCTGGACAGGACAGCTGACCCTCTGACCACTTGGCTGGCGAGGATAAAGACAAAGCTGACTTCTCTCATTGTTGTCATCCAGTTTGGAAACCTAAGTCCTGAAAAACAGGCCCAGAAGATAGGGCAGTGTGGCCCAGACGAGCCAGCACAGGCTGGAACACAGACCTGAAGTGCAGAGGCTGCTGTTTACTTTTTGCCCAATTCCACTCACCCTTGGGGCAGCCTCCTAACAAATGAAAAAAAAAAAGAAAAGGTGTTGGCATTTTTTCCCGGCGTGTTCTCTTCCTCCAACAGAAGTCTGTCGAGCCCCGGTGTGTGCCAGGCACTGGGCTGGATGAAGAGTTCCAGGCCTCTGGGAGCTCAGTCTAGTGAGAGAAGTGGAAAAGGGGGCAAATAATTACAGTGTAGTGAGATAGAGGCTCCAGAGCTGGGGGAGCAGGGAGCGGGAAGGGTCCCTTCACCCAATTAAAAAACTCCATTTTTAAAAAACGACATGATTGATTTGAAAGTTGCTAAGAGATGGGCGCCTGGGTGGCTCAGTTGGTGAAGCATCTGAGCCTTGATCTCAGCTCCCATCTTGATCTCAGGATCGTGAGTTCAAGTCCCACACTGGGCACAGAGCCTACTTTAGGGAAAAAAAAGTTGCTAAAGAGTAGTTACTAAAAGTTCTCATCACAAGACAAAATATTTGTAACCAAGTGAGGTGGTGGTTGTTAACTTATTGTGGTGATCATTTCACAATATATACAAATGTCAAATCCTCGTGTTGCATACCTAAAACTAAGGTAAAGTTATATGTCAATATGTCAGTTGTCTCTTAATAAATTTGGGGGAAATGCATAGAAGGCAGATATATTCCAAGTAAATGCTTTCACATACACACACAAAAAAAGAGAAAAAAATGACAGGCAAAAAGCTTTACTTTAAAGAAATGTTTCATGTTTATTTATTTATAATCTCTACAACCAGCAGGGGCTCAAACAATGCAGAAATCCAGTCATGTGCTCCCTCTGACTGAGCCAGCCAGGTGCCCCAACAAAATGCTTTATTTTAAACTATGAAAATAAAACTCTCTAAACTCTAGGTTACTTTTCTTTTCTTTTTTTAAATTAACATATAATGTATTTTTTGGCTGTGAATCATCAGGCTTACATCTTTCACAGCATTCACCAAAGCACAAACCCTCCCCAATGTCCATAACCCATCCACCCTATCCCTACTCTCCCACCCCCAGCAACCCTCAGTTTGTTTCGTGAGATTAAGAGTCTCTTATGTTTTGTCTCCCTCCCGATCCCATCTTGTTTCATTTTTTCCCCTTCCTACCCCCAATGACCCCCCCGCCCTGCCTCTCAAATTCCTCATATCAGAGAGATCGTATGATAATTGTCTTTCTTTGACTGACTTACTTCACTTAGCATAATACCCTCTAGTTCCATCCACGTCATTGCAAATGGCAAGATTTGGGGGGTTTTTTGATGGCTGCATAGCATTCCGTTATATATATATATACCATTCATCTGTTGATGGACATCTAGGTTCTTTCTATAGTTTGGCTATTATGGACATTGCTGCTATAAACATTTGGGTGCATGTGCCCCTTTGGACCACTGCATTTGTATCTTTAGGGTACAGTAGTGCNTAAATACCCAGTAGTGCGATTGCTGGGTCGTAGGGAAGCTCTATTTTCAACTTTTTGAGGAACTTCCATACTGTTTTCCAGAGTGGCTGCACCAGATTGCATTCCCACCAACAGCATAGGAAGGTTCCCCTTTCTTTGCATCCTCACCAACA
The DNA here is from genome assembly GCA_002007465.1 of Ailurus styani. Taxonomy (NCBI): domain Eukaryota; kingdom Metazoa; phylum Chordata; class Mammalia; order Carnivora; family Ailuridae; genus Ailurus; species Ailurus styani. The sequence goes on along the minus strand of LNAC01000165.1, from coordinate 2,628,787 downwards.
TCTGTCTTCTCCTGACTTGTTAATTTTAACCATTCTGACTGGTGTGAGGTGGTATCTCACTGTGGTTTTGATTTGTATTTCCCTGATGCCGAGTGATGTTGAGCACTTTTTCATGTGTCTGTTGGCCATTTGGATCTCTTCTTTGGAGAAACGTTTGTACATGTCTTCTGCCCATTTCTTGTTTGGATTATTTCTTCATTGGGTGTTGAGCTTGATAAGNAGTTTGAGAAGCTCTTTATAGATTTTGGATACTAGCCCTTTATCTGATATGTCATTTGCAAATATCTTCTCCCATTCTGTCAGTTGTCTTTTGGTTTTGTTGACTGTTTCCTTTGCTGTGCAAAAGCTTTTAATCTTGATGAAGTCCCAATAGTTCATTTTTGCCCTTGCTTCCCTTGCCTTTGGCTATGTTTCTGGGAAGAATTGGCTGCAGCTGAGGTCGAAGAGGATGCTGCCTGAGTTCTCCTCAAGGATTTTGATGGATTCCTGTCTCACATTGAGGTCTTTCATTCATTTCAAGTCTATTTTTGTGTGTGGTGTAAGGAGNTCAGGAAATGATCCAGTTTCATTTTTCTGCATGTGGCTGACCAGTTTTCCCAACACCATTTGTTGAAGAGACTGTCTTTTTTCCACTGGACATTCTCTCCTGCTTTGTCAAAGATAAATTGACCATAGAGTTGAGGGTCCATTTTTGGGTTCTCTATTCTGTTCCACTGGTCTATGTGTCTGTTTTTGTGCCAGTACCATACTGTCTTGATGATGACGGCTTTGTAATAGAGCTTGAAATCTGGAATTGTGATGCCGCCAACTTTGCTTTTTTTTTTCAACATTCCTTTGGCTATTCGGGGTCTTTTCTGGTTCCATATAAATTTTAGGATTATTTGTTCCATTTCTTTGAAGTAAATTGCTGGTATTTTGATGGGGATTGCATTAAATGTGTAGATTGCTCTAGGTAGCATAGACATTTTCACAATATTTATTCTACCCATCCATGAGCATGGAATGTTTTTCCACTTCTTTGTGTCTTCCTCAATTTCTTTCATGAGTACTTTATAGTTTTCTGAATACAGATTCTTTGCCTCTTTGGTTAGGTTTATTCCTAGGTATCTTATGGTTTTGGGTGCAATTGTAAATGGGATTGACTCTTTAATTTCTCTTTCTTCTGTTTTGTTGTTGGTGTATAGAAATGCAACTGATTTCTGTGCATTGATTTTATATCCTGACACTTCACTGAATACCTATATGAGTTCTAGCATTTTTGGAGTGGAGTCTTTTGTGGGTTTTCCACATAAAGTATCATATCATCTGCAAAGAGTGAGAATTTGACTTCTTTGCTGATTCGGATGATGCCTTTTATTTCTTTTTGTTGTCTGATTGCTGAGGCTAGGACTTCTAGTACTATGTTGAATAGCAGTGGTGATAGTGGACAGCCTTGCCGTGTTCCTGACTTTAGGGGAAAAGCTCTCAGTTTTTCTCCATTGAGAATGATATTCGCTGTGGGTTTTTCGTAGATGGCTTTGATGATATTGAGGTGTGTACCCTCTATCCCTACACTGTGAAGAGTTTTGATCAAGAAAAGATACTATACTTTGTCAAATGCTTTTTCAGCATCTCTTGAGAGTATCATATGGTTCTTGTTTTTTCTTTTATTAATGTATTTGTATCACACTGATTGATTTGCAGATGTTGAACCAACCTTGCAGCCCAGGAATAAATCCCACTTGGTCATGGTGAATAATCCTTTTAATGTACTGTTGGATCCTTTGGGCTATTATTTTGGTGAGAATTTTTCCATCCATGTTCATCTTGGATAGGTCTGTAATTCCCCTTTTTGGATGGGGTCTTTGTCTGATTTTGGGATCAAGGTAATGCTGGCCTCATAAAAGGAGTTTGGAAGTTTTCCTTCCAATTCTATTTTTTGGAACAGTTTCAGGAGAATAGGTATTAATTCTTCTTTAAATGTTTGGTAGAATTCCCCTGGGAAGCCGTCTGGCCCTGGGCTCTTGTTTGTTGGGAGATTTTTGATGACTGCTTCAATCTCCTTACTGGTGATGGGTCTATTCAGGTCTTCAGTTTCTTCCTGGTTCAGTTTTGGTAGTTTATATTTCTCTAAGAATGCATCCATTTCTTCCAGATTGTCAAATTTGCTGGTGTAGAGTTGCTCATAATATGTTCTTAGAATTGTTTGTATTTCTTTGGTGTTGGTTGTTATCTCTCCTCTTTCATTCATGATTTTATTAATTTGGGTCCTTTCTCTTTTCTTTTTGGTAAGTCTGGCCAGGGGCTTATCAATCTTATTAATTGTTTCAAAGATNCTCTTGTTTTTTGGGAGATTTTTGATGACTTCTTCAATCTCCTTACTGGTTATGGGTCTGTTTGGGTTTTCTATTTCTTCCTGGTTCAGTTTTGATAGTTTATATGTCTCTAGGAAGGCATCCATTTCTTCGAGATTGTCAAATTTGCTGGTGTATAGTTGCACATAATATGCTCTTATAATTGTTTGTATTTCTTTGGTGTTGGTTGTTATCTCTCCTCTTTCATTCATGATTTTATTAATTTGGGTCCTTTCTCTTTTCTTTTTGGTAAGTCTGGCCAGGGGCTTATCAATCTTATTAATTGTTTCAAAGATCTAGCTCCTAGTTTTGTTGATTTGTTCTGCTGTTCTTTTGGTTTCTATTTCATTGATTTCTGCTCTAATTTTTATTATTTCTCTTCTCCTGCTGGGTTTAGACTTTCTTTGCTGTCCTTTCTCCAGCTCCTTTATGTGTAAGGTGAGTTTGTGTACTTGAGACCTTTCTTGTTTCTTGAAAAAGGCTTGTGTTGCTATATACTTTCCTCTCAGTACCGCCTTTGCTGTGTCCCAAAGATTTTGAACAGTTGTGTTTTCATTTTCATTTGTTTCCATGAATTTTTAAAATTCTTCTTTAATTTCCTGGTTGAACCATTCATTCTTTAGTAGGATGCTCTTTAGCCTCCATGTATTTGAGTTCTTTCCAACTTTCCTCTTGTGATTAAATTCTAGTTTCAAAGCACTGTGGTCTGAAAACATGCAGGGAATGATCCCAATCTTTTGGTACCAGTTGAGACCTGATTTGTGACCCAGGATGTGATCTATTCTGGAGAATGTTCCATGTGCACTAGAGAAGAATGTGCATTCTGTTGTTTTGGGATGGACTGTTCTAAATATATCTGTGGTGTCCATCTGGTCCAGCGTGTCATTTAAAGTCTTTATTTCCTTGTTGATCTTTTGCTTAGATGATCTGTCCATTTCCGCGAGGGGGGTGTTAAAGTATTATTGTATTATTATTGTATTATTATTGATATGTTTCTTTGATTTTGTTATTAACTGGTTTATATAATTGGCTGTTCCCATGTTAGGGGCATAGATATTTAAAATTGTTAGATCTTTTTGTTGGACAGACCATTTAAGTGTGATATAGTGTCCTTCCTCATCTCTTATTATATAGTCTTTGGCTTAAAATCTAATTTATCTGATATAAGGATTGCCATCCCAGCTTTCTTTTGATGTCCATTAGCATGGTAAATTGTTTTCCACTCCTTCATTTAAACCCGGAGGTGTCTTTGGGTCTAAAATGAGTTTCTTGCAGACAGCATGTTGATGGGTCTTATTTTTCTATCCATTCTGATACCCGGTGTCTTTTGACTGGGGCATTTAGCCCATTTACATTCAGGGTAACAATTGAAAGATATAAATTTAGTGGCATTGTATTGCCTGTAAGGTGATTGTTACTGTATATTGTCTGTGTTCCTTTCCGGTCTGTTACTTTTAGTCTCTCTCTCTGCTTAGAGGGCCCCTTTCATTGTTTCCTTGTAGGGCTGCTTTGGTGTTTGCAAATTCTTTTGGTTTTTATTTGTCCTGGAAGCTTTTGATCTCTCCTTCTATTTTCAATGACAGCCTAGCTGGATGTAGTATTCTTGGCTGCATATTTTTCTCATTTAGTGCTCTGAATATATTATGTCAGTCCTTTCTGGCCTGCCAGGTCTCTGTGGATAGGTCTGCTGCCAATCTAATATTTCTACCCTTGTATGTTACAGACCTCTTGTCCCAAGCTTCTTTCAGGATTTTCTTTTTGTCACTGAGACTTGTAAGTTTTACTATTAAATCATGGGGTATGGACCTATTTTTATTGATTTTGAGGGGGTTCTCTGTGCCTTCTGGATTTTGATGCTTGTTCCCTTCGCCAAGTTAGGGAAATTCTCTGCTATAATTTGTTCCAATATACCTTCTGCCACCCTCTCTCTTTCTTCTTCTTCTGGGGTCCCAATTATTCTAATATTGTTTCATCTTATGGTATCTCTTATCTCTCAAATTCTCCCCTCATTGTACCGTAGTTATTTGTCTCTCTTTTCCTCAGCTTCTTTATTCTCCATCATTTGGTCTGCTATATCACTAATTCTCTCTTCTGCCTCATTTATCCTAGCAGTAAGAGCCTCCATTTTTTATTGCACGTCATTAATAGCTTTTTAAATTTCAACTTGGTTAGATTTTAGTTCTTTTATTTCTCCAGGAAGGGATTTTATTTCTCCAGAAAGGGATTCTCTAGTATCTTTCATGCTTTTTTCGAGCCCAGCTAGCATCTTGATAATTGTCATTCTGAACTCTAGTTCTGGCGTATTACTAATGTGCATATTGATTCGGTCCCTAGCCATCGGTACTGCCTCTTGGTGTTTTGTTTTGTTTTGTTTTGTTTTGTTTTGTTTTGTTTTTGTGGTGAGTTTTTCCACCTTGTCATTTTATCCAGATAAGAATAGATGAACCCCCTCTCATTTCTAGCACACCTCTGCTTCAGGCCCATTCCCTCCCGAAGCCAACAAAAAGGCCAAGACATCAAAAACAAGAATAAAACCATGTATAAAATTCCATAAGGTGGCTACAGTTGAAAATTAATTCTGGCCACCATCCCTCTGAGAGTCATGAGCCAGTTCCTAACTGGGGAGGAATGGGGGAAACCAGAACAGAACTCGGTCTTAGGAGATACCACACGCCCCAGCCGCAGCCCAGCAGGTTGGCCCAATGCCTGGAAGCAGGGCCAGCTCTCATGGGCTTCAGCACCCTGCTTCCTTGGGGACTTTGGGCAGGATGAGGCAGGGGAGAGGCCTCTGGTGAACCGTGATGGTGTTTCCATGCATGTTGATGGAAGGAGAGGCTCCAAGAGCTCTTCTTAATGATGACCCTGTGGTCCTCATTTCCCAGGTGGAAAAGTGGGAGCAGGAAGCTGGAGTGGAGAGCCCAAGTCCCGGCACAATTGGTAGCCTTCACGACACTCAAATAATTAATACTTTCTCTAACACTAATCTCTGGGAGTGCCTGCAGTAAAGTAATGGGAACTGGCATGTCCTCCTTCCTTTCCTCTGCCAAAAATAAAAGAGTAAATTAATTGTCCAATTTGTATATTTGGAGAGCACTAAGAGCAAAACCAGCATTCCTGCATTAGGCATATATTTGGCCTCAACTGGCTGTGTTCCCCATGAGTCTGAAAAAAAAATCAATCTCTTGATTGTGAAAATCATTCTTTCATGAACCTTTTCAATAGATTCTCCAAAATGAACACTCTACATGTTCTCTAGTCTTGGATGGGGAAAAATATCTGCAAGGAAAATTTGAGTATTTGTAACATCCTCCACAATCCAGCAAGCACGAACCCCTCATCAAACGTTCTTCTGTGGGCAACTCCCTTAAACCTCAAAGCCAACAGGGGAGTGAGAAGGGGAGGTTCCTGAGGGCTTGGGCAGCCACAGGCTCCATGTGTCCTGACAGCCCAGAGAAGTACTACGCTGTGCCTCCCAGCAAAGGCCTATTCCATACATTCTGGGCCAGGGATGAAATAGGAAGTGCCCAAGTGCCAAAGTAAATGGGGTTCCTCCCTGGAGTGGTGCCAAGGCCCAGAATTTAGACCATAGCTGAAAGGGCCCTTGGAAAACTCTTGGAAACTTCCCCTAGGAAAATGGAAGAAATTGACACACTGTCCTTATGTCCAGTGAGAAGGCTCCAAATGTGCTCTACAAACCACCACGGGGCGTTGGCAGCTCTCCGAAGTGGGGCCTTCATCTGTCCTGAGGAGGCCCCTAACAGACACTCGGTCTGTTTCGGAAATAGTGAGCAGTTCTGAGTCAATGAGCCTGAACCCGGAGAAAGGGGGACCTTCTTGCCAAAGGCTTAGGTCCCAGGTGTAGGGCAACTTCTAATCTCTCCCTCTTCATCCTCCTTCCCTCCAGTCCTCCTGTTACTCACTGCCCCAGAAACACCGCTTGGAAAGAGACTTTCAATTTGGCACCTGCCATGGAAGCCAGGAGATAGGTTCTGGAAGCTAAGTGAGGAATGACACTGGGCGATGGAGGAAAGGTTTGAAATTAATCCCAGGAGAGCTATGTATGAGGACAAGGGGGTGGCGTGGTCCTGTCTTCTGATGAGCCACGATGGCCCAGGTGTGGAACCTCCAAGCCCTGTTCCACCACCTCTCCACATGACAGAGGAGTGAGCACTGACAGCCTGCTCTTGGCTGTTTTCCTGGCCCCCAGAAGGAGATTTGCCTTGCATCCCCGTCCTCACAAGTGGGGCTTTCCCAGGTCTGCTGTCCTGGACTTGCTGGAAGGGCGGAACACCAGGGGAGAACCAGTGCCTGTTCGTCCCTGACTCCTGCCACATGATTCCATTCAACTGTGAACAGAGCTGCCACTCCGTGTGGGGGTGGGAAGTAGTGGGGAGCGCTTGAGCCCCTCCAGAGTTGAGTCTGAGCTCTTAAGAGCCTGACTAAGCAGAACTTCAAGCAGCTGCCAAAAAAAAAAAAAAAAAAATGGATCATCTAGTTCTCTGCCTAAGGGGATACACCAGTCACCCCCTGAGTGGTCACTGGAGTGGCACCACACAGTGCTTCTGTTTTAGGGCAAGTAGTCACTAATTACCCTGAGATATTTCTTTTTATTTATTTCTTTTTATAGTTTTTTAAAGATTTTATTTATTTATTTGACAGAGAGCGAGAGATCACAAGTAGGCAGAGAGGCAGGCAGAGAGAGTGGAGGAAGCAGGCTCCCTTCTGAGCAGGGAGCCTGATGCAGGGCTCAATCTCAGGATTCTGAGATCATGACCTGAGCCGAAGGCAGAAGCTTTAACCCACTGAGCCACCCAGGCGCCCCACACTGAGATATTTCTGACCTGAACAATTCAGTCTCCACACATGCATATCCTTTGTTATGCAAAGTGCTCACTTAGAGGAATGTGGGTAAATTTGAATAGGGACCAAGTTGCCACGTGGGAAAGAGAGAGAGAGAGTCTCCCATCCTCTTCCCTTTCAAGAGTGCAATGTGGTAGAACCCCCACAGAGATGAGTCAGCCAGGGATGGACACCAAGGGCCCCCAACAAGGAACCCAGTTCCAGGGAAGCGTGAGTCCAGATGATAACCTGAGCCCAGTGCCCCCACCACAAGGTCTATTTGTGGCCTGTTTTGGGCCGATTGTGTGACTGAAAGCCCAAAGTGCCCCCAATAAAACTAACCAGACACAGAGAACATCTTGTGGGGCTAAGTGTAAACCCCTCCTGGGGGCATTTTGCCTCACACAGACATAACTTCGGAGAGATTGGGTTTGTCCTTTGTCCTCCCTCAAAATAAAATATCACTTTCGCTTTGAGTTCATTTGGAGTGGTAAAAGCAAGGACACACTGAACCATAAAGACAGTTTTCAACAGTTACCCTAGAGCAAAAGAAATTATGGCAGAAAGTTGGAGCCCATTCATCTTTGACTGCCTTCTCTGGCTCTGAGCCCAGCCTACTGTTAGGAAGCAAGACACACCTCTAGCATCTGAATACATCTTGGGTTACTCGGGCAAGTTTTTCAGGCATGTCTTAGGAAGAGATACAGGATGCCCTATAATTTGGGCAAATGCAGACTAAAGAAATTAAATTAAATTTTAAAAAGGGGGGGCGGTGCCTGGGTGGCTCAGTTGGTTAATCATCTGCCTTCAGCTCATGTTATGATCCCAGGGTCCTAGGATCGAACCCCACATCAGGCTCCCTGCTCATGCTCTCTCTCTTTCTCTCTCTCTCTCTCTCAAATAAGTAAATAAAATCTTTACAAAAATTTTAATAGAAAAAGACTATCCCACATTGGTAAAGGAAATCAAACTGGGTGGTTATTTTCAGAGAACAACCTTGAAGCTGTTAACAGTATTCTCTTCCTTCTAGTATTTGGTCCTTCAGATGCGTGACATGTTTAAGGAAACTGAACAGCATGTACAAGAGATAACACGGTGTCATTGGACAGAACTTTAGCCACATTGGGGCCCTTTCAAACATGGTTTTGAATTGATTTATGAGGAATTCATTTATTAGGAAGAAATAAAGGAAGAAATGACTATGATAGGCTCTAGCAGTTCTTTTTCTGGGTATATGCCTGAAGGAAAGGAAATCACTGTCCTGGGAAGATTTCTCTATTCCCAAGTTCATTGCACTGCAGCCTTACGCATTTACGATAGATGCGGAAGCAACTTAAGTGTCCATAGGTAGATGAACGGATAAAGAAGATCTACTGAACCATAAAAAAGAAGGAGATCCTGCTGTTTGTGATAATGTGGATGAAACTCAAAAGCATTAGACTAAGCGAAATAAGCCACACAAGAGAAAGACAAATACTGTACGATCCCACTGACATGTGGAGTCTAAAAAAAACTCCTAAACTCTCAAAAATAGAGATCAGGTTGATGGTTGCCAGAGGCAGGAGGTAGGGGTGGGGGGTTAGGTAAAAGGGGTCAAAAAGTACAAATTTCCAGTTATCAGATAAAGAAGTCGTGGGGATGTGAGTTACAAAGGAATGATACTACAGCGAACGACAGTATTTTGTGTCTCTAGAAGTTGTTGAGAGAGTAGACGTTAAAAGTCTCATCACAAGGGGCAAAGGTTCATAGCTGTGCGAAGTGACAGAAGCTAATGAGAGTCATGCAGGTGGTTGTCTCGCAGTATGTAACCGTATCCAATCATGTTGTACGACTTAAACTAATACAATGTTGTATGTCAACGATACCTCAATAAAACTGGAAAAAATAAAAGGAAACAGGAGGCTTTGCAGATGTGGTGGGCATCCAGAGGCCTCCCTCAGGGCCTTGTTTGTGAGGTCACATGCTCTAGTTAAGGGCACGATGACAGGGCTCTGGGTTGTCAGGAAAGCGCTGGTGTAGACAAGTTAGTCATATCCTGCCAGCAGAGGTTAGACCTAAGATGGTGGGATTCAGACAGACAGAGGGAGAAAGGTGAAGAAATCCAAGCCAAGATGAACACAGGAATCACTATGGAATATTCCAGAGTCATTGAAGAGGAATGGCACCTCTGACTGGAGTAGGGAATAGGGCATTTGTGGAGGGTCTTGAATGCCACTTTCAAGATTGGTTCCTGTTCCCTGAAAGAGCCTGTGGTAAATAAGAAGTGTTCTACCGGAGGAAACCCTTCGAGTGAGGTGTAGCGCATGCTCAGCTGGGTTACTGCATTGAGACTCTTCTGTCTCCAACATCCCACCGTCTGCTCCACAAATACCAGGTCCCTGGAATGGGAAGCCTGCAGAATCTGTCTCTTCTTCCCCCAAACTTGGACTACTGCTAATCGGGGAAGGTGTTTCAGCAAAGATCTATGGTCACAGGCAGAACGTGGCACCCGGGCACCGAGGACGCAATCTTTGTCTTTCTGAGATTCCTGCCTCTGCAGGTGGGCTTTTCTCCCGTGGCTGGCATCACACGGGGTGCCATCATGTCGGGCTCTCACCCCTGCATGACTGCAAGTGGAGCACAAGAAGAATCTTGCTCTCTATGGGCGAGGGAAATAGTACCCCGAAGACCATGGTCAACTTCACTTGTATCTCATTGCCCAGAAGTGGGTCCAATGCCCACCATTGGCTGCAAGGGAAGCTGTTGGAAGGAGTGTCCAAGGAAGGGGGCTGCCACTGCCAAAGCTTGGTCTGGGCCAATCACGTCTCATCTACTGGGACTGGGAATAATGAGACCAAACAAATCTGAGATCCTGAAATAAAGAAGGGGGATGGCAGTTGGGTAAAAGTTAGTGGGGTGATTTGGGCCTTTCCTCCCATTCTCCTCTTTTCCCAGATGATGACACTGAGGCTGCGTAGTGGAGGGCCCCGCACAGGGTCACCGAGCAAACACAGAACCGGAGTGTGCTCCCTCCAGGATGGTCCCTGGCTTCCCCGGGGCGATCCCAACACAGAAAACCAAGTACTGTGGTTCAGTCCAAATTCTGAAGGCCCTCATCTGATCTCACTGATCATACTTGCAGGTCTTAACTCTCACTGTGCATCGGAGTATCATGGGGAACTTTAAATCAGGGAAAGAAAATTCATGTCCAGGTTCCATCCCATGAGATTCAGATTCAACTGGTTTGGGGTGAGGCTGGAAAAAATTACTTTTCAGAAGTTTTTGAGGTATAATGGTGTTTTTAATGTGTCAACTTGGCCAGGCTCTTGTTACAGACTGAGGGTTTATGTTCCCCCAAAATTCATATGTCAAAACCCTACCTCCCAGTGTGATGTTATTTGGAGGTGGGGCTTTGGGGGGTAATTAGGTTTAGATGAGGTCCTGAGGGTGGCGCCCTCAAGTGGGATTAATGCCTTTAGAAGACATGAGAGAGCTTGCCACCTCTCTCCCTTTCCACAAGAATACAGTGAGAAGACAGCAGTCTCCAACCTGGGAGAGGACTCTCGGCAGAACCTGACCATGCCGGCCCTCTGATCTCAGACTTCCAGACTCCAGAACTGGAGAAATAGATTTCTGTTATATAAATACCACTCAGTTGATGGTATTCCATTATAACAGCCTGAGCTCATTAACGCAGATCTGGTCCCCCATTACTCAATTAAACACTAACTCAGGTGTTGCTGTGAAGGTATTTGTGGCTGTGATAATAGTTCATCCTCAGTGGGCTTTAAGTAAAGGAGACTAAAAATGGGTGGACCTGATTCAATCTGTTCAAAGGCCTCAAGAGCAGAGCTGAGGATTCCCTGGTGAAGCCTGCGGACAGCAGCTTTGGCCTGCCCTTCCTGACATCATGTGCTATGGATTTCAGACTTGCCTAGCCAGCCCCCACCATCGCAAAAGCTCATCTATGCCATAAATCTCTCCAACCCCCCCCTTTTTTTAAAGGTTTTATTCATTCATTTGACAGAGAGAGATTACAAGTAGGCAGAGAGGCAGGCAGAGAGAGGAAGAAGCAGGCTCCCTGCTAAGCAGGGAGCCTGACATGGGGCTCAATCCCGGGACCCTGAGATCATGACCTGAGCCGAAGACAGAAGCTTTAACCCACTGAGCCACCCAGGCATCCCGCCGTAGATCTCTTAATATGCATCTTCTACTGGTTCTGCTTGTCTGGTTGAACACGGACAGAAACACCAGGTGATTTCAGTTTGCTGCTCAGGCTGAGACCAGGGAATTACGCAGGAGTGGTTAAACCAAAGGGCATCAGAATAAAATAACTCAAGGTTCGGATAACATCTGTGTGAGGCAGGTCCCTCAGCTGCAAAACAGGGATGGTGGTGTCTACTGCAACCACATAGCCGCAGGTCAGACGCTCTCCTGTGCATAAAAGATCAGTGAGCCTCCAAAGGAGCATGCTTCTCTTACAATGTGGGCTATTCTGGGCTATTCATTCATGGGAATGAAATGCCATTCGAACAAAAACCAGTCTGGTTTCCCATCGCATTGTTTGACATCTAAAGTTTAGGACTTTGTTTTAGGGTCACCTAACCCCTCCTGTGGCAGGCAGGAAGGCACTTGTGCACACGCAGACCTTCCACCCCACCAGACCCAGCGAAGGGAGGCAGGTCAGCTGGCTCCAAGAATGAAAGGAGGAAAATGTGGAAGCCAAGAGCTCCACAGCGTTTCTGAAAGCGGACTGTAAATTTTACCGGCTTACCAGCAACAGTCTCCAGTGGCATTTTAATAAGTAGTTTGGTTACAAGGCTGGAGATCTCTGGGAAGCAGGACAGTCGTGGAAATCCCGCTTTTCCTCCCCGACGCCTTTTCCTTTGGGGGCTGGTGGCACCGCTGCTCCCTCTAGCGGTGCCGGTGGGCACTTTCCTCCCTGGGAAATTGGCAGGTTGGGCGTTCAATCTGGCACATTCGTGCCCTCTGGTGGCGAACTTCCTCCAGGAGGGCTCGCGGGCTGCATGCAGCTCAGGGATTTTTGCGTTTGCCCTGATCATTTTTTTTTAAGGCACAGAAGCTCACATGCCCCTGGGGAACCTTTGACGGGTGGAGAGGATCTGCCTCTTTATCGATTTACTCTGTCACCAGCTGTCTGCATATGACCTCAGCAGCTCCTGTCACCTCTTGGAGTCCTGTCTCCTCACCTATAAACTGAGGATTAAAATAGATCCTCTACAGTTTTAACATTTAGGATTCAAGAACTTGTGATTCGGGGACAGTCACTCATTCAACAAATACAATGTGTCAAGTGCACATGAGAGGAAGGCTGTGCATTCCAGGGCGCTACATTGTAGCAGGAGGGGATGGATAATAAGCAACGGTAGAAAAGAAATAAACCAAGTAGTATGTCAGAAAGTGATCAATGCTATTACTAAAAATAGAGCAGATAAGGGAATCAGGAGTGGTAGCAAAGGTGAAGCTAAGATGATGGAGTCAGGATAGGGCTCTGCCAGGTCAGTTTGGAGCAGAAACCTGTAGGAGGAAGGTGGTTGGGCCGGGGGGGAGTTAGTCATGAGGATTTGGGTGGGAGGGATGACCCTACCAGTCATTCCAGATGGAGGAAAGCACCCTAGGAAGGCCCAGAGCACAAGGCTAACTGACATATTTGAGGACCAAAAGGAACACCTGTACTGGTGACTTACCCAGCTGGAATGGTATAATGGGGTTGGGGGTCCAGATAGGAAAAGGGGACAATTACATAGAACCCTGTAGGCCACTGTGAAGAATTTATCCTTGATTCTTTTTTTTTTTTTTTTAAATGCATCATGGTAAGTTTAATAGCAATGTAGTATTTTGTAATTAAGTGAATATTCTCAAAAACATAGATAAGCTTAAGTTTAGATACTTAAAATGTACAAAAAGGGAAATTAAGGAATTTGACACTCTATCAGAGCATTCTTAAATGTAAAATATAATTATTTGAATAAGTCAACATTACATATTGCAATACAAGATTAGATATATGCACACTTTTCTTTCCTAAGTCAATATATACTTTGCACTTTTTTTCATTACATTTTAAGTTATGCTCTCCAAGTAAAAGAATACCTCAAAGAATGAAGAAAGATTCTACTATTAAATGCTTTATATTTTTTTTTAGAGAATGAGCAATAACTGTCAGGATAGGCTCTGCACTCTCCACTGAAGGCCAACTGAGTCCTCAAAATATGCTCTTATTTTCTTGTCTCTTTTGTCCTCCTCTCTCTTATAATCTCTTACATATTTTTTGTATTTCCAGTTTTGGGCAAGGCCACCACACTACGTTTCTAAAAATATGAATATCTGATTTTTATCATAGCAGACCCAATCATTTCTAATAAGGTATTTCTAAGTTTATGGCAAGGCCAGCACACCATGTTGCCATAAACATGTTTATCCTTGATTCTTAAAGAAAGAAGCCACTAGAGGGTTTTGAGCAGAGGAGTGGCACGATCTGCCTTATGTTTTAACAGGGTCTTACTCTGTTCAGGCTGCTAAAGATAAAACACCATGGGGCGCCTGGGTGACTCAGTTGGTTAACCGTCTGACTCTTGATTTCAGCTCAGGTCATGAGCTCAGGGTCGTGAGAGCAAGCCAAGCATCGGGCCCTGTGCTCAGCTCGGGTCTGCTTGGGATTCTCTCTCTCTCCCCTTGCTTGCATGCACACACTCTCTCTCAAATAAATAAATCCTAAAAACAAAAAACAAAAAACAAAAAAACAAAAACAAAACACAACCCCATGGACTGAGTGGCTTGAACAACAGAAATTTATTTTCTCACAGTTCTGGAGCCTGGAAAGTCTAGCATCAAAGCCCGGCAGGGTCCTGTTTCTGGTGGGGACCCTGTCCGTGGTGTGTAGAGGACGGCCTTCTCACTGTGTCCTCACACGGTGGACAGATGAAGCCCTGGAGTGTCTCTGTAGTGGGCACCAGTCCCACCCCAGTTTTCCCCTCACACTCTCATCTAAACCAAATCACCTCCCAAAGACCCAGCTCCTAACACCATGACTTTGGGGGTTAGGGCTTTGACGTAGGAAAGTTGAGGAGCACAATCAGTCCAGCAGTCACTCAGCTAGCTGGCGTGGGGAAGGTGACTGACCATGGGGGAGGGGGGAGCGGGAGGTGGGGGGACAACCTGCCAGAAGTGGCCATGACTGTGTCTCTGACAGTGAGGTAGCAGGGGCGGTGGTGAGACGTGGCCAGCTTGTGGAGAGACAGTGGAATTTCCTGACAGGCTGCAGGTGAAGGCTGAGAGAAAAAGAGATCAAGGATGGGCAAGGGTTTTGAACTGAGTACCTGAATGTTTGGGATGTACAAAGGTTAAGATGTCTATTTGTGAAGAGAAGTGAATGTGCCAAGTTCGGGGACTTCACTGCAGATAATGACATCCTGTTACTGACTGGCTGCAACAGTCTGGAAAAGTGTCTTCACTTCTCTGAGCCTTGTTATTTAGGACATATTCATCACCCCCACGTATCAGCTACTGTGCTGGATGCTGGGAATACAGGAAGAAAACAAAGTCCCTGCTGTCATGGGGCTTACCTTTGGTGAAATAAATATAATAATAAATGACCACTTGGAGTTGACTGAATGATAAAGTACGGAAAGTATGTAAATTGCCTCAAGCGCTCAATTTTTTGCTTCAAGCGCCTTTTTTTTTTTGATGGTGTCCTTTGACCCACAAGAGTTTTTAATTTTGAGAAGTCCAATTTATATGTGGGGTTTTTTGTTTGTTTTTGTTTTTTGCTTTTGTTGCTTGGGCTTTTATCATCATCTCCAAAAATCCTTTGCTTAATCCAAGGCCATGAAGATTTACTTTCATATTTCTCCTAAGAGTTTCCCAGTTTTAGCTCCTACATTTGGGTCTATGATCCACTGCGAGGTCATCTTTCTATCTGATGGGCAGTAGGAAGGGGCTGACTTCAGTTTTTCACAAGCGGATATCCAGTTGTTTTAGCACCATTTGTTGAAAAGACTTATCTCCCATTTCAATGTCTCATTTAGTTTTTACAGTAGTCCAATGAGGTAGGAACGATTGTCCCGGCTTGCAAGCCAGGAAACTAAGGCCCAGGGAGATGAAGCGACTTGCCCAAAACCCCGAGGAATTCCAGGTAAGAAGAGGAATTTAATGGGACTCCAAAGGCAAAGTTCTTTCAACAATACGATACCGAAATGGGCGTCCACTACAATGTGTGTGTGTGTGTGTGTGTGTGTGTGTGTGTAAAACACACAGACACAAAAAGAGTCTTCATTCGATGCCTTTACTTTTTTTTTTTTTTCCAGGTAAATACACCGTTCCTAAGGAGCTGGCAGAGTCAGGAACTCTTGAGGCTAGTAAAGATAAATAAACACAATTCTTATTTTTAAAAAGCTAGTGATACAGTAGAAATGAGGCGATTTCCTACAAATAGGATGGCTTTGGGAGTGTGAAGATTAATTAAGGGAAACCTCACGAGAATGGGGCCGGGAGGTTTGGCAAAGGAGAGCTCCCAGGCCCTGCCACCCGCGATTAACCGCAAATTCAACAGGAAGAGGCACCTTGCACGTGCAAGCTCTTTTAATACCCAGCGAGAGGAAGCAAGGCTTTGCTCCGCCCCTGGCAACAGCGCAGCCAATGAGAGACGGGCACAACACAGCCAATGAGAAGCCGCTACACTTCCAGGTCCCAGTTTTCGCCAATGGACTCTTGTGTTGGAACCGCCTTTCTTGAGCACGCGGCTCCTTTACGTGGAGCACCGGCCTGTGGTTTTGAGTCGGTGTGTTTGTCCTGGTTCGCAGTTTTCCGGTATTCCCAGATAAGCCCATCTTTTGCTGGTAAAATAACTGGCAGTTTTATTTTTAGGGTTAACAGAACTCAGTATTTTTGGTAAAAGCGCCAGAGAACAGCTTAAGGAGACAGAGTCACGGGCGCCGGCCGGTCCGAGGGGACCCGGCGAACAGCAGACGGACCGGAACCCAGGTGGGTGCCGCGGCTGGAAAGCCGGAAGCCCAGGTGGGTCCTGGGCGAAGGCAGCAAGGCCAGGACATCCCGGCCAGGGAACACACCACGGTAGGGCCCGGGCGCCTGATGTGTGTGCTCAGGTGTTTGCCTCGGTAGGTCTAGATCCAGACACAGGGGCAGCCTCGGCTGGCTTGTGCAGCCTGAGTTGGGTCCCACACTGGGGACAGGGGGCCGAGGGGCACTTCCTCCTATGCACGTCCCACACCATGAGGAATCCTCCCAAATAACGGGGGAGTGAATGCCTGAAATGCCGACTGCCAGGACAGTAGAGAAACCACTCTTCTCTCTGCTGGCCCAGTGGTGTTTTATTTGCACAGAAGAGCCACACTGTCTCCTTATTTTCAGTCCTCTCTATATTTCACGTGACCTGTTTCCCTGAAGAGATTAGAATCTCTCTGGTTGGGTATTTTACACACCATCGTCCTGCATCTCCCATTGCATCTTAAAGACAGGCTTACAGCAGGTGTTTTCAAACTGCCGATCATGCCTGGGGTACCGCAGGGACCCACAGACAGCTCTTCAGAACCCCCATGGGGATTCTAATTAGCTAGTTAGTCGTAAGTTTGATTTTCTTTCCAGTCCCAAATGATACTAATGACTCTACACTCACCATCAGTTGGGGATACACAGAAGGCGTCTGCCCCCTTCAACAGCAGCTAATTCAGACGAGGGGATGAGAGTGGCTGGAGATGGACGGGCTCCGTCAGAGGAGGATTTGGAGACAAGTTGTAGCTTTAGCCTTGCCCGTACACATCTATTAATATTGCTTCATTGGGAAGTTCAAAATGAGAGTCTTTAGTTTTTGAATATTAGCGGTACCTGAGAAGAGATTGTTTGATTGCCAAATGGCATAAGGTGTCAAACAAAAGAAAGGCTGAACAAGCTTTGGAAAGGAAAGGAAGACCTAGGGTCCTTCACTGCTGAACTTCCTGGCACCACCTTTGGACAGTTAAGTTCCAGTGTTCCCCTGTGCCTGACCTTGAACTCCAGCCAGTTCTGTGGTAGTGGAGGCTTTTGGCAAGAGCAGTCCTCACCACTGGGAGAGGCCTGGGGGACACCATGACCAAAGGTTGTACCAGGAACCCCTGAAATGTGAGGACGACAGTTCTTCCAACAGAAATCCAGCGGGATTAACCAAAAACGGGGAGCTTGGATAGGCCTGGAAAGCAAAGCACCAGGCTGGCAAACATGTTCAAGGGGAAGCTACAGAGAAGTGACGGAATGTGTGATGGCTGAAGGGGTCCCCGGACAGGACCCTGAGCACGGTAGAAGGATTAGACAGATGGAGGGACACTGCTCTAGTCGTGGCTGGAGTGAGGAGGAAAAACGAGGTGAAGGTGTGGGGGAGTTTGGAAGTGTGCTGAAGGAAGGTCCAGAGAGGGGGCCCCAGGGAGGGTTTCCAAGTGTTCTGTTGCATGAGGAAAGAGAGGATCCAGTCAGGATGAGCAGCAAGTGGGTCAGGAGTCTGGAGATGCAGGAGATAATTTCTGTTATTTTCTTGTGCTTTTCAAGACTCTGTGTTTCTGAGTCTAATGCTCTTAGCACATGGGCACACAGTTATAACTCACATTAGTTACCTCCTCTGACCTTTTTCTCTCCTCGACTGGAGTCAGTTTTTCCTCTGGTTCCCACAGGCCTTCACACACATTTGTCTCACTGCTGTGACTTTATTCATTATCCAGCTGTTGAGAATGAACAGGAAGGTGGTAAAGTCCAATCAGCTTAGTCTTAGCTGCTGA
This sequence comes from Ailurus styani, assembly GCA_002007465.1. Lineage (NCBI taxonomy): Eukaryota > Metazoa > Chordata > Mammalia > Carnivora > Ailuridae > Ailurus > Ailurus styani. The sequence continues at coordinate 2,610,852 of LNAC01000165.1, read as the reverse complement.
GGCTCCCACACATATCCCGGGGTCCTTCCACATTGACTTAAACATGGTTTGATGAGGACCTTCAGGTGCTTGTTAAAGGGCACGGGAGCAGACAGCTAAATCCCCTTTCCCTGGTGTAGGGTTGGGCAGGGGCGCTGTGTGAGGGGAGTGCTTGCCAATAAAGCTGCCCCACGGTGCTGACCTACACCTGAGCGAGTATGCTTCCTGCCTCACGCTCACACTCTCCAAGGCAGGCCTGTGTGCAGTGTGCTCTGAGTGGGTCCTCCTAGCTAAGAGTAAGAAAGCCATCATTCTGAGGTCTCCAGAATGGCTCCTGTGGCTAAAGAATGACAACCACCCTTCTGTTTTCTCCATTCCCTAAGGTATGTGCTTTGTGACTTCTAAGTGAATGCAACATAAGTATCCCTAGAAGGAGTGCCATTAACACCAAAGACCAAGAGTTGGGTCAAGGTTTCTTAGGACTCACAAGAAAAAAAGTATCATCTTTGAATTGAACTGTTGAATTTTAGGAGTTGTGTGAGATAAGTAACATTGGAGACTTATGGTTAGTTTTTTTTTTTTTTAAAACAACGCACTTCAGATGAACCCCACACACAAACTATACATGAAATATCCCCATTTACAAAATGGGTTGGGGTGGAGAGTAAGACAGTAATTTATAAATAAAACCTATCACAGTAAAGCTTTCTTTAATGAAATCTACCAGTGGATTTAAAATATTCCATCAAAATCTAAAATACACGTAATTTTAACACAGTTCCATGTGCTAAGTGACGTAGGCACAAGGGCATTCCCAGCAGCTTTTTTGTAACTGCAAGATACTGTCCTTCCACTGAGTAGGGATTAAATTATTGGCGAAACAGAATGTTATGCAGCCCTTAGGAGAATGGAGGAGTCGTGATGTGAAAAGACGTCCAAGATACATTGAATGTAAAATCAAGGTGAAGAAGATGCCATCATTCCTGTATGGAAAAACACATAAGCAGTCATATTTGTAAATACATGGAGCAGTTCTGAAAAGAAATGCAAACACTGGTTATACTGTTCACCTGCAGTGACAGAAATAGGTGGCTTGGAGGAAGGGAGAGGGTGCTTGTTTTTTGTTTTTTGAATCTCAAGTACGGGTATTACCCACTCAGAATTTTTATTACACAGCGCCTCCTAATTAAAAAATGTTTTTATATCAGTTGTGATACACCAGTATTGAAAAATGATTGTTGTCAAGTCAGTTTCTGTAATATCCCAGCCTAGACTTTTTTCTCTCGATGAAAGGCGTGGGTTTTGCTAACCATTTAAGTCTGTAATACTGGGTCAGTCTACCACCTACATGGCCTCAGGCTCTTCATTTGAAAATTGATGGGCTTAGAGTACAGATGACTTCCAGAATTCCTTCTGGTCTAAGATGCTGTGGTTGTAAACCTTGATGATGCAATTTTTGGAAAAAACAGTAAATTGGCAAAGAGAAGGCGTGTGCATTAGCCAAGTTTGGGTGATGCGGCAGAAGTAACTGTCTACAAATGTTTGTATACACTGTGTAAATTTCACTTCTCCATTCATCTCTGAAATACCAAGGAACAACAAAAGAGGCATAGTCAACTGGAGAAATTTATTTTTTTTCTAGGTACATAGATGACATAATTATAGACAAGTTTTGATACATAGGAAAACCCTTCTGTCCACCTTTCTCTTTGCTAAATGAATCATCACAATTTTTTACAATTTTTAAAACAATACACAGCTTTCCTGGGCTGAAGCAATCGCAAGGACATATTGGGACTGGTATATTACAGCTACTTACAATGTTTAAGAACAGCAATGGAGAAAAATAAGTTATTTAAATATTGATTTCATATACAGAAAGTGCAATGTTGTTAGTTGTTATATAACTTGCTTGACAGTTTCTTGTTTTCTCTATCAATTTAAAATCAAGATAACTCGGACTCAGACTACTATATTTTCTGAAAATAATACAGTACACACATGCAGCATTGACTTGGTGAACTGATTTCTTTTGCTGCAGTTATGAAAGCGAATTTTGCTATGTCAGGAACTGGTTTGCCATAGACTAGTAATTTCCAATCTCACCCACACCAGGGATCAGGACAGAGAATAGGGCTGCTACAGAAGGCCATGAAAATCTATCTGCTTCTTGGTTATCTGGGAATGTAAATAGTGGTTAGGGCTGGCTGCATTTCTTCTAGACAGCTTTAAAGTAAAAATCACACACAACGGATGTGTAGCTACCTGAGCCAAACTGCCTTTCTAGGTTTCTTTTGTGCTTTCCAAAGACTACACTTTTCACCCGTCCTCAACATTGTGTACCAAGTGCAACTGATTAAAACCGGGTATTGCTGATGCCTCACACCTGTCTTCTGACAGGAGGCCCTTAAACCACCTTCATCAAATGTCACACACAAACATTCAGGCTTTTCTAGGATCAAAATTAAAAGTTTAAAGCAAAAGAAGACCAAACAAATACTAAAAAAACAAAACTTTTTTTTTTTTTTTTAAAGCACATTAAAGTAAAAACCTCATCAGACTCCCTCCTATTAGGAAGATCTTCCCACTGAAAATCATTCATGGTCCCTGAATTTGATTTTTCTATGCAAAGGCAATGACTTCCAAAGAAGAGTGACAAAAATATGGTTTGGCATTCTCAAAGGACTCCACTCTAGGGCATTCCCTTTTCTGGTGCCACTTTTACTGAAATGAAAATCTTACACTGCAAATGAACTAACACTGCGAAATTTCACAGAAGATTTCTCCTCCTTTATGATCGACTGCACGGTCAGCTTAATGAGCGGGGTTGCGGAATGTCAGGCCAGAGCACTGGACAGCCAGATGAGGAGCGCGTGTCCTCAAACCCACGTCTGCCCCAGCGTGACAGACGCACTTCGGCGGCGGTGTGGTCACAGGGAGCCCTGCGGCCCAGTCTAGTTCCATGGGGGCTGTGTGCCCAACCTGAGGTTGGCAAAAATGGGCTGTTCTTAAGATTCAGTAGAAAATTGGCAGCTTGAGCTTTTTAGTCTGCATTTCCACATTCTTCACATGGCATCTTCTAGAAGGTGAATATTGTTGAAAAGACATATTTTTTAATGTGTACCAAAGCATGAAAAAATGTATCACCTGAGAACATCTCGTTTTCCTCAGAAACATGGATCCAAGTACAGAGAGCAAATGCTGAAGACGGCTTTGTAAATGAAATCACTTTTTCCCCCCTGAGGGAAATTGTTTTAATGAGTAGATGAAATGTTTAAGAGCTTTTGATGTTCAAAAGCTTTGTGTTCAAAGTGTTTGTTGTAAATGATCACATTCAGTGCTTAAAGTAGTTCTCATGATTAAAAATGTAAAGGAAATTCATTTAGTAAGCAACAGAAACCTTAATTTAGTTACCTAAATTTCTATGTGGTAGAAAAATCAGACACCAGACTAAAAGAGGATGGAAAACGCTACAGTCAGTTGGAAAACAATTGAAAATATACAGATGCTTAATACGTGGCTAACGTGGTTTGTGTCTGGCTCCAAAATGGACTTTTACCCAAATTAAAAGAATTATCTCAATAAGGAAGGAAAACGATATCTGAATTAGAAAAGTGGAAAAAAAACTTTTAAAATATCTTACAAACTGCTTCCCTTTTAAAAACATCTTTCTGAAATAGTCAACCTTAACATTATTAGTCATTAACAATGTCATTAACAATGACTTTGCAAAGCGGATCTGTTAGCCGATTTTGGGATGGACGTGGTCAGGAGTCCAAGTCAATACTGCAGCACGATGACCAAGGTGGTAAACAAAACTAAACTGATTAAAATGAAGGTATTTCCTATACACACACACACACACACACACACACACGCAGGCGCGTGTGCACTCACCCATGCACATGCACGCACACTCCCATACACACCTGATCTCTGAATCTCAGATAGCTTTTTACTGGATTTGCAGTTAGTGTAAAAACTGAAAGCCAACATGTACTTTGTGCCTGATAAACACCCCTACAAAAAAAGCCATGTTAGAGTGAGGCAATTAGAAAAGCCCATTTTTGTTTTGTTTTTTTTTTGCTGAAAACATCTCACATATGTTAGATGGCAGTCTAAGCTGAAGACTGGAAACTATGGTTACAGGGTAGTGAACACTAGGATAACTGCTTCAAAGCTTATATTAAGGCAAATAAAAGCTGACTGCTAGAAAGCAATTATTAAAATGTCTCTTGTTTACTTAAAGGAGAATAGGATTTTTTTTTTCCTAGTGCAGCCAGATTTCCTTACTTTTGAAAAAACAGGCGTGGTCAATAGTGTACAATGAACTCCCGAGTCTGTTACTTTGGCCTAGCTAAAGCCCGTCTGGCCCTCAGGTATCCCGCAGGGCGACAGACGGAAGGGCAAGGGCGTTCTCAGACACGGAAACGGCTGCCCCTCCCTCTGCTCCCAGCCCTCTCCCAGCACACCAAGACAGACTGGAGGCACAGCATGTGTGGCAAGTTGGCTTCCTGGTTCTTTTGTGTTGTGAAAATAAAAATAAGTGCTTGTCTTTTCTTTGGGGGTCAAAGAGAACCACACCAGTTTCCTCGTGGGGGCTTTTCTGGAGAAGAGAGGGTCATCAGTCCTGTGCCAAGGTTTCATGCTCTGGGTGGCCATACACTAGGCCTTTCTTCTGGATCTGGTCTGCATATCCCGAGGAGGAGGAATTGCATTAGCATAAGCACAGTGAAAGGGTGGCTCTGGTCCAGGGAGCTCCATTATGGGCCTGGCTACATGGCCTCGGGGCCTGGTGGCAGTTTGAAGAGTCTGGCAGCAGACACGAGCTTGCTTATGTGTCTCTCCTCTGTGATGCCGGCTTCCTGAAGGCAAGTGTGGGACAGAGAAGGCACTTGGCCCAGTGTGCTGAACCCGGCTTCGGTGAGGGCGCTGGTGTACATGGGCAGACCGATGGAAACCAGCCAATCTGACACGGACGAAACGCATCCGGGAGAGAGGGGCTTTCTACAGATTTCTGTGAGTCCACCACTTGGGATCTGGTTAAGGAAAGAAAGCAATTTTATAAAGACTGGACACAGGCTGCCAGATGGCTCCTTTTATACCTAGAAGGAACACGACTCCAACACCACACTGCCAGACTGTTAGAAGGTGCTCATGCCATGAGATGACAGAGACCAAGAGTAGCCTCGAGAATTCTTTCTCAGCTTCTCAAAGGGGAGACCTATTGTCAAGGAAGTTTTTCAGGTTCTAGAAGGTACTTGGAATTAGCTCTAACCCTAATTATGTGTCCAAGTTTCTCAACTATAAGCATTTCTATACCCTGCTATTTTGTCTCCTTCAGGGAAACCCCTAGGTGACTCAAGAGGCAGGCCTGTGCGGTGTGTGGCAGGCAAGGTACTCCATGGACAGACTTTTTATAAAACACATTTTCCACTGTACTTTGAATCTACATTAACCAGAAAATTAACTATTTCATCAACATAGTTATAAAGAAATTAAAATACAGTAATATGAAGGGGCTAGGGCAGGGAAATGGACATTTACAATCCACTTCTGAGAAGACCAGGTGCTTCTCTTTCAGGAAGGTAGTCTACTAACAAGTGTGCAAGTCCTTGAGATCTTGTGCAGGCTTGTGTAAAGCAATATATACTCAGAAATTAACCTTGGGAGTCTATACAAAGATTTATTATATATTAACAAGGGCATTCTTTACTAAATTTTTTGAAATAAGTTGGAGAAAAATTTAAATGTTTCAACAATATAGGATTGGCTAAATGAGAGCATATTTACTAGAGCATTTTGACACTGATAAAAGAATGTTCGGTAACAGATTCATGATCTGGTCACCGAAAACGGGTTTTAAAACTATACATTTCTGGAGCGCCTGGGTGACTCAGTGGGTTAAGCCTCTGCCTTCGGCTCAGGTCATGATCTCAGGGTCCTGGGATCGAGCCCCACATTGGGCTCCCTGCTCAGCAGGGAGCCTGCTTCCTTCTCTCTCTCTGCCTGCCTCTCTGCCTATTTGTGATCTCTCTTTTTCTGTGTCAAATAAATAAATAAAATCTTAAAAAAAAACCTGTACATTTCTATTACATGTGCAGAGAAATGACAGATTTTCAAGAACTTTTTCATAGTGCTAGGATTATGGATCATTTTCACTTTTCCTTCTTTCCCAAACTGTATTTTTAAAACGTTGTAGGCTGAATATATATTCCTTTCCCTCCAGGTGTCTCCTTTGGATAGTGGCCGTGCGCCCAGGGCTACTTAGTGGTTGCCAGCACGCTCATCATTCGGCGTCCTGACTAAATGGACTTCAGAAGCTGAGCCGGGGGGACCCCAGGTGCCAGCCGCTTACCGCCATGCGGTGCTGCTTCCTCAGAAGCTTCACGCGGATCTGGTCCATGTTGGTGGCAATGTCCCTCTCGGGCTGATCTAAGTCCTCGGCGTATCTCTGCACCAGGGCTTCAGGGATCCCACAGCGGCCGTGCTGCAGAGGGGACAAACGTGGCATCAAAGGGCTGCAGGGAATTTCTCCTTCAACAACAGCAAATACAAGGTAGGAGAAGACACCGGCAGCTATTGGAAAGTAGTACCAGCAGTTTTCATTTGAAATGAATGTAGTTGTAGCCAGGATGGATGTTTTAGAGAGAACGGGTTTACATTTTGATCTTTCTGGTACTGATGAGTTCTAGGAAAATGTTCTGAAACCTAAGTACAGCAGAAGCGGTACTGAAGACCCTCCCCTAATCTGCAGGGGAGAAGGGGCAGGCTTGCCCCCTAGAGGGCGTCTGCTGTTGGCGCTGCATCTCTCTCCTGCCAGGTCCTCAGCCAGCACTTACTGTAGAGAACAGTTCTCACTACCTTCCATTCTGAGGGGTTTATTCACTGAAGATCAAGGAGGAGCAAGGAGTGGAGGATCATATTGTAAGGCATTTGTGGTCAAAATAATTTTATAACCAGGACTCCCAGGAATGCATTGTCCCAGAATACGCATTTCTAGGAATAATGCACAGCTACATCTATTATCATTTGCCTTCAAAATCATTTTGGTATTAGTAGATCTACTCTTTCCTTTTTTTTTTTTCAAATAAGCAGTGAGTTTTCATTATATGAGTTTAAATGAGTTTTATCAGTGTTTTTGGTACAGCGAGAGATCTCCTAATCATTTCCCCTGTCACTCATACAGATAACTATACAATATAATTACGTCTGAAAAGGTTTCTACCATTTTCAAAGTGTGTTCACATTTATTTGTTCCTAATAATACTTGCAGAAGGTAGTTATGCAGGTTATTATTAATCCCATTTTACAAACAGGAAATGAAATGGGGTCTTGTTAACATCTACAAACATACAGGTTCAGTAAACATTGGAAACTACAAGTCTGTCCACCAAGCCAGCCCTTTCTGGAACCAGCTCTCCCTGCAAAATACAGCTGCCAAAATTAAAAATAAGCAAAAGAAGAGAGAGAAAAGAGAAAGTAAAGGAAAAGTGCAAGGCCGTATCTGTGTTTCACCTGGGCATGGCTCCCATTCATCCCAGCCCCTGGCAGCAGAGGGCCCGGCTCGGGCCTCCCCCCCATGCCCGCACCCCCCGCACCCCCCGTGTCAGGGGGGGCCCTACCGCCAGGCCGGCTGGCCTGTGCGGCTCTTCTCACCTGGCTGCCTGACTTAAAGAAGCGGAGGCCCCTAAGGCCTTCGGTACCTTATCAGAGTATGGCTCCTCGGTGAGGTCGATGCCCTCGGCTCGTAGCTTGTTCTCCGTGAGCATTTCCAGATCCACTCCCCGGGCGCAGGAGACCTTCCTGGTCAGAGCGGGGCCCAGCTTCACGCCGTGCTCCTGCAGGCTTGTGCTTTCGGGGAGCTCGGCGAGCCAGGGCGGCGGTCTCGTGCTCGGGGGGCTGCCGGGCTCCTGTCCCGAGGGCGGCCGGGAAGCCCGAGGTGAGTGACAGTCCCCGGGGCTGCCCCTTTTCACCGGCAGGCTTGGCGCGTCGGGCCCGGGGGCGCCGGCGGGGAGCCCGTTGGCCAGGCGCTCCCGGCTCTTCTTGGCAGGAACCGGCGGAGGCTGCGCGGGGTGCTTGGCCGGGGCCCTCGCCTCGGGGCCCCTCTGCTCCGCGTCCGGGCCGTCTTTGGGGCCCGGGGGGTGACACGTTCCTTCGGCGTCGAGTCCTTTCCTGTGACCCTCAAGAGGCGTCCTTGTTAAGCTGGGCTTGACTCCGGGCGGCTGGGCCTCGTAGCTCCTGGGCAGACACGGAGGCGGCGACGTGCCGCGGGAAGGGGCAGCCGGGGGGCCTTCCAGTTTCCGAGCCGCTGTCTTCTGAGGTTCAGACAGTCTCTTGCTTTGGGTCAGTAGCAGTGCATTGTCAACAGCAGGGCCTCGTTTGGGGCTTTGAACCTTTGCGACGGAGGGGGTGGTCTTTTGTGGCACTTGTGGTACAGTCTGAGGGCAGGGGTCTGTCACCTCGCCAGGCACGTCCTTCTCAGCAGCGGGCTCTCCTTGGAGGTCATCCAGGGAGTGGGAGCGGGGCCAGGCTTCCACAGTCGGGGGGCCCTCCAGGGTCTCGCAGCTCCGACAGATGGAAACGGGGAGGCTTCTTCGGTTCTTGTTCGAGCCAGTCCCACATGGCTGCTCACAGCACGTGGAAGCGCGAGGGGCAAGGCCGCCGCCCAGCCTGCCCTCCTCCCCCTGCTTCAGCGCGCCGGCCGACTTCGTTAAAGGCAGCGTTGGGTAGTTGCCCAGCTGATTCCTGTTGTAAGACTTGAAGCTGGACTCCGTTGACGACTTGACAGAGAGAAGGCCAGTCTTCCGACTCTTGCCTGTGAGACAAGGAAATATTTCACAGTCGTTTAAAAAAAAAAACAAAAACACATAAATCAGTCAAACTAATGTGTAAAGACATGCTGACGTAGTTGAAATCTCCAACTCCTGTGTCCCATGGCTGACTTAACACTAAGGACGGAAAAATCACCATTTATGAAGTTGGGTGACAGAGGGTTATTATGGCCCCATTTGTATTTTTAGAAAGAATTCTCAGACTTATTAATGGACTCAGAGAAACTGAAATTGTCATGAGGAAGAGAAATAGGCTGTGTCAGGCAGTAAAATAAATCTAGGCCTAATGCCTGCTCCTAGCCGCGATCAGTGTAGAAGAGTTTGATCATCTGTACCCTGTTTAGAAACCAATTTCCTAAGATCAGGGCTGCGAAGGGCCGGTGAACTGAATTCTGTCAGCTTTCCCCTCACGTTCGCTGGTGACCACAGAACTCTCAGAATACACCTTTCTCTAAGCTCTCCCCTCTTATCGGCTTGTTGGTGTCTGTGAAGTAAATGCATCCTAGAAACAAGTCTGCCAACCTTGGCACAAGTCAGTAAACAAGCTTTGCTGAGTATTTTGCCTGAGACTATCTATGAAATACTGATATGGTTCTCATTTCCACGGGAGCAACAGCCCCAGTTAAAATCAGTTGTCAGGCTGATAAGTGAACTAACCAGACATCATCTACTGATTTGATGGTTGTTGGTTGAGGTTAACTGCTAGTACTGCTTGATAAGTTTTACTGAGAATTTACTTTGTGTGGTCATGCCCTGTGCTAAATGCTTATTGGTCTTCATCACTACTTTAAACACACACAGACACCCCATAATTAACTGTCCTTTGCTATATTTTGGTTAATCCCATGTTTGATGTGTGCTTTGATGATGGGTTGAAATGCCTGAGAATACCCCAGATGATCCTATTATTCCAGGCCAACAGAAAAAGATAAAAATTTTAAACCCACATCAGGTTTGGAAGATACAAAGAAATGGCATGCCGTAGCCTCTGAAAGACCACTACCTGGTAACTAAAGGCTTTCTTCCCGGTCTTTTATTTCAGTAAACATTTCTAATGAAATATTTTAATTTAGAATTTTGACATTTCCCCATTAAGCAGTTGCAGCCTTTCAATAAAAAAACAGTAAGGAGACATCAGGAGGTGGATGGATTGGATTAGGAAGAAGGCGTAGGGATGGTGCCCACTCTAAGAATCTGGATATGGATACTTTTGGGTAAATGAAAGACCTTCTCTCATAAAACCTCTGTGTGTGTGCTGTACAGCAAAGGGAAAAGGAACAAGGAGAAAAGGCCAGGGCACTGTGACATTACTACTGGATTGGCCATTATCAGCGGAGAAAACCAGATTCCTTCCAGGAGTCCAGTTTTCTACGAAACTCACTCTAATTCCAAACTGATAATACTAAATGTATGATGTCAGGCATAACTCCAGACACTAAGACAGATGGATAAGAATGGGAGCTGCCTCAACCAGACTTATTAATGGCCCCATCCTTTTAAATCAGACACAAATCAACACGTGAAGTATTCTGCACTTGGCAAAGCAGAGGCTTGGTCAAATGGCCTCATTCCTCCCTTATGTGTAATAATGTGAGGCCTCAGACCCCATCTGCCTGTGTGTTAGCAACATGCTAAGCACTAGGGGTTATTATTAGTTACATGGAGAATGTTAGCCCATTGGTACTCCTAAGTATACTGACCATGGTCCCATTTTATTAGTCATCACGGATAAAGTGGCAAAGAGAAATACTTCTTCATAAGGCATATCCTGCTAAATGTAAAGTGTAAAAATTGGTTAGGATAGAAAATTTTTAAAAACCGTTTTGGTATAGATTTTAGATATATGGCTTTTCTTCTCTTTGGCTGTTAATGGAAGCTGAGTGTATAGATGACACTTCCACATTCTGCTTATATTGGAGAGATCCCTGAATTCACCTTGCAGGTCAAGTACGGTTTGCCAGCTTCTCTCGTTCCTCAGCAGCTACACCCGGATTCTTTTGAAAGAGCATTAAGTCTGCCAGTGTTACCTGTGAAATCCTTACCGACCCAAAAATAGTTTGGAGAATGAAATGCCTGAAAATGTTTGGATGTGGAAAGGTTATTAAACAGGAAAGAAAAAACCTTCAGGACTTACAGGAGGACTTAGATGTTTACTAGAACTCGGGGGTCGCTGTACCCCAGCGCTCCCGTGGCGAGTTTCCTGGTGTTCACACCTAGTTTCCACACAGCGTTTATTAGTTTCCGGTGTACAATACAGTGATTCAGTGATTCCGTACATTTCTCAGCGTTCATCACGTGTACTGTTCATCCCCTTTATCTTTCACCCAACCCCCACCCACCTCCCCTTTGTTCTCTGTATTTAACAGTCTCTGTTCATTTTGTTTCTTAAATTCCACCTATGAGCAAAATTCCACCTATGGTATTTATTTTTCTCTGACTGATTTATTTCACTTGGCATTATATCCTTTAGGTCCATTCATGTTGCTGCAAATGGCAAGATTTTATTCTTTTTCTGTGGCTCAGCATATATAGCACATTCTTCTTTATCCATGTATCAGTGGACATGGGGTGCTTCCGTATCTTGGCTGTTGTAAATAATCCTGCAGTAAACTAAAGAGTGCATACATCTTTTCAAATTAGTGTTTTCATTTTCTTTGGGTAAATACTCATTGGTGAAATTACTGGATCATATGGTAATATTTTTTAAAGATTTATTATTTTAGAGAGCAAGAGAGCATGAGCAGAGGGAGGGGGAGAGGGAGAGCAGCAGACTCCCCTCTGAGCATGGAACCTGACTTGGACTCAGTCCCTCAACCCCGAGGATCATGAACTGAACTGAAATCAAGAGCTGGCAACCAGGCCACCCAGACACCCCCTACTCTTCTTTAAATGTATGGTAGAATTCACTTATGAAGCCATCTGGTCCTAGACATTTTTTGGTTGAGAGTCTGGTTTTTATTTTTATTATTTTTTTTAGAGACAGAGCACCTGTGCACGTGCAAGTCAGGGAGGGAGGGGAAAAAGACAAACAGGCTCCATGCTCAGCACAGAGCCCCATGCAGGGCTGGATTTTAAAATGCTGAGACCATGACCTGAGCTGAAATCAAGAGTCAGATGCGTAACCAACTGAGCCACCCTGGCTGGCACCCCTCGTTGAGCATTTTTTTAAAATTACTGATTCAATGTCATTGCTAGTGGCATTATTGATGGTATAGTGGTGAGCAAAACTGCCTTCCCATTTCATTGCTAGTAAGCAGTTTGTTCAAATTTTCTATTTCTTCCTGATTCAGTCTTGGAAGGTTAGGTTTCTGGGAACTTACCATTTCTTCTAGGTTGTCCAATTTGTTGGCAGATGATTTTTCATAATATTCTCTTTTGTTTTTCTGTGTGTAGTTTTTTCTCCTTCGTTTCTGATTTGAGTCTTCCCTTTTTGATGAGTCGAGCTAAAGATCTATCAACTTTCTTGATCTTTTCAAAGAACTAGCTCCTGATTCCATCTGTTTCATTTTTTTTTAGTCTCTATTTCATTTATTTCTGCTCTAATCTTTGCTTCCTCTACTAGCTTTGGGCTTTCTTCTTTGTCTAGCTCCTTTAGATGTAAGGTTAGGTTGTTTTGAGATTTTTCCTGCTTTCTGATGTAGGCCTGTGTTATAATAAACTCACCTCTTAGAACAGGGTTTGCTGCATCACAAAGACTTTGGACCATTGTGTTTTCATTTTCATTAATCTCCATGTATTTGTTGATTTCCTCTTTGATTTCTTGGTCGACCTATTGTTTATTAGCACATTATTTAGCTTTCATGTATTTGTGCTCTTTCCACACTTTTTCTTGTGGCTGATTTCTAGTTTCATACCTTTGTGCTTGGAAAAGATGTCTGATAGCATTCAACCTTTTAAAATTTGTTGAGACTTTTTTCATGGCCTAACATGTGATCTATTCTGGAGAATGTTCCATGTGCACTTGAAGGTGTATTCTGTTTTGGGGTGGAATGTTCTGAATATATCTATTAGGTCCATCTGATCTAATATGTCATTTAAAGCCACCGTTTCCTTGTTGATTTTCTGTCTGGATGATCTATGCATCCATATAAATAGGGTGTTCAAGTCCCCTACTATTACTGTATTACTGCTGATTTCTTCCTTTATGTTTGTTAATGTTGCTTTATATATTCAGGTGCTCCCATGTTGGGTGCATAAAGTTTTACAACTGTTATATCCTCTTACTGGATTGTTCCCTTTATCATTATGTAGTGTTCTTCATCCATTTTAAAGTCTCTTTGTTCCAATACAAATACTGCTACACCAGCTTCCTTTTCACTTCCATTTACATGGCAAATGTTTTTCTATCCTTTCACTTTCACTCTGTATGTGTCTAAGTCTGAAAGAAGTCTTTTGTAGGTAGCATATAGATGGGTCTTGCTTTTTTATATATTGTCACCCTCTGTCTTTTGATTGGAGCATTTAGTCCATTTACATTCAAAGTAATTACTGGGGTGCCTGGGTGGCTTAGTCAGTTAAGTGTGTGCCTTAGGCTCAGGTCATGATCCCAGAGTAGGGGGACTGAGCCCCATGTGGGGCTCCCTGAACAGCGGGGAGTCTCCTTTTCCCTCTGCCCCTTGTACACTTGTGCTTGCTCTCCCCCTCTATAATAAATAAAATCTTAAAAAAAAAAAACCAAGGTAATTATTAGGTATGTACTTATTGCCATTTTGTTACTTGTTTTACAGTTGTTTTCGTTCTTCTGTGTTTCTTTTTTCTCCTAATCTCTTCCCTTGTGGTTTGATAGCCTTCTCTAGTGATGTGTTTAGATTCCTTTCCCTTTATTTTTATATATAGGTCATATATATCATATATGTATATATGTATCATATATCTATGATAGGTTTTTGATTTGTGGTTACCACTAGTTTGATATCTAACATCCCATGCACACAGCAGTCTATATTAAGTTGATGGTCACTTAAGTTTGAAATCATTCTAAAAGCACTAAATTTTTTACTCCCCCAAACCCATATTTTATGTGTATGATGTCATACTTTACATCTTATTTTGTGGATCACTTGACTGATTTTTATAGGTACAATTGATTTTACTGCTTTTGTGCTTTAATCTCAGTACTGATTTTATAAGTGATTGATCTATTACTTTTATGTTTGTATTTTCCTGTGAAATTTTTTCCTTTCATAATTTTCTTATTCCTGATTATGGTGTTTCCTTTCCACTCAAATAATTCCCTTTAGTGTTTCTTGTAAGGCTGGTTTAGTGGTCATGAACTCCTTTAACTTCTGTTTGGGAAATTTTTTCTCTTCTATTCTGAATAACAGCCTTGCTGGGTAGGGTATTCTTGTTTTGTTTGTTTGTTTGTTTGTTTTTCTTTTCCTTTCAGCACTTTGAATATATCATATCATGCCACTCCCTTCTGGCCCCTGCAGTTGTTTCTGCTGAAAAACCAGCTGATATAGCTGTATGTGGTTTTCCTTATATGTTAACTGTTCTTTCTTGCTGCTTTAAAAATTCTCTGTCACTACTTTTTACCAGTTATTACATGTCTTGGTGTGGACCTCCTTGGACTGATTTTATTGCGGGCTCTCTCTGCCTCCTGGATCTGGTTGTCTGTTTCCTTCCCCAGATTAGGGATATTTTCAGCTATTATTTCCTAAAATCAACTTCCTGCCCCCTTTTCTCTCTCGCCTCCTGGGATCCCTATTATGCTTGATTATGTCACTGAGTTCCCTTAACCTATTCTCATTTTTTCGTTTTTTCTTTTCTTTTTTTTGATGGTTCAGCCTGGTTGTTTTCCAGGACTGTCTTCCAGCTTACTGATCCATTCTCTGCCTCTTCTAATCTATTACTGATTCCTTCTAGTGTATTTTTAATTTCAGTTATTGAGTTAATCTCTGATTGGTTCTTTTTCGTATTTTCTCTTTGTTGAAGGTCTGAGATACTCCACTCTTCTCAAATCCAATAAGTATCTTTATGACTGTTATTTTGAATTCTTCATCAGGCATATTGCTTAGCTGTTTCATTTAGCTCTTTGGCTGTGGTTTTGTCCTGTTCTTTCATTTGGGACATATTCTTCTATTTATTTTGTCTAGCTCTGCATTTGTTTCTACTTATTAGGGAAGTCAGTTAGGTCTCCTTATATAGCCTTATGAAGAAGAGGTTCTTTGGTCCCCTATTCACCTCAACCACGAGCTTCAGGGGGGTCTTCTGTGCAGACTGCCTGTACCCTGCTGTTGTGGCTGAGCCTCATTTGCCTTCAGTCCAGTCGGCTGCTGTGGGCTGGGTTTAGTCCCTATGCTAAGAGTCGGTCTGGGGTGGTCATGGGCTTGCAGCTGGGTGGTGTTGCCCTGCCCTCCAGCCGTTTGCAAGGGCTGCTGTCACACTCAGCTGCCGGGGTTTGCCCTGTGTTATCCTGAGAAGCTTCTGTTGGTGGGCAGGGCTGGCAGTCCAGCCAGATGGCTGCAGCGCTACAGACACACTGATCCGTAGGGCACTCACCCTGCACCGCTGGTTAGAAGGTTTGGCTGCTGGGAGTGACTGTCCTGGGGGGTGTGGTTATCTTCCCCTCTCTGCGGGGCAGGAGTCACTTTGGAGAGGCAACAGTCCTTGCCAGGGCTGCTTCTAGGATGAGACCTGGTGAGATCTGCTTTGGAGGGAGTCCTGCCAGCTGAGATGGTCTGGATGGGGCAAGTCCGTAGGAGAACACAGGGTTTGTGGTGTTAGCAGGTAGCTGGAGTATATTCCCCTGGTTTCCTGCAGCTGGTCCAGGTAGGGGTGGAGGCAATGGTACTGTCCAGCTCTTTTGTTCTTGGAGAAGTCTCCTAAAGATCCCTGTCTCTCCAGTACCCATTCTGAGATTAGTAAATAAATCTGCACGCATTCCCCGGGTACTTTTCAAACTGCCACTTCTTTGCCATATCTCGGCAGGCTTGTTTGTTAATGCTAGCTCTTTAAGGGCGAGGACTATTTCCCATCCCTCTCTGCTCCAGGAGAGAGATTTTTAAAGGACCTACAGTTAAGCCCAGCTGGTTATTAAAAACCCACAAACTTGAAACCCACTGGTTTTCAAAGCCATCTTCCATTGCTGGTTCCCCTTGTCTAGGGTGCCTGGTGTGGGGTCTGTTCTCCATTCTCCTGTGCTTGGGGAACCCCTCCTGTTTGTGGTTAGTCTCGCCAGGAGTTTAGTTCCTGGCCATGTCTCCACCCCTCCTACCTTTCTTCTATGTCCTTCTCTTGACAGTTAACTGGAGCTTAGGATCTGCCTACTCTGCTGTGTTCCCTGAAGTCCTCCAGGTGGGTTTTCAGTCCCATCCTAACGGAGGCTGCTGTAACACTAGGGTTTTGGATGAACCACTATCTCCCCAAATTGATAAGACACTTTGGCAGAGTTCATGGATCAAATTTTGAGGTTCCCAAGATGCTCATCAGAATCGGTATTAGGGTGAGGTAAGCAAAGCCCCTGGGGCACCTGCGGAGGTGACTGCTCCCAGGGTCAGGCAGGTGCAGCTGGGTACAAGAGTGAGTCTTTTCAAAGTCTGCACCCTGCCTGCTCGCTCCCCGCCCTCCCCCACCACATTCTTATCTTGGTTTTAGAGCCCACGATGGCTCTCAAACTATTTGTTTAAATTCTGACCTAGAGTAAGAAACACATTTTACATTCAGTCAGTACACACCCATGTGCACAGAGAGACATACACAATGGAAAAAGATGACAAGTCTAACAATATCAGTCTTACCTCTGGAACAAACCCTGGTATTTTCTATTCTGCTTTATTTTACAAAACTGTTCATGACCCTCTAAACTGATTTTTACAATCCACTAATGAATTGCAACTTGCAGTTTAAAAAGCTCTGCTTCAGTAGGTGCTCAGTATTTTAACACATGGGCTACTGGAAAGGATTCCAATGACAGCTAAAAACTATCAACCCTGGGCATTTTTCACAATGGTTTTCATGTGTGCGACAGAACTTCAGGGGACCCTTTCCTACTGATCTCGCTCTAATGGGACTCTGGGGACCACGAGAGGAAGCCAGAGCCACCCACGGTAAAGCGGGACGCCCTGGGCCCCATTCCACGTAAGCCGCCTGTTTGAGACACGGAAGCTTCCTGATATTGCTTACGGAGGGCCTTCCGGTTAGGACAAGGAGGAAACAAGTATGCCATGGGGTCCGCAGCTCACCCTCCACCTCAGTAACTGCTCTGCACGCAGGCCACACGGCGGAGGCCGAGGCGGCTATGACACTGCTGCTGTCCTGACCCTGATTGGATGGCCCAGCTGGTAAATTGTTTTCCTTAAGGACCTAATGGCTCCCAGCACTCAAATGCTGGTTTGTACCATGACGAGAAAAGGACACAGGAGACACACAGTTGAGGTTTTACAGCTGCAGGTATTTTGGATGCAGTCTGTTTGCCTCCCATGGCAGTCAGGAGGAGAGAAGCGGAGCGGAGACGGACTGGGCAGAGGAGAGGTCAGCAAGGACAAGGTTACTGCCGAGTTCACAGTGGTAATAGAATCCTCCTTTCCCAGAAAATCGTACTTTTCAGATCAGGTATTTTCAAAGCAAGAGTATCCTTTTTAATGAAGCTTCATTTATAAAAAGATCAAAGCTGACAGGTAGAGGTGGCTCAAGGCAAAGCCGGGGCGCGCTCCCCCCACAGCTGCCATCCCTCCCGGCACCAAGCCCCCAGGACACCACAGACCAGGGCTGACGGGCTGCCTCACGAACACTGTCACGTTCATCCCTGCAGTCAATGCAAATACTTCCCTAGTGACAACTAGAACAGCTTGGTTTAAGATTTGAATCAGCAAGGGCGGGGGGGGGGGGCAGAAGTACCATGTTCTTAACTGTCAAGTGGACCAGGCAGAAAAGATGGAAGAAAAAAAAAAAAGTCACACCTATTTTGGCAAACATCTTGCTTTTCAAGTGCTTGTTGGTGTGACTTGTGGACTTCTGCTCGCATACTGTCATGCCGCTTTTCAAAGTGAAATTTATGGCTGATCCTGTTGTTCCAAAACCTGTCCATTGAACATCTTCTATGTGTGTATAACTATGAGGGACAGATTCTAAGTGAACCACAGTGTTTGTCATTTGCAGTGAATCTGGCACTTCATACTCCAACTAAGGGCAAAAACATCCTCTCTTCCAGTGAGGAGACCATGGGTGGGCCTGGCCCACTGACGTGAAGTCTGGGGACACAACACTGAGCCCCAGTCATGCTCTCTGCTGGAGAAGCAAGTACCATATCAGATGTGTATAGCTGGGTGATGGCCTGAAGTTTAGAGATTTTTTTTTTTAAAACAAAAATGTAGTATTTTAATATTTAGTATTTATTCAGAGTTGTAGCTTCCACAGAAAGGAAGCAAGGAATGTTTGGATAAAGTCAGTCTTTTTACTTTATTTCAGAATGAATTTAGATGTTTTTGCACTGTCATCTCTGATGTACCACTGCCAGAATCTATCTGTTCATCAAAGGAGTGCCTGCAACCATGATCCACAAGAGAACAAATAAGCCTGCTTCCCTGGGCAGTGTCCCAACACCAAGGGCCGCTGCACTCGGGCTGACTGCCCAGTTTGTAATCCGTGTTTAATAAATGCCAGGTATTAATATATCATTACTTTGTTTAGCTCTTAGAATAATCCGTAAGAAAGAAACTCATTTACTATTTCAGTGGTGAAGGGGCTCAGAGGCATGAAGTCACTTGACCAAAGTCTTGGGGTTGTAAATGCTCTATTCAGGTTCAAATCCCCCAGGACTGGGACTTCTGGTTCTAGACCCCGTGGCTCTTTCCAAGATCTACCCTAGGGCTCAGGTGCTAGGGTAGATCATGAAAAGAAGCCATGGGTTTTAGATCTGCTCTAGGGTATCTGCTATGATCTACCCTAGAGCTGAGAGCTTCAGGACAATGGGAAGTTGAGGGCCCTTTCTCTGACACACAACTGTCTTCAGCTCTCCATTTATGTGCGAACTGGGATGGAGGATCGAGAAGACCACTATACTCGTTCCTCAAAAACATCCGTTGCCTAGTTTCTTGAGAGATGTTCTTGAGAGAGATCTCTTGAGAGATGTTTTAAGAATCTTAATTAAGCACTAGTAACCCTGGAAAAATTCTTCTCCCTATTGCCAGTATCCCCAAATCATGGCTTAGGTTGAGGAAGAAAGTGAGTCATAAATGACCCAAGTGGCTTGCATATTAAGGCGCATTAATAATTATCTGTGTGGACATTACCGTGTTCCAGGTTCTCACTGCTTTCATAGCATCCTGAGTCTCTCGGAGAGCACCCGCTCAGGCCCTGGCTGTCCACCAGCAGCTTCTCCTGGGATCCTGACTGGTCGCTGTTACCTAGAGAAGGTAAGCACACAGCAGGGAATCGTAAGGGGAGGGAAAAGCCGAGGTTTTCCTGATTTTATCCTGCTATCCCCATACGTTTTTAAGTCTTGAACTTCTGGAACAGATCTAACTGTTTTAAAGCAAATGAAAAAAAAAATGAACGAATGTCAGAACAGATTTGTATAAAGTATATCATGATGACAAATTCAGGGGGATAATATGTAGTTGCAGGTCGTATCTTTTGAGTTACCCAGAGGATGGCTCTGGCTTCAGGGCAGTCAGGAAGAGGGAGGCTTCAGAGCACTGCGTGGGCTGTCAGGGAAACTATCTGAGAGATGGCACCATGGACGGGGAGCCAGGAGTCGATATGCCCGTTTCACAAGCAGGTTCCCTTAACATTTGTCTTCCAAGTTATTTGTCACCAGCTTTCCCAAATTGGAAGCCAATGTGGTAAATGAAATACTGAATTTTATTACAATTT
This sequence comes from Ailurus styani, assembly GCA_002007465.1. NCBI lineage: Eukaryota > Metazoa > Chordata > Mammalia > Carnivora > Ailuridae > Ailurus > Ailurus styani. The sequence goes on along the minus strand of LNAC01000165.1, from coordinate 2,591,224 downwards.
GGGAGCATTCTTAGGTCCTAGTGATAAGTGCTGGCTCTTGTATTCTCTCAACAGGAGTAAGATTGGCCAATGGGGACATGGACCCCTAACCTCATAGGGGCACATGTTAAATCGTTCTGTTTTGGTTGTTTGTAATGTGTTAGGAGGTTTTCTTTCCTTTCGCCATTTCTCTCTTTGGGGTCAGCATTTCTATTCCCTGTACACAAAGGTAAGACAGGGAAGGTTCAGGAAGTTTCCTAACTTGGACACTGAGTCATGAACACTCTTCAGGTGGGTGACTGAAAGAACCCTTAAAGAGAAGTACCTGGTGTTTCTGTCCAGGGAATGTGCCTAAAGTCAATCACATGGGAAATAAGGGGGGCTTTCATCACCCAGTTACATCCCCCGCGCAGTCTACAAAGAAGGCATGCACATAAGACCTTACATGAGAGCGAGGTTACAGGAAGAACATCTCTGTATTATTATGCAGAGAAAGTACTTGGTCACATGAAACAGAAACCAAGAAAACATTTTCTGCATACATGGCTTATATTTATTTTCCTTTCTCTTCACTGCCCTTCCCCCAACCACATACATAAAAAAAAAAGAAATATGATCCCATTTCTCAGGTCATTAAAAAATGAACTGTAGGAAGGCAGATGACTGCTGTTCCGCAATGTGCCAGCTGCCCCTCCTGTTCACTCTCCACTTCCTGTTTGCATTTCTCACACGGAAAGCGTTTTCTGACACTAATCATGGCAGAGTAAACTCTTGAAGTAGAACCCCAAGTTAAGAAGTGCTATTTTTTTAAATGACTAATGAAAAATTAAAACCTTCACCCTCCCCCCACCCACACAAAGTAGAACATTCTAGAGTGATGTCCTCATTATATTGAAGAGTCTGTGGATTTGAAGTGGCCTTTGTCCTCGTCTAGCATGTTATTTAAGAAAATGATACAGTAAAATGAGGGCTTTCAGCTATCAGTTACAACCCAGGAAGAGGAATCAATGTAGTTTGTCCTTGGCGAGACAGTTCAGCGTACCGCTGCAGCCAAAACAGACTCCAAAGTGCTGACCAATGGGAATAAAAGAGAACACGTGTCCCCGTCACGGTATGAAAATGCCGACTGTGTCTGCATCTTCGGAGCTGCCAGCCTCACCAGACACAGCCCGGGTACCTGAAGTTATGGAGAGCGAAGGGATCCCTCACATTGCCCGAAAACCAGTTCGGAGGATACAGTCCGGAGGCCCACGCCAAGGGCCTATGGTCACTTCCTGAAAGATTCATTCAGCAGCTACTTAGCAGGACTCCAATGATCAAGTTTAGGAAAAGTCCTCACACTAAAAGCCAGTATTTACCAAGTAACTTGCCCTCCTTCATTAGGGAGAGCTCTTAGATGGACGGCAGATTCAAGGCCATATCCTCTCCCCCACTTACTAGCATGAATGCCAGGGTACAAAGAAGAAAGGTGAGGTAGGGCCATGAAAATTCCCATAGGCCAAGAAGCTCAGAGGACTGGGTGTGGGGGGCTGAAACCCTGTGTGGGCATGACCTGACCTTGGACTTGAAGGGACTCTGGGTTAAAGCCCTCCCCCATCTTACATACACACAGGGAGAAAAAATAACCTTGGGAAGGAAGAGGGAATGGGATTCTTGGATAGCAGGCCTTTCAATGAGCTTGTAACAGTTCCTTGTATTTCTTTAAAAAAGAATTGAAACAAATAAGGCCAAAATTTTAACTTTAGCTGCATTTAAGAAGCAGGTAGGTGGGTTTGTTTTTTCTCTGTAGTTTTCTGTATATTGGAAATAACTGCTGATTAAAATTCTTATTAAAATTATCTAATAAGAGTTTTTATTTGGCAGGCCTAGGACAGTGGTTTTGGTGTCAGTGCAAGGAAATGCTATCGGACAGTTATAGTCTTTTCCAAATGGAACCCTGTACGAAGGCCTGCATTCTCCATGCAGATGTGCAATGACAGCGACTGGTAGGTCTGCCAGCCAAGCGATGCCGGAGACGTGCCTCTCACTCTTGTGAGTAGCTGAGCTAGAAAAGCTGCAAGATCTCAGTAGATCTATTGATCGACCTAGTGCATAGACATTTAGTTTGAAAGAAATCTATGGTGTTCCTTTAGGTTATTAGTTACTTCTTGAACACAATTTAACTGCACTCAATGTAAAGTCTTGTAATCCTAGGATAGATCTGGACCCAGACCGTTGGCACTAATCAGCACCCCGGAGCCCCTGAAGCCTTTGTTTGAGAACCAGGAATAGGAGGGGCTCCTTGGTGCATTAGGGATAGTCTAGGCAATGGCACAACACAGCTCTGAAATGGTATTTATAAGGAAGCAAAGGGCCCTCCTCAGACTTCTGAGTATGCATCATCACGATAGGGAGATTCCCTCCTACAAAATATCCCCTGGTGCCAACCTCAGGATGTGCTCCCAGGAGGAGCAATGGATCTGAGCCAATGTGGCAGGAAAGAGACCAAGGTCAGATCCATCCTGTCTTATCCTCAGAGTGTAGCTTTGCTCCTCCTGTGCTCTGAATGCTACAGGAAATGTAATGCACAGGGTTTATAAACCAGCTGTTCTCAGTGGCGGAGGAAGAGCAAATGAGCTATTTTATAGAACCGATGTGGTCCAGGAGAGTAGATGATTTAACGCTAATTGATATTAATACAGCTGGCTGGCCACACGAGGCACGGGGCCAGAGGGCTCTCTGTCCACAGCCTGGCCACACGTCCCGCCCCAAGAGACCTGGTTATAAAGTAGGATTCACTATGAAGCACAATTCTCTTCAGATCTCTCCCTGAAGGCAGCAGGTTTAGGGTTCAGACATCTATTTGATGGTGTGTGGTCCTCTATGTTTATCAGTTAATTTAGAGGGAGGACCGATGAAGCAGAAGTGAATTTAACCGTACTCACTCACTTGCTTCCATGTCTCTTGGGCCTGATACATCCAGTAACGCAGACTTTTTTTCCCACCATTAACCATTGTTTTGGTTTGTCTTTTAGCAATAGAAATGCTAGTAGCTGGTGAAGCAGAACACTTGAAAGAAAATGCATTTGAATTCAGTAACTAGAAAGGATACTCCCCTCTTGATGAATAATTTCAGGGGTCTGTTTGATGTCAGACTGAAGAATAAAGAGCAAGATAAGACTAGGTTAATGGAGCAGAGGATGTGGTGTATTCAGACAGACTCCATAAAAGCTGAGAGCTCACTGAACTCTGCTCTGTGGACTGGAAAAGTGAGCTCTCGCCTTAGTGGAGAATGTGCGACGAGGGATCCTCAGCTCTCCGTGTTCCCCTCAGGTAGTCCCTGCTGCTTCAGGGGAAGCTGATGAATGGCACTTACTCATCAGCCCCCCTTCGATAAGGGAGCAACTCCAGAGAGCTCTGAGGAGGGGCTGGCCCTGGGCTGGCGGGCCGCTCCCAGTGCGTCCGCGCCCTTGGTGCCCGGGCAGCCCGACGACCTGGCGTGGAGCCCACGGGGCCGAAGGCGGCCTCTACCACGTGAGGATAATGGAGAGAGCAGCGTTTTGCTCCAGCGTTACCTAGAAACATACCAGGAAAGGCACTGGCAGGAAGGTCTTTTGCTCTCCCCTCAACCAAACTTTGTGCCGTCTGACCTGATGCAAGATGGACCCTGGCCTGGGATGGAGTAGCACCAAAGGAGTGACTCCGGGGACCCGAGTGTGTGGCTGAGCAGACGCGGGACCCCTGGGTGCAGGGAGGCACTTACTGTCATACTCCTGCAACAGCTCCACTGCTGTCAAGAGAACAGCCCTGTGCTCCGGGTCCCTGATATTTAACTCATCCAAGTCCTCCTCCTCCAGGAGCTTGAAGGTGTCCAGGTCTTCGTAGCCATTGAACAGGAAAGTGGGCATGTGCTCCTGGGAGGGAAGGAACGGAAGACACGGGGAGTGAGCAAGCACTGCTCCCTGATACTCGGCCAGCGCCTGGCCTCGAAGCCCTGAATCCTTTCCGCAGTCCCTTTCGTGCTAAGGTTCATAACTCCCATTTATCATCTGTCCTGTGCCTCTCAGTCTCGTGGCTTAGCAGGCCGCTGGGGCATCTCATTAATCACGGGCTAGGACGATGGACCTTGCAGGCTGAGATGGACTCCCCTGGCTTGCATTTTAATTGGGCCTTTGCCCTGACTGATGCCTTTAATGCCACACAGCGAACCGTGGGGGACACTTTCCCTTTGTTTACAGAGCTACCAAAATCCAACTCAGCCCTGTGACTTCCTCAGGAGCAAGAGAATTTGCGAGGAGGACACAGAATCTCCTGCTGGGGCCCCAGTGCACTAGATCCTGGGGATAACCGGGGAGGTGGGGGGGGGGCGTGGGCAACTCCTCACAGTCTGGGGGGCCCAGGCAGCGGGGGAGCCAGGGCTTTGTGCTCACAGCTCTTTGAAAGCTATGCTTGGGGCTAGCAGCACATTTTGACCCGGGACTTGGGCGGTCCCCCCCAGCAGAGGTCAGCAGCAGTATTAGCATACTCATCCCAGTAATGGGCTGCCCTGCTGGGTGACACCGAGCACCCCCTCCACTCCCCTGAAAGTGGCCCTGCTTAATTTAGGAAAGGGAGAAGGCAGTAGGGAACCACGTGTGACCGGAACGGGAGGAAACTAACTTTCAGGTTGATCCGATCAAGGAGGTCCTCCACAGATTTGGGCTGGGGTGGTCTTCCTTTTCTCCTCCTCCTGGTGGGGCGCTTGGGCTTCTCTTCTTCCTCATTTAGCACATCTACATAGATGAACTTGAACGTGCCGACCTTGTTGTTCAACAGACCCATCCAGGTGCCCATGGGTGGCTTGCTGATTATATCAATGATGTCTCCTTTCTGTGGCCCAGGGAACAGAGATCCTTCCATTAGCTCCATCTCTGGGCATGAACCGTGTGTCAGTTAGATGTGTTCATCACGTAGATGGGAAACTACTAAAGGCCAGAATCGGGTTCTACAAATCATGATACATAATTGGCAGCTGGCAGAGCGCCAGATTTCCATGCAAGCCTGAGGTCTCCCACCCTCCACCCCTGCACCATGAGACGAAGTGTGGCTCAGGTCTTTCTTGGTGCTTATGGCTAGGGGGGCACCTGGCTTTCTGGACACCTGACCATCATCCACAGCTCCCACTTCCTAGAGAAAGATTTCCCATCAAGCAAATGCCAGCACACTCCCTGTTCTGGAACTGCTTTGTACACTGTGTGCAGTGCCATCTGTCCCATTAAACGTCACTGGTCAGTCACACAGAGAAGACAGTAAAGTTTCTTCAGGTGGACAAAGAAACTGGAAGGCGGAGGGCAACAGGAATTCTAAAAGGAGGCTGAGGTCACAGGTAAGGGCTAGGGGATGAGGTGGGGATGACAGAGGAGTAACACAAAACCCACCTTTGTCCTAAGTGCTAGCTGAGTCTGACTTGTTTTTTATGTACAGAGGAGACCAGTTTATCACCGTGGCCAAGATAAGGGCCAGTATACACCACAGGAGCCCAGTATTCAACAGCAAGGAAAACAGACCACCTCTTACAGACACGGAGAGCCGGTCTGAGGCCAGAAGGAGAACTACCTTGAGCTTGAGCGAGTCTGTGTCGTAGGGACTGGGCGTGAAGTCAGTGTGCACCCTGGCGCGCCCACAGAAGGGGCCCCGGTACGGGGGCTCCTCGTCATCACCGTCTTCAGACTTGACACTCTCCCTGTTGCTGGTCGAGGAATCAGTGGTACTTACTGTCTGACCACCTGAGCAGGAAAAACAGGAAGAACAAGGGTTAATAAAGATTTCCTGCACACCAAACCCTAAAGGCATGAAAGCCACCACAGATCCAGGAAACTCAGGGACAGAGCAGGGAATTCACAAACCACAATACATCAGGACCCCGGCAGGGCTGGGTTAGGAAGCCAGGAGATCCGAGTTTTCTGATGGTTAACCCTAATGAATCACCTAAGTAGACCGGGAATCCAGCAAGTTCTCTTCATGACCCGGACTCCCTAATGGAGGACACCACAAGCCTCCCACAGTCCTAACCTCTCTGGCTTACTGTTTTTATCCCATTTTACAGGTGAGGAAACTCAGAAAAGTCAAGGAACTTGCCCCAGACCAGTTGCTTTGAAAGTGGTGCTTTGAATTGCTCTCCTTCCACCCCCGCCCATACCCTCAGCCAACACCCCTGTGAGTCCTGGCGTGAAGAGCACTTATTGCGTGTGACATTGGTAATTCTCTCTCCCCCAACCTCTTTGTCAGTCATCTCATGAGCCTTTCCCCTTGACTTGCTCCTCTCCATTCTCCAGATCCTTCCTCTGAGGCACTTTCTCGATTTTCTCCAAAATTCATCACCCCCTCATTTGTGCTCCTGCCGTATTCCTCTGCTCCTGAACAAACACGACCCTCGGCCCACATGTTTTGCAGGTCTATCTGTCTCTAACAGCACCCTAACAGCCGGAACTTGGTCTGACTCCTTAAATCGCCTCCTGACACTCGGTAAAAGGCGGATTTTGACCCCAGCTGCAAGCACGTGTACTAACGAAGCAGACGTACTCATGGAGCTCTGCCCGCTCAGAGAACTGCGCAGACTCTCTACGGAGCCTCCGGCTTTCAGCTTGGGCTTGTCCATGTGTTCACCGTCCGGCTGTGAAGATGGAGGGGAGCCAGGCATGCCGTCGAGGCCCGAGTCCTGGAATGGGTTTCAACAAAATTAAGTTGCATCAGAGTGGATGGATGTTGTTTTATAATGTGAGGAAACTAAACCCTCCAGTAAATCACAGCCATTTTTATACCCATATTTGACGTTGTACCCAAAAATCTCCTCCTTTTTAATCTGTACCCTGGCTTCACTTTAGAATTGTGGCTCCGTAACTCAGTCATTTTTCATGCTCAAATAGATACTCTTGAAATCCCTGACAAAAATCTGTCTACCTCTGAGAACATTTCATTAAAGGCTTAGAGAATTCTAGCATCGTCTCTAGGCCAGTGATAAAGCTGGAGTTCGAATGCAGATCAAGTACACTCTACCCACAATGTAGGATCTGGAAGTGCTACCAGAAAATATTTACTCTATCAGAAATGCTTATACCTAACAAAGGAAAGGAAGAAAAAGGCCAGACTTTTTCTGTTTACACAAATTCTTGAAATTAGCTAATGAGATGGCAATTGAGAATACAGATATAGAGCAAAAAAACCCATTTTTTGTCTCTAATTTTCTCTGCGTCATCATTTGGTTTTGCTTCTTTTACTTCCTTTGTGTGTTGTTAGTAAAGCTGTGAGGTCGGTTTGGGGTCAGAATGCGGACAGCCTTGACTCAGCAGTACTTTCCATGTTTGGGTGGCTGCGTAGCACTGGCCTAGCAGCTGGTCACTTGCACACACAAGTACAGCAGGCTCGTGTACTTGATGGTGCTACAGAGACCATAGCATGCTTCAGAAAGTGTGCAGTCTGAATGGTTTACTTGCCAAAACAGACTACTTTCTGGCATATTCCATAGCCACGTGAGCACAAAACCATCTCAATGAAACCTGTTATTTACACAGTGCCAAATCATCAGAAGAGCTTTAATGTGATTCTGTGGGTCCTGCAAACATTTAAGGACAACAGCAGCCTCTGATCCAGAACACTTTTTTCTTAAAGCTCTACGCCCAACACGGGGCCTGAACTCACAATCCTGAGATCAGGAGTCCCATGCTCTATGATAGAGCCAGCCAGGCACTCCCAAAACACATCTGTACTTTACATTTAAGGACAGGGAGCAAAGAACCTCAAAACAACTATAAACGAGGTGCCGTCACTGAGAAGTAACTGAAGCTGCAAAGTATGAATTTCCTCACACATTCTCATTCCTCTTTCTGAATCATCAAAGAAGTCATCTGTCCAATTATCTTTTTTTAACGCTTCCAAAAACACATTTTGAAAAACAGCAATATGAGATAGACATCTCTGATAATGTATGTTCTCAAACGCTTTTACTAACTTATTCATCACATATTTACTGATCAGCTACAAGAACAAGTACTCTTCTGGGTGCCAGGCATATAGCAGGAACAAAGCAAAGATCTTTACCATAATGGTTGATGTATCTACTAAAGTGCTGATCAAAAACAAAACAAAACCTTGTGACATTAGTTTTCTCTCTCCAGAAAGGGTTACTGATCATTTATTCCTTTTCTCCCCCCACTTATGTGAAATGAGTGCTTTAAAAAAGAGAACTCAGCCTAGGAGCCTGCTACAGAGTAGTAAAATCACAGAAAACGGCTCAAAATGACATTAAAGTTCTATGCTCCTGATCTGTAAAGCAGAAACCCACTAAGAGTGGAAGCGTACAAGAGCTTTTAGTAGATGTTTCAATTCATTGGAGAAGCAAACTAAATGAAGTGCTCGCCCTTGGTGGCGCTGCTCTCAGGGACTGGCAGGCTGTCTGCCGCGGGAGTGCGGTTTGCCCAGCGCCGCCGCTGCTCCCAAGCCCAGAGGGACGTAAAGGGAAAACCATCATGGAGAGAAGATATACAGGAGGCAGCCACACTTCCCCCTGGAGGTCTAACAAGCCAGAACTTCTCAGCCTGAGCACGGTCAGCCTGCTGGATGGATCACTACTGGGGAGCTGGTGTAAAATGTTCACCCATATCCCGGTCCTCTCTCCACTAGATGCTAGTAGCAGGCCCACCCCTACCTGGCTGTGACTATCAAAAACAGCCCAGTTGCTCTGGGATTGGAGGGGAGCCTCCCCCTCGTCCCCCATGAGAACCACTGTAATATGCTGAAGACACTGTGTGGGCTTTGTCTGAATCCTAGTGCAGGCCACTGGTTGCACTAGGTGCAGTGACTCAACACAGGGAGATGCCCGGATGTTAGCTTACTATGTCCACCAGAGGGCAGCAGCTGAGCAAGAACGTCTGCTTTCCCTGTCCGTTTGGTAGATAAAGCAGCATTACCTACTTATTTCAAGTAGACAAACATCTCACACACACATACTCCAACAGACTACAAAGTGAATGCTATAAAGGTGCCAATGGTCAAAACTACCTCAAGGCCCAGCTCTCCAAATGCCTTTATTTGCTCTACCTACACAGGAACTGGCCATGTTTCTCCTGATGAAATCAGACAACCGGAGGAAGGGTCTATGCTGTGCTAGCTTGCTCAAGGCCACAGAGAGGTCCAGTTAGTGACAATGCTCCTGCAGAAACCACCATTGTGGGCAGCCCTGCAGCCAAAAGACTTGCTGAGTCGACCCACTATGAGCTTTTGGAGCAACTTCCGCTATACCTTTTTTTTTTTTTTAAAGTCTGCTCTCTTAAGGAAACTTGAGTGTCTTTTTAAGCTTTGATTCCGGTAACACCCATTTTGTGGCAAGGAATTTTTCCACAAATAAAACCCTTCCTTTGCATCAAATGTTAAGTGCTTATGGCACTAAGAATAATCGCTTCTTTACATGTCTTTTTCTTGGGCGTCCAGAGAAGGCAGTGCCCGAATCCTGGATTCCCAGCACTGAGCATGGACCCCTCTAAGTGCTTGGTAAACACTGACTGAATCTTTGAATAAATTACTGAATAAATGTCTATCAGACCTCCATGTCCATAACTAAGCATGGTCCTAGAGCCTGGCTAATACCAATGCATTTATTTAGCACCGTATTGGATCTCGGACTGACCGTCCTCGGCTCGACTCCTGGCTCAGGAGTTACATACCTGCTCAGAGACGGAGCTGCTGTATTTCTTAGACATCCTCTTCCTCATCGTCTCTTTCACTGATTTCACCTTTTTCCCAAGAGAGATGCGGGAGGCAGTGGGTGACTTGATAACTTCTTTGTACACAAAATCTCCTTCTTTACTCTGCAAAGCAAAGTGTCATTAAGTACCTTTAACCACAGACAAATAAAGCCCAGAAACAGGTTTTATTATTCAAACCATTAATGTTCTACCTCTCAGAAAGATACTGGCATTCCCGGGGATCTTGAAATTTTTTCCTACGTTAACTAAGTGCTATGTTATTTGTCTGTTCGACTGAAAATTAAAAGCTACTCACTGAGGGGCTTTTGCATGTTTGTTTGTTTAGAGTGGGACGTGGGTCACTTACTATTTTTTTTAACCTTAGTGTATTCTTCTCCGATTATACTTTTCCTCAGATACCCAAGGGGAATGCATTTCACTGATAGAGTGATTATGTTCACATAATCTTAGCAGTGGGAAAGAAGAGGAGGATACTACAGAATCACCCAGGAAAGTGGTAAGAACGAAATGGCAAACCTCAGAAGTACAACGTCTGATCAGACTTAATCACTCTAGAGCTCCGTGTGGTCAAGTACCAAGACTGTGCATTTCCTTCTCTGAACAAGCTAGACTTGTGGTCACCTCTCATTCTATTTTGCATTGAAAACAAAAACAAAAACAACTTTTCTCTGAGGAAGGAAAAAGAAATCACACTTCCTCGTGTTTTTTTTAAAGATTGACTACATAAAATTACTGGTTTATGAATCAATAAAATTTGATATCCAAATAAAATATTGTTAATTCTTCCATGAAATTCTCAAAAATCACAGATGGGTATTTTAGCTGACACATGACATACACACAAATATAAAGCACGGAATTTTAATTTCATAGTTTCTGACAAAATGCATAAGGGGAAAACAAAACAGTAGGTAAAATTCGCCTACATCCTTGGAGTCTCACAAAGGAAACCTCAAGGAACACAGTATGTATACCACAGGGGTAGCCTGTGCCCACGGTGACCCAGAAGCAGGTTTGAGACCTCTAGAACCTTGACTCTGAAGAGTCTGGTCTGCTCTGGGCCCAAGGAGACTGGGTTCATTGCAGGACACCCCAGATCAGAAAGACCTAGACTCCTACAGGGCCGTGCACTTGGCCTGTGCTGAGACTGGTGTCTCAGAAATGCTGGCACAGACTCTTGCCCCCATCACAGGGCTCCATCCTGGCACACGACCTGTATGCACCGGTCGTGCGCATGTGCAACTAGTGTGAACAAAGGGCATGTGTGTTCAACTGGGTAGGACCACAGAAGCCAAACTCAAGACTGGGTTTGCGACTTGAAGAGAACCGGAACAAAGGCATTATGGGCACGGAGGCAGGTAGTGTTCATTCCCCATGCAACGGCACAGTGTCTCTAAGGTGGGCACGACGGGGCTTCTTTCCAAATATGATGTAGGATCACCGATGTTACCCACTATCGCTTCTCAGACACACGAAATATGAAACTGTCAGCCACAGTGCTTGAATCCAAACCTTTTTTGCTTTTCCTCTGATGCATACTCACCATTGGGTCAGAACTATTGCTGCCAATGTGTAGAGAACGGTTCGTCAAGTCAAATCCTCCAAAACTGCAGGTTCTCTGTGGAAAGGAGTGGGTAGGGTGGGAATAATCCAGTTATGTTCACGTCAGCCAATAGTGCACCAACCCAACACATTTCCCATTTGCAGGACAATCACTGAATCACAAGTATGTTACAGGATGAAAATAGGAAAATGATGAGAAAAAAAATACATGATTAATGTTTTAAGGAAATTTCCCTCATGTCCTTCCAGAGGCCACTGGAATTGGGCCTACCCCAGAGGTCCAGAATCGCCTTAACATGCAAAAACCAACTGGTTAAAAAAAAAAGGCAACAAAAAACCACCCACGTGTTAAGTGCTCTAAGATTCCCGGTCGCTTAGCAAAAGAACACCCCCGCCCAGTCCCCTGGTATCGGCTGCACACAGTAGTGATACGAGGGAGTATGTATTAGGGGACCCATGTGCTCCGAGTGGTCTTGGAAACCCAGGCCTGAAATCCTGTAAGGCTCAGCCACTGACAGCAGGCTTTTCTAACAGACTCTCGTTTTGTTTGGTTTTTAATCGCTGAGAAGGGGAAAAAAGGTTATGTTTATAGTAGTCCAATCAGGCCAAGAGGATTACTCACTCACTGCTTCCTTGACCTAGCCAAAAATGCTGCTAACTTTCCCATATAACTGCCCGACTTAACTAATGATGACCCTTTCACTCAGAGTGTATGGAGACACATTTGCCCAGAAAGAAAAGGTTGATTCAGTGACTGTCGCTGACCACACCCTTTAATTGCAACAGGAAGAACACCGTGTTACAAAGAATGAAAACCTTCTTGTCCTCTAGTTGGTTTCAATCTTTGTGGAATTGCTTATATTTCAGTAACTTTATATTTCAGAACTTGCTTTGAATTCTGTTGTTCTTCCAGCAAAAGCTACTCAACGGCTACTCCCTCCTCCACCCAAAAAAATCTGTAACACAACTCAGAGCACATTAATTTTTGTTACAACTGATTTACTTTTCAAGCAAGTGGTAATAAAAGCTGAATAGCAGCTCTGGGTACCAATATTTTATATTACTTGTTTCTCAAAGAAATCTAGTTAACAGCTGTTTGATGGAAGAAATGAACAGAAAAGCACATTGTAGACCATAAACATTGCCTGTTCAGAATAAATACACTTGAGATATATAGTAACTGAGTTGAGAAAGCAGAAAAATCCAGGAAGGAAAATGCCACAGTTTCTGGAATCTCGCCGATGGCCCTGGTCCTGCCTCTTCCTTGCTGCGTGACAGGTAAAGTACTTAGATCAGACTCTTGGAACTCTGCTTCGTCGGTGAGGGGCAGACCTGCTGTGTCAATGCTGGGCCGCCGCTTCCCAAGGCTGCCCTGAGGATTCGGAAGCTTGTCCCGACAATTAGACTCGGGTTTAAGCTCAGTCACCGTTCTAAATATGCAAACAAAGGACTGAAGCTCAGTTCTGGGCCTCACATTCTAGGAGCTTCCATTCCGAGGAATGGACCAGGAAGTGAGAGCTGGCAGGAACGGCAGAGGCGGGGGCCAGGAGACACAGAAGGCGGCAGGGGACGTTCCGAGATTAACCCAACTCAGGAGGCCACACGACCGTTTTTCTCCTTCACCAAAGCTGCCACTGCTGTTGAAAGTTATCTACCTTGGACATAATTGTAATTTTATATGAAGTATCAATGGGCAATCTGATCTCTCTTATAGTCAACCTGACTGTATTCTAGTCTAGAAAAAGAGCAAGACTGCTTAATTCCAAAACACTCACCAAATCTCCCCGCCTGGCCAGCAAGGTTATGGCCACCTCTCAAGGCTACTTTTTAATGTTTACCTTCCCTTTCCAGCTTCTAATGCCAAATAGATTTTCGCATTTCTGCAAAGGCAGTGATTTTATCCTAGTTCCTTTCCGGTGACTCAGGGCTTCTCGGATACAGTATGGCGCCCAGATGCCTCATCATTCTATGGCTTCTGCATTTCCCTGCTTTAAATTCCATCATCGACTGCAACACTGGAGCCCAGCATGTACTTTCTGATGCATATGAAATAACTGAGAAAGAATTCATGTGGAAACTTTACTGCAATAAATTAGAGGCTCATTTATGTCTTCGTATGCCAGCTGTAGGCATTTATTCCTAAAAGAAAAAGCTCAGAGTGAAGAGTGGACTGGGTTTCTTAGCTACCAACTCTAACCTCTCCCAGTGATATGCTAAGGTGTCTGGAACAGCCTCTTCTTTATCAGTGGAGGAGAGACAAAGAATATAACAATAAACGTCGCTTGAACGAATCTTCAGCTTTTTCTGTAATACCAGGTCATTCTCGAAAGAGCACTCCTTCAACAGAGAACAGAGACTGCAGAGAGGATCGCAAAAGAAAGTGAACCAGCCTTCACCTTTGGTGATCTACGTAACTGAAACCTAAGGAGGGTTTTTTTAGGTCCCTGTTTCTCCTATACAGCCAACAAGAAGAACATTTGGGAGAGATGCTCGTGGATGAGGAGAGCCAGTTGGTGGAGTGGTCATGCAGTTGAAGACATGTTTTGGGTGGGTGGGGGGGGTTGGATTTTAAAAATGGACAAAATTCTAAAATGTCATGCATGCCTGTTCCCCCAAGCAAAAACCGAATGACCAAATAAAAAGCAAGACAGGTGACCATTTCCAGTGAATATACAGCATTATCATTTCCCTGAGGTTTCATCAAGCAAATATGGCATTTTTTGAAAGACAAAAGGATCAGGTTTCAAAGAGTAAAGGAAACGGTGCACTTTCAGATAAAGTGGAGGGGTTATGACAAGAAGGATGGGAAAGACTGTTCAAGTAAACCAAGCAAGGAAATTAATCCCATTAAACCAAACCAAACCAAACAACCCCCCAAAATTCTGTTGTTAAAATGCTTATTTCCCTTTACGTTCTCTGAATAGTTGGAAAATTAAAATTTGTCTTCCTGATTGTGCAGTTATACTTAACAGGAAAAGGTATGTGCAGACATCTGCTTTAGCCCTGAAGACACATGTCAGCAAGTACTAGAGCTGTCCAGTACTACCTCGGGCTCATAGTACCTTAAGAATATCCAGCCTTGGGCGACATCTGGGATAGAGTTTACACAGAGCCAACGTATTTATAAGGGAAGAACAAACTTGGTGCTTGAAGAGAAACTTGCCCCATGTCCATCCATACTCAAGGTCAGTGAAGAATTAATCACTGGCCCACAATTTCATTAGCACAAATCTTAGAAACGTAACTTTGAGAAAGTCTTGCAGAAGTTACATTATTAGCCTGGCAATAAAGATGAGGGACGCATAAGGTACTCAAGGTGGAAAAATTCTCCATATGACATGATTACGTTCAAATTAATGGAGAAGAGGTGATCTATCAAAGTCATGTGCAGGTAAATGGGGCAAAGCCCCTCTCAAGTTAATAAATTATACCAAGACTGGTTCACCACAGCATTTTACAGAAGACCTGTGGGTCAGAACTGAAGGAGTGAGAAAGAGAACTCTGTTGTACCACAAACACAGAACCAACCACAAACTAGCGCCATGACATGGAGAGAGGACCAGAAGGGAAGGTGTCACAGTATTAAAGTGTTAGAAGACTTGTACGAATGAGAAAAGATAGAAAATAAGCTCCAGCCAGAAAGTCAACACATGTGGGAACATCTGGGAAACCTAAAGGCTAGGATGGACCTGATCCTTTTGGAACTGGGAGGATCTATTTTAGGGATGGCACAGACCAACCGGTCTCCACTTCCACAGGAAGAAGAAGCCACTGAATGAACAGGAGTTATGTCAGTTGTCCAGGGAGGATCATCTGACATGAATGAGAAGGAACCCCAGGAAGCCCACAGCTCTCCTCCCTCTGTGCCGTCTTCTATGGGTTCCTGCGCCAGCTAACAGTTGGGCGGGAAGTTCAGGGGGAAAGTGCTCATATTCTCAAGTTCAACATAAGTCATGCCCTAAAAAGCAATCTTACTAGGTCTCTAACAGTTCAAACTGGAAAACATTTCTGAATGTGAGTCCTTTGTTCCCTGCTATGTACAGAACAATCTATGGGGCAGTGGAAGACATTTCTAAATGTCGACCCCTCTGTTTAAGAAGATAGACAGACTATCAAATAGGTCTAAGTAAAACAGAAGAGCTCTAATATTTTTCCCCCTCTACATTTAAGAACTTCCTGGCTGGCCCTACTCATAAAAGAAATGTACTTGACAGTGTTTGCAAATCACCAAATTGGTGATTGCATTGATGACAACGTCTCCGTGAGCCGGATTCTATTGTTTTAATTGACCGAAAGAATAAACGTGTCTTCTAAGGGCAAAACGTCCCTCTGTTTTGAATCAGCCTCTTTGAGGTCAAGTGATGGGATGGCTGAGAATCAAGAGTAGAGGAGGCCAAACCCCGGCCCTGGCTCTGCAAGCCCTTCTCTCCTCCTCCTCCTCCTCAGCGCTCAGTTTCAATTAAAAATCAAACAGCTTCAGGCGGCAAGAGGACAGACGGGCAAGAAGCCACCACTAAACGAAAGCAGGGTTAGAAAGCGAGGTGACGGCGGAAGGGACCCCGAAGTCACGAGGTCAGGAGCAGGAGAGAGGGGGAGGGCGCCAGGCCCCACGGAGGACAGGCCATAGTGCTTGACTGCGCCTCATGGAAATGACAAGGCCGTCCGGGCGACCGCCCCTGGGACTCACAGACTTCTGGTGGATTCTCAAGAGAACCCTTTTAGTGCAGCGGTCCACCGTGGCGGCCCACTTCCTCTGTGTCTCCTCGTCCTCGTCCAGCAAGCACCGCCTCAGGTCCTGCCTCTCGGCCTTGCTCAGGGTCCTGTCTGAGGCGGGCCGCACTAGCTGGGTCAGGTTCAGGTGGCTGTACAGGCTCCGCTCCACCACGTAGGTGATATTGAACTCGCTGACGGCCGGGCGGCCGCGCCCCCTCCTGCCGGGGGCGCCGCAGCCCCCGCCGCCCTTGGCTTTGGGCCGCAGCAGCTGCAGGTCGCACGTGCTGCCGTGGACGCCTCTCCTGGCGGGGCGCTGGCAGAGGAAGGCTCGGGAACACGCGTGGTTCGCATCCAGCTTCTTCAGGCGGATCTGCTTGCGGACACTCTGGACCTCCTCCAGGGACAGCAGGAGGTGCTGGCGGCGCCGGTGGCCGTCGCAGAGGCGCACGCCGTCCGTACTTACCCCGTGGCTCAGGGACCCGAGCCCCTTCTTCATCTCCCCCTCCGTCAGGGAGCGGGAGACCTTCTGGGCCTTCTCTTCCTCCGGATAGGAGAAGAACGTCCCCATCTTCTTCGGGGGCTTGATCAGGCCCCGACTCTCCCCTTTGCTGAAGGTCTTGACCAGCTTCCGGCCGGCTCCCCAGGTGTCCAGGCTGCTGGATGACGGGGACGTGGTGAGCGAGTCTGAGTCATCTTCCGGGGGCTTCTCGGGGGCGCCGTCGAAGAAGAACGGCTTCTTGTGCACTCCGGAGTAAAGCGCCGACCTCTCGTCCAGGACCGGGGGACTCTCAAACACGTGCTCCTCCCCGCCTGGAGGGACAGCAACAGCGAGAGGGTCACGGCCTCCGGTAAACACACCTCTCCGCCCCCCACCCCGATCTTCCTGTCCTGACAGCCCCCGCGCTACAAAGAATAAAGGAATCCTCCCAGACACCAGGTCATTTACCCTCTTCGTAAACCCAGCTCCCGCTCAAATGAACGCATGTGAAAAATCAGCAAACTGCAAATGCATGGTTTCACACTGGCGTAATGTTAAAGGGTACTGGGTGTGTTTTCTTCTTTAAATATCTGTGTAGAACGAACACCTTAAGGAACCTACTCACAATGCCACTTGGAAAACCTAAGCCAGTCGTTATCACCGTACTCCTTAGCCCCTAGCTTTTCGAGGTGATCAGCCCTCTCCTCCCCACTCCAAATAGGATCACCCTCCCCCAGTCTGTAAGCGCAGTCCTCAGAAGCTAGGAATCAGAATCTCCCTCCCCCCAACCCCCATCGGAAGGGCCCTCCCTTGAATCGTCCCGGTTTTTTACAGTCAGAGTGTGACGAACGCCACGTGGCTGACAGTGATTTTTTTATTGGTACACGTGCCACTGAGGTCCTTAAATCACCAAGGCAGTTTGGGTGCAAAGATACCATACAGGTGACAGCGTGCAGATGCAACTGACAAATGGTATCCCGGTGACAAGCCAGACACGAAAAGTTAGGGACCCGGGTGATTGCAGAGACAAGGCCCTCAACTGGCCCTGACTGGAGGCGGCAAGGGCATTTAAGGGCCCGGCCACGCAGGCAGCCCCATCGGGCGTTGCACTCTGTTTCAAGGATTCCAGCTCTTGAAGCCTTCCTTGGAGCAAGGTACTGAGCCAAGCCCTCCGGAGCCCAGTGGAAAGGTTTGGACCCACTGGCAGGAGAACTGAGTTCCTTCCTGCGTGTGTTATGTGAACAGATGTGAAAAAGAAGTAGGTCAAACTGTGGGTGTAGTGATCCTGACTGGCTGTGTCCCTTTAATTATAAGGAAACTTTTGCGCACTGCAGCTTTCCACCAGCTGAACTGTGAAAAGGAAAAAATAAAAAGTTCCTTGGAACAGAGGGATGGCCCTAAATACACCAGCTGGGGGGAGGGTGCCTGTGCACGGGGAAATGTCAGAGCGAGCTGCTCACTGCAGCGGGGAAAGGACGAAGGACTGATAGCAGCCCTTTCGAATTCTAACTTTTCCAACTGATGGGACTTACTGTTACAAACGTCAAGAAAATCAGAACCGTGCTTATGAAATACAACCCAAGATTGATTCTGATGTCACGGAGATGGGGGGGGGGATGTTCAAGACCATCCCCAGTCCAGAGCTCTCCAACATCTGCAGCACAAATGTATTCCCTGGAGGTTTAGTCCCGGCTCTTTAACAAGAGTTTAAAAGCAAAGTCGAGGGTTCCCAGGGGACGTTCACCGGCCCAGAGGCAAAATCATTTAAGTCTCCTGCTCCTTCCTCAGGACACCTGACGTAAAGGTATGGAGGCCAAGGGTCCTGCCGTGAGAAGTAAACACCTCTTCTAGATCAAATCCGCCCTCCACTCTCGAGAAGAAGGGACAGGGCCAAGATGAGAGAAGCACAGCCTGGTGGCAGAGGCAGCCCACCCCAAGGCTCCTCTACGGACGTGTCCAGACCACAGACCGCGGCCTTCCATTGAGCCCAGGTGTCCACGGAGGTGCACAAGGCCCTCACCTCCCTACAGCGTGACGGGGCCTCGGGGAATTCCAGTGGGTCTGCTGGCCCTTTTAACGACCTGTTACCCAACAGTCGTCTGGAGATTTTCCGGACTCTGTATTTAGGGCTGGCATCCGAGCTTCCAATGCTTCCATGACACGTGTGAGTCTGGACCCAGCTGGTACGCACCTGTCCCTGACCTATAGCTCTGCTTCCCGGCTCTGAAAAGTCTGCACTTGGTAAGGACTTTGGAGGGAAAAGTGGCTAATGCTTCTCCAGGGGCTGCATTGGCTTGTGGGCTGAGGGCAGACCTCGCCTGGTGTAGCTCCTTCTGCCTGGGTGGGCCCCGAGGCCTGAGATTCCAGCCTGGACTTGATTCCTTGGGTTTAGAGCCTCGCTGCTCCCATTCTAGGACCTCCAAGTACAAGCATCCTTTGGAAGAATGGCAGTCAATACGCAAGGCGCCATCGTCATTTGGTGTGACTTCCTTCACATCATGACCCTTATCTATCCTCATCACTGAGACCGGAATGCGGAAGGCAGCAGGGCTAGGGTATGGGGTGACTTCAATGCCAAGAACACAGATTCATGCCCTGATCCCAGCTCTGACTCGGCCACTCACCATCTCCATGACCTTGGGCAATAACTGCATCTCTCTGTCTGTTTCCTCACCTGTAATAACATCTGCCTGTCCTAGAAATACATGCTGCAAGGCTACTGAAGAGGAGAAAATTCAATGAAAAGAAACAGGTGAAGGCACTTTATAAGCTAAAAAGCACCGTACAAAAGCTAGTGATTTATTCCTGGGTCACAGATAAGCGGGGCCAATGAGGGAAGAGGGCAGGTAGGTATAGGCTCTAGGAGAAAAAACACAGAAAAGGGCAGATGAAGGGCACTGACTTGGCCTATGACCGAGTATCGTCCAGGGTCATCCATGCCCTGGATAAGGACTTGAAACTCAGTCACAGGGGTGAGACTAGGTGAGCGACTGTAACTCTCCCAGTTCTCACAGGACTCTGGAGCTGAGAGGTGGGGAAGGAGTGGGAGCCGAGGGGAGCCCGGGCCTGGACTTAATTCTGGGCCTCTGCCAGCCGGCTCAGGGACCCTGAGTGGGTTATTTAACCTTCCCGGGTGTCCATTCCCTCCTCTGTGAAATGAGGATGGTACGGATGCCCAGCTCTCGTGGCTGTTCTGAGGATGACATGTTAAAAGGAACGTAAAATCTAAAGGGTGTGGAAGAGTGGCTGGCACTCGGGACGCTCTCGGCAATGGTGAGTTATCACTCTGACAACTTGGTACTGGCGCAGACATGTAGGAAGTGAAAGGCTCAACTCTCTGAAGGTCCCGGGGCAGGGAGGGAGGGCTTATTAGGAATGTGACTCCTGGGCGCCTGGGTGGCTCAGTGGGCTAAAGCCTCTGCCTTCCGCTCCAGTCATGATCTCAGGGTCCTGGGATCGAGGCCTGCATCAGGCTCCCTGCTCAGCAGGGAGCCTGCTTCCTCCTCTCTCTCTGCCTGCCTCTCTGCCTATTTGTGATCCTCTCTGTCAAATAAATAAATGAATAAATCTTAAAAAAAAAAAAAAAAAAGGAATGTGACTCCTTCCTGCTTTGCAGAAGCCACAGCCAAGCACCTGTTCCGCCAACGAGGAACCTCAGAGGGAGGCTACTCCAAGGGAGCTGGAAGACGGGTCTAGTCTACAGTCTGGTCGGGGGCAGCCAAAAGCGGATGCCCTGAGCGGCACGCACCCCTCTCCCGGCAGAGCCGACAAGCCCAGCTGATGGCAGCCCGGCACCCCGACGCATCCGACGCCAGAAGTTAGCGGGGACTCAAGCTCACTTCACCCCTCTTCCATCGGTGGCACCTTGTCCATAACCACATGAAGTACAGTTCAGCGCCAGAAGTCCACACGGTTGCTACTTCTTACCCTAAAGCTACCTGTCTGCCTCTACCTCTCCCTTTGGTCACCTATGCCTCTCAGAGCTAGCCGGAAAGTGGGACAACTCGGTATGTACGGGCAGCGGGGGAGCAGGCCACAGGACCCCGCACGTCACTCCTGTGCCCTCGGTGATGCGCAAGACCCACTGACCCATTTGCAAGTGTGAGAGGTTTGTTTTAAAAATGTGGTGCTCAAGGATGAACGAGGGCAATTCTATATGGTTCTCCTTACTATTACCAACGGACACTACGTGTGTGATCTCATTAAGGGCTGCCGTTGAGAGGCAATCAGGACACATTCCGTACTGTGAAAACCACGACAAGCAGGGGTTAAAACAGCCAAATGTAAAATCAGCGCTGCACCCAAAGGCAAGCAGAATTACCACAAGAAGACACCCACATGAAACCTGGAATTCGACAGGACTCTGAGAAATTGCCCACAGGCACGTCTCTGGGGGGGAGGGGGCCCTCCCTCCTTTTCCTCTCTCGCCTCCGCGATCCGGTAATAATCCCCTCATCTCCAATATTTCTCTAGCGGATTTAAGCTGATAAATAATTACAGCAAACAGAAATTTAACAATAGCAGTAAAAACAACAGGAAACCCTCATCTATGTAAATCAGGGGAAATCCCAGTTCTCTCCATGCCTTGGTTTTATTTATGTACGACAGGCCTCTCAGTGATCATTTTCAAAACTACATGTTAAATTTTTGAAATTCCTCAAAACATCGATACGACATTTTAACAAGTCATGTGCTTTTAAAAAATAAGACCTATGCTTTCCAGTATTTTTTTCCAGTTCACTTATCATTTTCCAAACAGGAAATCTTTTATTTTATTCTTTGGGGGAATCTTACAAGATGCTACAAATGCACACTGCTCACAACAGGAGTGACGAATGTGGGTGAGATTTAAACGGTCCTAATCACACTTCAAAGGTTAACTATGCACTACAATAAATCCACGCTCGTGCTCCTCCTGACTTTACTGCTTCATCTGAGAAACCGCTCAGCCAGCAATAAAGCTCTTAAGATCCACTTAGAACGGAAGGTCCTTAGAGCCCCATCAGAACCAAGTCTTGAGACTCTCTGCAGGAAGAACAAATCATCCCTCGGATCTGAAAGGATATTAAGTGTCTCGACTGTTGGATGTTTGTTTGAGATGGATGTATGTCCAATCTGGACTAAATTCAATGGGCAAGAACCATTACCTTCTGGGCACAGAGGCCACTGCTGGGAAGAGGTTATAAAATAAAGTTGATGTAAAGGGGTGTACGCTCAACATCAAAGCTGCACCACACCTGGAGAAGACCTCCTTGTCCCGCACCGGCCATTTCCCATTGCTGGGACGGGAGCAGTACTAAGCCTCCTGAGAGCCCCGCCGCCAGGATCCCGGCCGCGCGGAGCCACGCCCTGCTCGCACGCAGACCCCAGGCGCTCTCTGCAGCCCCAGCTGGAACGCGATCCAGTTTCCACTTGAAATCAGACTCTTTCTACGGAGGAGCTGACCCCGCCTGACTTAATTTGGAACAAGCAGGGCGGAGCGTGCTTTTTTTTTTTTTTTTACCTTCGGTGGTGGGCTTTCTCATTTCTTCCACTCTGATCAGTTTCTTTCTCACTCTGCGAGTGGAGTTGACCAGCTTGTGTAACCTCTTAAACTTCACCGACTCCTCGGTCTCCTCATCCGACTGTTCTCTTGACTGGCAAAGAAACAGAGGAGAAGTTCATCAGATAGTCGCCCCAGAGCCTTCTGTCCTGGCAGCTGGAGGGGGCGCACCGGTTGGCCCCCCGGGGCCTCCCGCGGTGGAGAACCAGGCTCAGGGCGCCGCGACACATGCCGGGGGCCCTGACCCCCCAGGGGGCTGGTCCATCTCAGGGTCTCGGGGGCTGCCCAGGCCTCCCTTAGGAGAACGCGGCCAGGGCGCTCTCCACCAGGCTGGCCCCGTCATTCCAGCCCCACTGCCATTCCAGCCCCACTGCCGTGCGGTTTGGGCCTGGCTCTCATCTGTCTGGCCCATCGTGACTGCTTAACGTGGTCACCAGCTACTCCTCCAAACCCAAGTTCTGTTGACTTGTTCCAGTCGTTACCCCCCCTCCCCAAATCAAAACCAGCAGGGCAGGAAAAGGGGAGAGAAGCCAAACGCTGCCTTCCGCGCCATGCGCCAGGGGGGCTGCCGCACCTCGGCCATGGCTCCCGCCGCCCCGGGCTCCTTCCGGGCGCTCAGAGGCCCAGCCTGAGGACAGAGCCTGCATTCCTCCGCGAGGGACAAGGGACAAGCTGACCTTTTCGGCCATACGGTACACTGCATATTCCCAGCATCCCATTTCATTTTTGCAGCGATTCAAGTATGCTCGGCCCAGCTGTTTTCCCTCAAGTATCAAACATTACAGAGAGGGGAAAAAAAAAATCTCTCCGCAGCAGTGACCCCAGTGAAAACAATCCTATCCTTGTGAACGAAATGAGGGTTTCGGTTCCAAGTCGGCTCGAACATTCAATATGCAGCTTCCTCTGTTTTATCTATTTGAAATGTGAAAAGGCAAAAGCAATCGGCGGCTCCAGGGGTGTGCGGCCTGGGCGGGGGGCTCCGGGGTTTCCGGAGTTCCGGGGGTGCAACCCCCGGTGGGAGCACGTGGGCTCCACACACCCGGGCAGCCTGAGAGCAGCCCCTGCTGGTCCCGCAGGTCCTGCAAACACCCTTCTCTCCGTTTCCTCAAACCTGGTGCACAGAAATAGGGCAGAAATGCCTCCTATAGGGCGTCTGGGTGGCTCAGTGGGTTAAAGCCTCTGCCTTCGGCTCAGGTCATGATCTCAGGGTCCTGGGATCTAGGCCCACATCGGGCTCCCTGATCCGTGGGGAGCCTGCTTCCTCCTCTCTCTCTGCCTGCCTCTCTGCCTACTTGTAATCTCTCTCTCTCTGTGTCAAATAAATAAATAAAATCTAAAAAAAAAAAAAAAATGCCTCCTATAAACACACCAAAGCAAAACAAAAATGACCCCTCTGAACAACCGGCTTAACAGGAAGCCATTCCCGGCGCAAAAAACTGACAATTGAACAGGTACACGAGGATTAGCAGAGAACAGTGGTTCAAGGCCAAAGAAGGTGGAGAGTCTGTGAATTAAGTGGTGCAGCACGTTGTGAGTCCACAAATATTTCTGTAGCACTATGGCACTACGTAAGGCATAAATACAGCCCATTTCCTGGCCTCTGTCCTCTCCCTGGAGCTCCCAGCATAGGGCCATTGTACTTTCTGGCTGCAGGACTCTAAGCAAACCATTCACCCACTGCAGAATAATTATGATAACCCAGAAATGGCAAGTCATCTGGACGGGGGGATTTCTCGGGCTTCCCTTCCGTGAGCTGTATTCAATTTCTCCAAAATTCCTTGATGGGACGCTGCATCTCCACTTTACCCTAAAGTGAACTACTGCTTAGCTGAGCACGAAGAAGAGAAATGGAACCCCAGGGAATGGGGGAAGGAGGATACACCGCATGCTGGCAATGAGGTTTAACCTGTTTGGTCTAAAAACGTAACAATGCAAACAATTTTTTAAAATGAAACAGGAAGTATAGCTTCTGCTACCTAGGGATATTGTCTGGCTTGAACTTCATTTTTATTTGGCTGAACTGTCGATATGTGATGAAAATGGTCAGAGTGGTCAACCAGAGGAATGAGAACTGGGTGAGCCCTCCTTCTGGACAATCAGCGCCTGAGCAAAACTGTAGTGCATGGAATTACACAGAAACATCTAAAGTATTCTGCCTTCTTGATGGGTCTCAAAAGCTAAGCAATTCTAACAGAAGGAGAACCAACATTATAGAGGACAAACCTAGACAAACTTGGAACATGTGTGCAACTGTCACATTAAAAAATTCTGAAGTAATAGATAAATGAGAATAAGAAATTCTGAAGTCGGGCGCCTGGGTGGCTCAGTGGGTTAAAGCCGCTGCCTTCGGCTCAGGTCATGATCCCAGGGTCCTGGGATCGAGGCCCACATCGGGCTCTCTGCTCAGCAGGGAGCCTGCTTCCTCCTCTCTCCTCTCTCTCTGCCTGCCTCTCTGCCTACTTGTAATCTCTCTCTCTGTGTCAAATGAATAAAAAAAAAAAAAAAAAAAAAGAAATTCTGAAGTCAACTGAAAAACGCAATGAGCACAGGTTGTTTATAATCAAGACACAGGAAGCTATGCTAGAAAATGAAAATCAGTGATATGCGTATCTTGTACCTAGCCTGGGGGTTCTTACTGCTGCTGGTTGGGGGGGGCTGTGTGTGCCCATGCACACCACAAAGACAAATCATACGTAGGAAACATGCCATCAGAGGAAACTTTTGAGGGAGAAATGAAGTAGTTAAACCAGGACAAGAGAATTAAATGCTAAGATCCCATCCCCAAGTCCTACTTTCCTCTGTCCTGATTCACCGTGGAGAAAAATAACATATTCCAGGTACTTGTTTAATTGCTTTCACATGTTCCTTCTATTTTTGGGAAACAGGAGCTCTTTAGAACTTTGAACTAATGCTATTTTAATTTTTCTTAAAAAAAAGATTTTGGGGGTGTTTGCCACTGACAAATCACAAATCATAGCAACCAGTAACTTTTCATTATCATGGTTTGGACACTAAACAAGGCAGATGCAGCACAATGTATATGAAGAAAAATGTAAGAGAAAACCAAAGTCAATCAAGATATAGCCTCCCTTCAATCAGCCTAGAAGTCACTGGAGTTAAACAGGTGTAGCCCGAGGATGCTTTTTATTGATAGAGAGGTGTTGACTTTTCACTTCCTCCTGAGTCAAGGAAAAGGAGCTGTGAAATACTTGCCTTTAAAAAAATTCTCTCCAGCTGTTTTAACGTAAAGACTCTGTAAAAGGTGTGCATATCTTTTAAACTGGGGACTAAAGCTGAAATTTCTCATTTCATGTTTCTCCTTTTAAATAAGCACACACCACTTCCCAAATAATGAAAATAACTTGTCGCGTCTTTTTTTTTTTTAATACTTTATTTACTTATTTGAGAGACAGAGACAGCAGGAGAGAACACAAGTGGGAATGAGGGCGAAAAGCAGAATCCCCGCTGAGCGGGGAACCCGATGCAGGACTCGATCCCAGGACCCTGGGATCGTGACCTGAGCCGAAGGCAGACACTTAACTGACTGAACCACCCAGGTGCCCCTTGTCATGTCTTTTTATTCAGAAATTACACCCACAGAGATGAGGGTTTAAGAATTTAAAACTATTTAATTAAGAAGAGTGTGTGTGAGATCTTTGCACCCGGAGGAACTTTGGTAAAAGATGAAGGAAATGTGCATTACATATAAAATGAATGGTTGATTCCAAGAAAGAGACTCCTAGAATTAAATAGAACTACTAGAAAACAGGTTTTAAATAAACTCAAGTGAAGAAATCGCAGTGTATGTTTATGCGTGTTGTAACAGGACACAGTATCCCCTGTCCTGCCCCAGGTCAGAGAACTAAAGTAAACTTTAATTTGATTGTCGTCTAAATGAGGTGAAAACTAAATCATCTGTAGAAAATTCCCCACCTCTAAACTTGAGTCGTAGAAGGCCATTAATGTATTCCACCGAAGGATGTGGAAAAGTAGATTTACATTATGGTAAAGAGAAACACTGGATTTCCAGCCTGTCTCTGGCAGATTTTTCCACCAGAAAGCCCATATGGCTCAACTTTTAATTACTTTGGCTAATGCTATATGTAGTAATTCTGTGGTGAATGCTTAAGTGTTTCATTTCTGGTTTCCATGGCAACATGACATCAGATTGCAGACAGCTGGCTCCACGGATTCAAACCATAACAAATTGACCAAGCCAAGGCACAGAACCATGGATGCTTTAAAGAGACAGTACACCGTTTGCCTGCCAGGGTGCTGAAGGAGGAACCTATGGGGCCCACTTGGCAGGCGAAGGAGGGTGGAGCCTCCTTCCTCCTCAGCTTCTTTTGGAACATGTGCATCCTTGACACATCTGCAATGTTCTAATAGGAAAGACACGGAGCCAGCGTGGAGAACTTTTCATAACACAGCTACATTAGGGATGATCAGGAAAAAGGAGCACAATTAATAGCATCTGTAGATAGAAAGATAGAAAAATGTGTGTGCTGGGGCAAATGAAAAGCATC
The DNA here is from genome assembly GCA_002007465.1 of Ailurus styani. Classification (NCBI taxonomy): domain Eukaryota; kingdom Metazoa; phylum Chordata; class Mammalia; order Carnivora; family Ailuridae; genus Ailurus; species Ailurus styani. Next base: position 2,564,704 of record LNAC01000165.1, on the reverse strand, counting down.
CCCCGCACTCCCAAGGCTGTCGCTATAGGTTGGTAACAGATAGATACAGAGAGATACTTCACCGGACCCAGTAAAAGACAAACAAACAAACAAACAAAAAACCATTTCTTGCAACTATGACGCGCTGCAACAAATGCTTTCCAAAAGCCACAGAGCACGGTCCTGCAGGCACGGGAGCACTGTCCCATAACAGAAGTTAAACTGAACTTGCAAAGAGCAACCAGAACACTTTCCAGGACTGCTCGAGACAACGCTGAACACAGGGTAACCTGCGGCTTTGCCTTTTACAGAAACACACCCAGCCTGCTTCCCCGGTTCCAAACACTCAGCACGCTGTCCCGATTAACAACCAGACTAAGTCAATGTACGTCCCCTGGAGCCACACACAAAACACTATGAGATATTTAAGTATTTCCGAACCTATCCCGAAACTGGAAATGTATTTGCTTATGAAATTCACACAACGGTTTCTGGTTAACTGGGTGCATAACCAGACACAGACGCTTCCACTTCCCAGATCCGCACCCTCCGTGGCATGAACCTTTAGGGAAGGGAAGGAAGCCGATCGATCGCTTGTACGTTTATGAAAAGCGACATCATGCAAGGCTGTCTGCAGTCAAGTCCTCCGCACTGAAAGCCTCCACGATGGACAGCGGAGCCCCAACCACATACACTCAATCTCTTGAGAATCGCTCCATTCTCAAAAGAATATCCACTGTTCTCCCCCCCAGCGCCACATCTTTGTGGTGGGTGAGCACGCGAGGAAAAGAGTGCTCAGGGTGACACGGCAGGGAAGGGGAGAAGGACAGATCTCCAAGAATGTGAGTGGAGAAGAGGAAAGCATCAGAGCCAGGGGCAACCGAAAAGCCCTTCCCTGCAGGGACAGCAAGCGCGTTTGCCCCTTCGCAGGGGGGGCACGCACCCGGCAGACTTACCGGCTTCGGCATCGAGCAGGCGTGCGGGGACCCGGGGACCCGGGGACCCGGAGCTCGGCTCGCACCCCCGCCCCCTCCCCGCGGACAGCGGCTTCACTCCGGCTCCGGCTCCGTCAGCTCTGTAATCGCACAGTGAGCGTGAGGCACTCCTCAAACATGTTCCTTTGGAGTTACATGATCGGACAGGCTCCACCAGCACGGATTAGTATCCGAAGGAGGGAAAAGGGAAGACACTGGATTCAATTAGCTGCTTTCTGCCTGCTGCCTGATTCCCCGGCTCCTTGCTAACTGCATAACTTGCAAGAAAGGCATAAGTCATCGGCTCTAAGCAAATCTCCTATTCACCACCAGGAAAAAAGGGAGTGTTGTACGTGGCAAACAATCCCTGTTTTCACTGACGAAGGCTCCCTGACCTCCCGCTGGCCTCCAGTTCCTTAATTACTGTCTATGGAATTCCAGAGAGAGAAAAAAAGAACGCGGGAATCTGAGCAAATCCGGCACAAGGACGAACCCTTACAAGTGACTGAACTTAAAAAAGATCTCTTTCGCAGATACCCTTCCAAACACCCCCTGAAGGGAGTCGTCCTGATTGAAAATAGACACCTTCCGATGGCTATTTTTGACATGGCTGAATTAAAACTTGTGATTTTGGTTTTCTCCTGGACTTGTCATCCCCACTCCTTTCTATTTTAACTACTCCAGTAAATGCAGGACACTTCCTGTCCAGTGACGCTTCTAAAACTGTCTTACCAAATCGTTTCAACGATCCCCTCAGAGCCGCTGAGCTCTGACATTCTAGAAATGTGTGCACAGGGACTGGGTCACAAGATGACCATGTCATTTTCTCAGGGGTGTCTGGGGAGCCACGGGCACATGCTCTTACTGAAGCAGAATGTCACCTAACGAGACAGGGCTGAAATCCTATCAGAAGTCTCCTAGGCACGGGTGGCAAGTCCTGTCTGGATTTCAGGAGTAAATGCATTCAGTCGGGTAAGTCACGTATTCCCACTGGGGGGCCTGAGCTGCCCAGTCCTAGGTGCCTCTCCTCGGGTGGGCCTTCATTTATGTATGATGCAAAGTCGTCTCTTTGGTAGGACACCCCCCCCACACACACGCACGCACACACACGCACACACACACACACACACACACACACACACACACACACACACACACACTTTTTATGAGGCAGGGGGCCCAGGCTGTGCCACAGAGCACCAGAGCCCCATCCCCTTCTCCCGGGCCCTTCTGGCATCTCTCACTTTTCAGTAAGAACTGCATGCATTCCCCTCTCCCCCAATTTTCTTTCTTCCCAGAAGTGTCTCCCCTGCTCCTAATGGACTTTCCTATTATTTCTCCCCACGAGGCTGTGCTACACCTTCCCTATATTGCCTGTCCTGCCGATCCACTCCCCTACACCTTCTCTGGTTCCACATACACTCCCTTCCCCCCCTGCCTTCCGAGGGCCCACATGTGCCCCAAACGGGGGCAGGTGCTTTTCTGACATTCATCTTCCAACACCCCGATTTACTGCATGCTCATACTTCCCAGGCACCGTGCTAGGTATTGACACATTTGACCTAATTTCACAGACAGTAAACGGCAGAAGCAGAATGTGAAGCTTCATGGTTTTGCTCCTAGACCCCCAACCTGCACGGACGCTTTCTTCACCCAAGACCGCCAACCACAGTGCATGCAACCTTATGCTTAGAGTTCCTTGAAACTGTCAGCAGAAGTCCTTGGCTGAATTTCCTGGTTAGCTGATGCAAACGAAGAAAACACATTATGCCCCAGTGGCAGTGGGGGAAGAGAAAGCCAAAAGCCTTTGGAGCTGGAACAACCTGAGTTTCAATTTCCAAGACCTCCAGCAAATCACGTCACTTCCATGGGTCTTAGTAGTCCTCCATGCACATTTCATGGGATAACATTGATCTTAAAGCATTGTTTTAAAGACTGTGTCTGTACAGTCAACAAGTGGAGCTCAGTAAGTGCTTATTACAGCTGTAGTGTATTACTGATGGGAATTCAAACAAGACCTCTTTTACTTAGAAACTGCTGCTCTATGTGTTGTGTACACAGCAAAGGCAAAGAAAAGATGTGAAGGCTAATGAAAGGGCCAACATCTGAGGCAGGGTCTGAACAGGTTATTTATTTTTTTAAAGAGTTTATTTATTTGACAGAGCGAGAGAGGGAGAGAGGACAGGACCAGGAGAGGCAGAGGGAGAAGTAGGGGGAGCAGCAGAGGCAGAGGGAGAAGCAGACTTCCGGCTGAGCAAGGAGCCTGATTCGGGGACTCGATCCCAGGACCCTGAGATCATAACCTGAGTCGAAGGCAGATGCTTAACCGACTGAGCCACCCCGGTGCCCTGAACAGGCCCTCAACATGCAGAGAAGATGGTGAGCAGAATTAGGAGCCAGGACTCCAGAATCTGGCAGAGTAGGCTCGGGTTCCTTTTATGCCACTTGTGAACAGTGTGTATCTTAACTTCTCTCATTTACAAAACAGGCGCTGCTAAGCCTCCCAGAACTCTCAAGAAGGTAAAAAGAGACCTTGACTGTGAGGCCTAAGGCCTGCTGGGCAATAGTGTCAGTGTGAGGTGCACGAGAAGCCAGGCACCGACGGCCCCGGGTTCTGTGAGGAGCTTGGGGGAAAGACACCTCCCTCCCCATCGTTCCCAGCCCCATCTGCAGTATCTGAGTAAACCCTGGGATAGCTGAAGGACGCGGCTGGGCCAGGACACCATGGGAAGCCTCTTGGTGGAGGGCATTTGGAAACTGGGGGATACGCTTCATGAAGAAAGGGCGTGGCTGCTCGTGTTCACTGGGTAGTGGGTAGTGGGCTCGAACTTCCTCAACTCACAGGAAGGCTGAAATTTGCGGAGGACAGGTTTGAGCATCTGATGACTAAGGAATTGTTGGTAAGGTCCTCAGAGTAAAATCCAAAGACCGTACTGTGGAGTGCAGGACTTTGCATGGTTAGAGTCCTGTCCTGATTTCCGGTTTCCGTGTGTGTCTCTATGGAGCTACTATGTGGAAAGGCCTCTCAGAGCATCTGGTTCTCATCCTTTGACTTCCTCAGAGCACCTCATATCCTCTTCTCTCTCATGTGCCTGCACGCACTTGCACTGGTGGATTCTTTTTTGGGGAACGTCTCTGCCCACCCTATCTACTCTTCTAGCTCCTCCCCATCCTTCAACATTCAGTCCATGTGTCGCCTCCCCTGGAAAGCCTTCCTGGCCTACCCCCTCATCTTCCTTAGGCTGTGTGGTTGCAGAGCACACACGGTCATAGACTCGACCCAGCATATGGTCATCACTATATGACTCAGTCCTTCACTAAACTTCCTGAAGACAATGGGCACTGTGCTATTCGTTTCTATGACTTTATTTCAATGTTTATTTCTGATTACACGGGATATATTTTTAATTAGAAAATGTGGAAAATGCACACACAGAAGGAGAAAAAAGAAATCACCTACACCCTCCCACACTCAGAAAAATTACTCATATTTTGGGGCGCCTGGGTGGCTCAGTTGGTTAAGCATCTGCCTTTGGCTCAGGTCATGATCCCAGGGTCCTGGGATCGAGTCCTGCATTGGGCTGCCTGCTCAGTGGGGAGCCTGCTTCTCCCTTGGCCAGCCGCTTGCTCTGCTTGTGCTCTCTCTCTCTCTCTCTCTGACAAATAAATAAAATCTTTAAAAAAATAGTCTTTTTTTGGCTTAGATCCCCCTGCTTTTCTCACACACACACACACACACACACACACACACACACACACACACACACGTGCGTGCATGCATCCCCCACGTGCTAGACACCCTTAGGTTCCTATGTCTGTTTTGTATTATGTTTACGAAAACGGATGACTGTGATCTTTAGCTGCTCCACCTCCCACACTCACAGTCACTATCTGGGTCCCCAGAGCCGGCCTCACGTGAACACACAGTGCGTAGAAACGAAGTGCCTGCTGAGAGCTGTGACCCTCTCTGAGCTGCTCCACTGCCTCTAAAAGTTTTTCTTAGAGAAACCTTGGAGCTCTCAGTGGATACTGTTCAAACTGTTTTAAAAATCTGCTTTTTCTATTAATACGTTTTGAACATTTTCTCATGTCAACAAATGTCCAACAAATAAAATACAATATAGTCACGATTCATTAGTATTCACAGAAGTAAACCGTGATTTTCTGAATGCCCCGGATCACTGGACATTCGCATGTTTCCAATTTTTTAATATCACAAACAACACTCTGATGAAGAATCTGTTGTAAAATTTGTAACACATATAACACATTCTTCTTTTTAGAAAAAACGATCTGATTATAGAATTTCTAGGTAAAAAAAAATGTGCATAGCTTTAAGTCCTTTAATATATGTTAACACTTTTCTTAGAAACACTGTACGCTATTATTTTTAAATCTCACAAGTAGTATAAAAAGAGTGGTCTTTTTTAGACTGGGTGGCTCAGCCAGTTAAACGTCCACTGGATTTCAGCTCAGGTCGTGATCTCAGGGTCTTGAGATCAAGCCCCGCATCTGGCTCCTCACTCAGCTGGGAGTCTGCTTGAGATTCTCTCTCTCCCTCTGCTCCCTGCCCAACTCTCGTTTGTACTCTAAATAAATAAGCAAATAAATAAGTTAATAAATAACATCTTTAAAAAAAGTGCCTACTTCCTCACACAATGGCCAACACTGAGCATTACAATATTCTTTTACACTGAGACAATTAAAATAGGACCTGTGTTTGTGATAAACAGGTATTTCCCGGTTGAAATCAATGGACGGACGCACGGATTCAAGGCAAAAGGAAGAGCATGGAATTGAGAGAGGAGAGAGCCACCTCTACCTGGGGGCCTGCAAAGGTTAGAATCTAGAAGCCTGGGGGCACAGAGAACCCCCAGGGAGCTTCAGAGATAGGATGAGCATAAGCAGCTGTGAGAAATGCGGACGAGGAACGAAGAGGCACAGACATTCGGAAGTGGGAGAACTCACCTTTGGCTGGGGAAACTGAGGCATGCTTCATGGAGGGGAGGGGCACCTGCCATGAGTATGGGGGGCATTTCTGGGTTCCTCCAGGATGCCAGGAGGCCAGTGGTTAGATGGCCCTGAGGCTCACTTCTTTCTCCCCCTGACCTTAGATGCCTGCCTTTTCGGTCGTGCAAAGAGAGATCCTGCTCGGGGGCTACGGCCGCCCTGCTGATCAGCATGTGACGCGAATCAGCAGCAGCCTTCCGGCCCTCCTCCTTTCCAAGCTGGATTTCATAATCTCTCCAGCACGCCTGATCAGCCTCCGCTGGTCCAAGAAGTGATGCATTCAAGGTCACTCCCTACCTCGGGGGCGGCGCACGGGCTCTGGCTACGGGACGTTCCAGACCAGCACCCAGGACTGTCATCAGCGACCGGCCAGTGGCAGGGGCCTTCCGGGCCCAGCCATCAGTTTAATGTGTTTTGTGTTTATGAAAAAAAAACTAGTCGTACTCTCCAAAGAAGTCAGAATCACATTTTGAAGTGTTTATGAGTTGTCAGAGTAACTATAGACAATATGAAACACATTGTGGATTTTTTCTTTTTTTTTTTTTTTAATTTCGCAAAGGAATCAGGGAAGGACTCATCTGTTCAGTAAGAAATATTTTGCTCATTAGCTGGTGACATCATTGCCCTTTGAAATTAGGAGATTTTTGTCAGCATATGGACAAAAAGAGGAGATTCCATTCTTCTCCCAGAGGCGCAGTATAACACTGAAATAATCTCTCTGGCAGTTTCAAAATTAACTAGTTGTCGCCAGATTTGAAGAAAGAAGAGGAAGAGGAGAATATAATTATATGATACTTTTATTTGTAAAAAGTATGTGAGAATTTGAGGTAATAATACTGTCCCCCAGGGGCAAAGGCCTGTCAGCACTTAATTCATTTAAGAAACCGTTTAAAGAACCAACTAAAAACCAAAGGAATAGCAAACGGCTGCTACGTTCCACAGTAAGTTCTATTCTTTTTCTTAAACTCCTGAACTTTGCATTTTTTGAAAAATCACCTCCAGATAAAGTTGCTAATTTCCCCACAGGAGGAGGGCGAAAACAGGACTCTAGGGGCCCTACAGCCGAGTCTGCGAGACTGAGAGGACGGGCAAGCCCACCCATCCCAGGTCCTCACGCGGCCATGGAGCAGAGAAAATGCCTTTCCTTCCCCTCAAAGGGGTTGATGGGGATGAGAAAGATAAGTGGAGGAAAGAGAGCTGAATTCTCCCTGTATTCTGTAAATGCCTGGAAGATTTTTCAGCCTGAGACGATATCGCCCTGCCCGGAGGCCAGAGAACCCCACTGCTCACATAAATTAGCTGAGTTAAGGTAACAAAGACATGACGGGAAGCACTCAAGAGCTCTCCAGGTCCCTCTGTTAAGAGTGGGGTGGTGCTACCCAAAGCAAACCTATGGTGCCAAGCACACTGAAGACCAAAGCAAAACACCAAACCCACTCATTCTCAAGTGCATTCGGTTCTCACATAGTCTGTGCCATGGAAAAAGGATGATTCAGAACAGAACTGCCAAGTAGGGCGATTACATATGCGTTTGAGACTCTAGTTTCTGGAGCCGATAGACGTTTTCATCCCGAAAGTGGTAAGTCTCCTAAGGGATTGGGTGGTGTTTGCAAAGTCACATTACTTTCATGGCATCTGACACTGACGGATTCATGGATCAGGCACGATGACTTCTTGGATAGGGCTTCCAAACAACCTTGTCCGGGCATATGACGATGGAAAAATATAGAAAACTGACAGAAAATAGAGAAAACTGCCTACATGGCAACGGAGGGGAGGTACAGACACCAAGTTTGATCCTTCAACCAAACCTCAGGCCACAGATCAGCACAATCGTCTCTCGAAGCTGGAGGCAGACGGGCCAATTTCCCCTCCTAGGGTCGTGAGCTATCATCTTAACAGAATTATCTTATGTCTGTTAGAACAAATAATAAGCAAACTTATTTCAACTGAATTGCTTCAATAAGCAAAATTACTTCCAAACTGAAGAAATCTAGGCTGAATCCTTAGAAGAGAATCATTCAGAGCTAGAAATGTTGTTTGTGGTCCTCTCCTTGGCTATCAAGTATGACGATTGCTGGAAACCAGACCACAGAATATCCTTCCCACAACAACTAACAAAATAAGCAACAGCCTTCAAAAAACAAAATTACTAAAAACTAGCAAAAATATTCTACCAAGAGCACCCAAACAAGGAAATGTATAAAATCTAATATATTAAGCTTTAAAATTTCATGGTCAGGGAACCTGGGTGGTTCAGTAGGTTACGCGTCTGCCTTTGGCTCAGGTCATGATCCCAGGGTCCTGGGATCAAGTTCTGCATTGGGCTCCCTGCTCAGTGGGGAGCCTCCTTCTCCCTCTCCCTCTGCCTGCTGCTCCCCCTTACTTGTGTTCTCTCTCTCTCTCTCTCTCTCTCTCTCTCTAATAAATAAATAAAGACTTAAAAATAAAATTTCATGGTCGAAGGAGAAAACAAATTTCTGAAGACCAAGGAAACAAATTTCTGAAGACCAAAGGAAAAGGCCTCGCTATTCTAAAAGCCACATCAGTAGGAATCTCGAGAATTATTCCATGGAATTTCAAATCTCGAAGGAAATAAACTCTGTGGCCTTCCTTTCTTTCTTTCTTTTTAATTTTTTGATCTAGGACCAGTGGAAATTGCTCCAGGAGACTAATGAGTGAAAGGATGGAAAGTTAGTAGTAAGGCTGATCCTGAGTGAAATAAACTCTTAGAAACTCACCAGAATTGGGGGGAAGGGGAGGAAGAAGAAATTCACCAGAATTAGAGAAATGAATTAAAAGCAGACTAGCTATGGCCTTACCCATTCTCCCACACCAAGTGGCATGAGCCGTGGTGCAGCACATTTACCACAATCTTGGGAGAGAGAAGGCGGAGTCCAGGCATCCCAGCAAAGACCACAGTCCCCTTCGGGGAATTATCCCCATTTCTCGGGCCATCACATCAGGCTATAGTAACGACAAACATGAATGGGCCACAAAACAAAGTCCTCAGCTGTAGCCTGGAAGGAGGAAGACAATCTCTTGTCAGACAGCCTGACCAACAGGTCAAAAAGTGACCTTCATTTTATCAGCCCAGCCTGTGCAGAAAATCTGACCTGAGCTCACCCAGCATGATCGAGGTGAAAGGAAATGTATGACAACCGTTCAAACTTAACGATCAGGGGGAAAAAAGAGGGAAAAAAAACATGGGAGAACACAAAAATCCTATCTTTTGATCCCATCTCTCTGTCAGATGAAAATACAATTCAAGGAGCAGGAAGAAATTCCTAACAGTTGCTTTACTCTATAAAATAATTTAATAAGAACACGAATTCAATTAAATGGGACTTCAAAGATGAAAAACATTAATGATATTAATTTAAAAACTGCAGTCGTAAGGAAAGAGAGGACCCAAACAATCTACTGCAGAACCAATTTGTAAGTAAGAATGAACAAAGAACGAGGATCCACACCCTAGAGGTCAAAATACTGATATAGAGAAAAGCTGTATCACTTAAATCCATCTCCTCCTATGGTCCAGGTTTTAAGATGTCCCCAGCTCTTCATGGAAGCTCGAGCCCTGCTGCTATCCCTACCTGACACATGCTTCTCCTTCTTCTCCTGGTGAGCTCTCACTCAGCTTCAGCCGCGTTCTCAGGGAATGCTTCCCACACTCTCCTCACTGGGGCTTCATGGACTTTATGTGTCTACTTAATACACTTGGTAGAAATATTCCAATTAAATCCTCAACTGTGCTGTCTCCTTGTCTGTCTCTTCTTGTCAAACACAAACCCCTAAGTATAGGGACTGGCATGTAGTAGGGACTCACTAATGTTTGCACAATGGATGAGTAAAAGAATGCTCACGGCGTGTTCTTTCACCTATACTCTGGGTCAAAAGTGCAGGTAAGGGGCGCCTGGGTGGCTCAGTGGGTTAAGCCTCTGCGTTCGGCTCAGGTCATGATCTCAGGGTTCTGGGATCGAGCCCCACATCGGGCTCTCTGCTCAGCGGAGAGCCTGCTTCCTCCTCTCTCTCTGCCTCTCTGCCTACTTGTAATCTCTCTCTCTGTCAAATAAATAAATAAAAATCTTTAAAAAAATAAAAAAAAATAAAGTACAGGTAAGAACTCCTTTTAGGAACTAGTTACACAATGCTATTAGCACTATACCATTAATAGTACAATCGGGGGCGCCTGGGTGGCTCAGTGGGTTAAAGCCTCTGCTTTCGGCTCAGGTCATGATCTCAGCGTCCTGGGATCGAGGCCCGCATCGGGCTCTCTGCTCGTCAGGGAGCCTGCTTCCTCCTCTCTCTGCCTGCCTCTCTGCCTACTTGTGATCTGATCTCTCTCTGTGTGTCAAATAGATAAATAAAATCTTTAAAAAAAAAAAAATAGTACAATCGGTAAGGGATGATAGAGGGTACGTGGTACCAAGGGAGAGGAACAAGGGACAAGGAGAAGAGAATCAAGGGATATTTCTACAGACATTATTCTGTCAATAGAATTTGAATTAGAATTTGGTTGTATTAAAATATTGCTTTCCAAAAGAGTGTTATTGTCTGATAGACTGACTATAGTGCTAAGAGTTTTGTTTTTTTTTTAAGATATATTTATTATTTTAGAAAGAGAGCAAGCAGGGAGAGGGAGAGAGAATCCTCAAGCAGACTTCCCACTGAGCAGGGAGCCTGACCTGGGGCTCAGTCCCAGGATCCCAAGATCATACCTTCAGCCAAAAATCAAGATTTGGACCCTTAACCGAATGGGTCACCCAGGTGCCCCAAGAGTTTTGATAAAACAGGTAACTGGTAACTTAAGACTCAAATGGCCTCGAACAAAGTAATGGGCAGTCTATGACCTCCATCAGTTGGCTTAGGCTGGAGGTGGCCCTCAGTCCAGATCCTACTCTCAAACCACAGTGAGGGCTGGGATCTTTCAAACCCATCATTATATAAGATCTGGCACTAGGGAAAAGACTCAAGGAGGAATTAACATGTGATAAATCTCATTTAATAAGTGATGGACATCCTCTCTTACCCCAATCTCCCGGAGGTTACTTCCAAAAGCAAAACAAAAACTGGCATTGCAAATTTAAATGCCAATCCTTAACCCAGATTACATTACAAATATCTTTACTGTGATACAATCAGCTAGCAGGGGAAATGCGGTACATCCTGCCGAGTATTCATGTATTGGGTTGGACAAATAAATCCGCCATTTTTATATGCCAAAAGCTAGTTACTCCAGTTTCACCTGACTCAACCTAATAAAAGAAATGACACACCAGAATGTATCCAAAAGCAACCTTAAATTTTTTAAATGTTAAAAATAGGTTCCCTCAGCTAATGCAGTACCTGGCTATTTTGTCATTATTTATTTTATTTTTGTTCGCGGGGCCCTTGATACTCTTTAGCAGCCTTGACTCTCTGTAACCCTACAGAAGTGGAGAGAGAGACACGCCTGGTCAGTCCGCCAGGTACAGAGAGCCACATCCGCAGTGACTTCCGGGCCGGCCATGAGTGCCGTGCGCCCTCCGCCACGACGGGCCCGGAAGCCCACACCCACGACGCTCAGTGAGGCCCCCTCAGAGCACCGCCCGGCCCTAGATAACCTCCATACAGGTGACTGCTTATTCTTCCCCAACGGTAATGCCGAAGCACACCATGATCACTGAAATCTTACGGACCCAGCCCTACACCCACGTACAGAATAACACCTGCAACGAAAGACCAACTGCTTGTGTGTTTGCTAAAAGCATAACTAAGTAAACACATGCCAGCTGCGTTCAGCTTGTTCTGACAGCTCTAGCCAACGTGCTGTACGTCAGAACCTGCTAGCACGTTAATGACACTGCCAAAAAACAGCACTTTCGTGGGAACTCAAGTCTTTTAACAGTAGCAGCTAACGGAAAGGTAGAAGATCTCAATATAAAGCAACAGAAACTGGCATTCACTGGGTATTTACTTGGTGCCATTTAATTCTTGCAGCACCTGTACGGGCTAGATATACTCGTCCCCGCTTTTCCAGATGAGAAAACAGGGGCACAAATTGATGAGACAACTTTCCCACAGAGGCAGAGCTAACAGGGGGTAGAGCCGGACCTGAACCCAAAGCCTGCATCCCACTTAACCGGCCCCCTCCCCTCCGCATGCTGGGCAAGGGCAAGTCTGGCTTTCCCAGGGCAGAGCCTCCTGCAGGGCTACCTTCATTTAAAAAGGATCATCTTAAGGCGCTCCCAGAAAATATACGCCTCAAACTTTGGCCTCTGTCCCAGGGAGAAGGCTGGGGACGAGAGGGTGGTGTGGAATTAACGACCAAGAGTCATCTAAACGATGGTTCTTGGTCAGCTTACATGCAGTGAGAGCAAAATTCATCTTTCTCAAGAGACCTCTCTATGCGTGTTGTTCCAATGGTCTGATTTTTGTCTCCTGGAGTCTCCATAAGCTGCAGGTCTCAAGAATCATCACGTTTATCCTTCTAAAGGGAATTTTAACATGTCCCTGTTTTAATAGCATTTTAGTTTCAAAAGCACTTTTATTGAAATTAAGAGTAGTATTTCTTCCTGTACCTTCCCACCCAGCCAAATAAAAAAGAAATTTACAGAAAGTACCTATAAAAGTCTGAATAATCATCTGAAGGCTTTAAGTATGCGTTAAAAGGCCAGAATCAATAAAAGTTATTTTGAACATAGTTACATTTAGAAAGGTTTAGAAAAGCGGTCGTTATTCTGGCACTATGTCACAGAGCACGGTAGAAAGAATGCTGGTATCTGTTCCGGGGACGCAGGGTATCCACGGCCTCTGGCAAGTCATCGCCGGCCATATTTCCCTTTCTCCTGGTCATATTACAAGTCCAATGGGTAAGGCCCTTTGGTTTAAGAAATAAAGAGCTGAAGCACACACACATCCACCCACCCCGTATTCCAGTCCAGCTAATGGAACTGTTAAAGCTTCAGTGAGCAGAACGAGCTTCAAGCCACAAATCAAAAGTGACCTCGCCAATTAGAATTCTATTCAGCTGAAACCCATATATTAAGAGTTATGAAAAAAAAATTCTCTAGGAAAAGAGATACAAAGAAAAAAATGTAAACACCATTGAAAGCGGTTTAGGGGCACCTGAGGTGGCTCAGTTGGTTGGGTGTCTGACTCTTGACTTTGGCTCAGGTCAAGATCTCAGGGTCATGAGACGGAGCCCTGTGAAGGGAGCCTTCGAATTCTCCCCCCCCACTGCCCCTCCCCCAGCTTCCTCTCAAAAAAAAAAAAGGACAGTTTATCCAGAAATATAAGTTATTTTTATGCTTGGAATCTACTCTCTCTTAAATTTCCTTGTTAAAAACCAGTATAGAAGAGAGACAGTATAAGGAAGTCAACCATTTTCACAGAAAACCTTTACTGTGCCTATAATGCCAACTCTCATTCCATAGTATATGTGAGTCTTCACACAATTTATGCATCCAAAAAATATTCACTCAGAGTAAGCAAAATATATGAAAATCCTATTTTTCATAATTGCTAGGAGTATCTATAGGTGGGAGAAATTTTTGTAAATTCATCATGTATTATCAAGAAAAAAAGTCTTCTTATGGGGTCAGATTTCCCCAATGAGGAAGCTAATGGTATTGATTTATATTTTCCTCTGACACTAACACCTCTGAAATATAAAAAGAAAACTTCTATAAATTTTAACCAATATACCTTGTCTAGAAGTCCACCCTAGTAAAGGAAACATATTCAAAATAAACACATTAAGATAGCCATTTTTTAAAAATCTGATTCAACCCATAAAGCAGACGCTAAGAAGAGCATCAATATATGGACGCCCCTTGAAAGAGAAGGACAGGTCCATTTGTCCATGAAGACATACCCCACGTGCGCGGGCTCTGCTCTCCCACATTCTGTGTTATGTGACTAAATGGTGAGCCTTTTCTTTGGCCATAATAGCAATCAAGCTATTCACCACACAAACCATTAAAAAAGTAACTCTGGGGACACCTGGGTGGCTCTATTGGTTAAGCGTCTGCCTTCAGCTCAGGTCATAGTCTCAGGGGCCTGGGATCAAGCCCCACATGGGGCTCCCTGCTCAGTGGGGAGTCTGCTTCTCCCTTTCCCTTTGCCCCTTCCCCTGGCTTGTGCGCTCTCTCAAATAAATGAATAAAATCTTAAAAAAAAAAAAAAAAGGAACTTTGTGGAGTGCTCTCCTAGCTCTCCGCGTGTTATCTTTCAGGAAGTTCTAGTGTAGACTAAGGCTGTGGCAACCTCTCCTTTCAAAATACTAGACCTGCAGCCTCTGGCTTGAGGGCAATGGCTGTAAGTAATGTAGGTGAAATGACTCTGAAAAGCTAAGTGAAACCTGTCTGACAATGGGACGAGTCTACAGTTTATAATTTTAGGAAGCCCCAAAAAGATTTAACCATCTTGCATTATGCGAACCAAAGCATCTCATCATATGGGGATATTTTAGTTTAGACTTTGAAAGTCCTCAATCAAGGAAACACTTAAATTAGTATTTTGTTACAAGTGGAAGAAGTGAGCATTTGACCTTGTGTCTTTGTGGCTCCAACTCTGGGACACGGTTCAACCCACGGCTCTCCTGTGCCTCAAACCAGGTTAGTGGCAAAATATATTCAGAGCTGGCTGCAAAGAAAAGCTATGAAGAGACGCACAGGTGGATAAAGGTGTTATTACACCTCAGTTAGAACGTGAGACCGCTCCTTGCACAAATGTAGAAGCTCAATTATAAAATGATGGCTTGCATTACAAAATAACTCGCTTCACAAAACATTTCACCATAGTTGCTTCATCCTAGCGAGGAGCTCCAGATACAGAAACATAATTCCAATTTTTTTCTGGAACACATTTTGTATTAAGTGAAACAAACAAACGGGACCAAAATAAATATCTACAATGGACTCTAAGAGCTCCAGTGCCTTCTTATCCTTGTTGTTGCTTTAATTTCTCCTTAACATCATATATTTTTAAAAATAACTTAAATTGCATCATAACCAAACAATTTACAACTTGACATTTCTTGAAAGATGCTTCACTGCAAGTCTTTTCATTAATATTTAAGAACCAAGTACAGATCACCAACTTTTACCTGCCAATTTTGTAGACACATGAAAATTATGATTTACTAAAATTTACTCCTTGAGTACAAATCTATAAACCCCAGGAGGATGGTGAGCATTTCATTAAACATTTTCTTAACGAAAAGGTAAATTGAACCTCAAGACACAAGAGTTGAAAGCTTAAAACGAGAACTCTTACAACCTCCCCCCTGCAGGAAGCAAAGGAAAACAAAATTTATCAAAATAAAATTAAAAATATCAAAACATATGTCCAGATATTTAACAAGGAATCCAGTTAAGTACTCAAACCAGAAACTCTTTTTAAAAACTCTAATGCTCACAACAGAAGTTTGTTATTAATGAGAAACAGCACAGAACACATTCTCCTCTGGCAAAGAGAAAGCTATTTTTCACTTCCCCTGGTAACTATCTTTAGTACTTTACATTCTTGGAAACCAGGAATGTGAATATGGATTTATTGTGAAGCAACACGCAATGATCTAATGTCAGTTATGGGGGTGAGAGAGTCTATGAAATCAGGGCAAATGAAATCTTGAAGCACGACAGGCATCAATATAGGCATTGAGTCTCGTGACAAAGGGCTTGTGATCCCTGAAACTTTCATGGCCTGGACATTCCCGACTCCGGCCAGTGGGCTATTTACATCTCAGTCTAGAAAAGAATCAATAGGGAACTGAACAGCCCAGGCTCTCGCACAAAAGATAATCCAAGTGCCTAACCCACAGCGGCCCGAGGAGGACACAGTGGGAATTATCTGAAATTAATTACTCTGCTATCAGGCAAATGAAGCATAATTGAGAAGGAGTATCTCGGCTGGAGTTTCTTGCTGAATCTTCAGAAAAACACAGGACAGGCTGTGGGGTAGGGTAAGAGGGGCGAGTGTCACATACATTAAGATCGCCATCAAGTTCAAGCAAACTTCAATGCCAACGGTGGTCAGCTGTAGGAATGTGCAGTGTGACTGGAAATGGGTGTGGCTGCCTGCGTGAAGCCAGCTAGCACGATACACAGGGTAAATAATACCGCTCCAGAAAACTCCACTGTCGGATGGCCTGTCTTCACCTACATCTCTCAGCAAAAAGTCGCTCTGGCGCTTCTGGAAGTGGAATTGGAATGGTATTCCTGGCCCTTCCTCCAACTGAACAGGCTGAATTCATTTTTGCATCATCTACAAAGAAATGGTTTGCTTCGCTAATAATGCGAGTGTATACATGACATCTCAAGTCTGTGGGAGCACATGTGCGGTGATTTTAACCTCTGAACGACTGGGGAAAATCCATCAGGGAGGGCAGGGCCGGTCTCTCCCGCTCCTTTACCTTTGTAACCTGACTATCGCATTAAGCGGGTATACAGCAAGCGCTTGCTAGACGTCTCCTCAAAGAACAAAGAAATGCTCAAGGGAATCAACCTCCAACTTCTAAGAAGTACCCACTTTCTTCTGACAATTTATACCAAGGGGATGGTTCTGATTTACCATCTGAAGGCAATTAATAACTAAAAAACAATACCTAATAATGTTTCCTGAGCAGCTCGTTCAAAACCACTACCGTACTCAATTTATATTAACTTTTTCTAAATGCAACGAGCCTCTCTCCCTGCTGTCTAAGTGTGTGAGGTTTTACTACAGTCCTGTCTTTCTGACTGGATGGTCTCATAACCTCCCCCCCTTGACTCGGATGCCATTAATCAGGACAGTATTACAGTGAGTCGGATACTAAAAGACCCACTATGGACAACTGGGTCTTTGTTTGAATAGGATCAGTCTANTCAGGACAGTATTACAGTGAGTCGGATACTAAAAGACCCACTATGGACAACTGGGTCTTTGTGTTCTCCCCAAGCTGGGTTTGAATAGGATCAGTCCTCAGTTACTGTATTTATTCTTCATGATTCTTTAGGTTCATGATTTACGTTCATATTACGCTAGGCTTTAGGACAAGGGGATAAGAGACCCGAAAAAGGCACACTGAAATTCATGAACGTGGTTCTTTTGATTACCTCAGAGTCCCAGCACACAATGCTGGCTAGCGGATGATACATTTATTATTATAAAGGGTAACGACTCAGTCTCTCACACAAAAGCAAACCAAGCAGGGCTTTCAAATTAATCCCCTGGGGTTTTTACTTTCTTTCTTTCTTTTTTTTAGCTGAAATGGAAATCTGGTCCTTGACTCAGGAAATCAGGGACAAGAAGGTAGTGGAAGGCTTTTATTTACTCCTGATAAGCCATCATCCGTTGCTTAGATGCAAAGAAGCGTGGTTGTAGGACATGAAACCTCCTCTTCGAGCAGCCAGGGAAGATGAACATTTAAATATAACTTTGCAACTAAATATTTTTTCAATGTGCCATATGAACTGGACACTGAGTTAGACACTCACTGGAGACACAAAGGTAACATAGCAATGCCTTTCTTGCTCCAAGAGCTCATGATTCCCAAGGAGGCTAAAATGTGTACAATGAATTTAGATACTCTAAGATAAAGGTCAGGCTTCATGTACAAAGCTAGTTTAACAAAACACAGAATAGGAAGCAATAAAATAAACTTAAGGAGGCTAAAGGAAATTTCAGAAGAGGTGGCAGTTGGACTTTATCCTGAAGAACACATAGAATTTTACCTGGAAAAATCTGGAGGAAGACATTCTAGGTAGAGGAAATTAAACCAGAGTGTGTGACAATACGAGGTGTGTTCAGTAACACAGGCAGGGTCCAGTGTGACTGGAGTGGAGGCTATCAGCGGCATGGGGGTGACAGAGGAAAGCTGAGATATTGACTAAAGCCAGACTGCAAAGTGCCTTGAGTGTGCCAGAATGTTTGGAATTTATCTTACAGAACTGGAAAACCATCATGCTTTTTGGAAACAGGAGCTTGCAAGAAAAGAGGTATGTTCTGGAGCAATGACTATCTGTACAGAGCATGGACAAGAGGAGATCAGAAGCTGAAGACATGGAGGTAGATGCTTCCAGATTTTAAGGAAGAAAGAACCTAACAAACAAAACAATTACATAATAAATGAAAAAGGGTAACTCCCTCCATTCTTACTCCATGCAGCTGGATGAGGGCATCACAAAATATCTGCTTGAAACTCGAAACTCTTCCCACGATCCCTGTGGAATTCCTAGGAAGCACTGTTTGGTCACATTAAAATAGCATGAATGGGGCGCCTGGGTCACTCAGCTGGTTAAGCGTCTGCCTTTGGCTCAGGTCATGATCCTACGGTCCTGGGACTGAGCCCCTTATGGGGCTCCATGCTCAGCAGGGAGCCTGCTTCTCCCTCTCCTCCCTCTGCTGTTTCCCCTGCTTGTGCTTTCTCTCTCTGTCAAATAAATAAATAAAATCTTTAAAAAAAAATAAAAAGTAAAATAGCATGAGTAATAAAAGTCATCCAAGTTGGAAAAGAAGTAGAACTGTCTGTGTTCATAGATGACAAGTTCTCCTATGGAGAAAATCCTAGATTCCACTACACAAAACCTGTTAGAGATAATAAATGAATTCAGCAAAGTTGTAGAACATNAAAAAGTAAAATAGCATGAGTAATAAAAGTCATCCAAGTTGGAAAAGAAGTAGAACTGTCTGCGTTCATAGATGACAAGTTCTCCTATGGAGAAAATCCTAAAGATTCCACTACACAAAACCTGTTAGAGATAATAAATGAATTCAGCAAAGTTGTAGAACACGAGATCAACAATCATTTCCATTTTTATACCCTAGCAATGAAAATGAGAAAAAAGAAAATAAGAAAACAATTTCATTTACAATAGCATCAAAAAAAATGATAAAATACATGGAAATAAACTTAACTAAGGACATAAAGTGCGTACACTGAAAATTACAAAACATCACTGAAAGAAATTAAAGAAGACAAAAAGAAATGCAAAGATACCCCTATGTACATAGATTGTAAGAACTCCCTATTAGTAAGATGACAATACGACCCAAATCAACTACAGACCCACTGCAATCTCTATTTGAAAATCTCATGGCAGGGCCCCTGGGTGGCTCAGTCGCTACGTGGCTGCCTTCGGCTCATGTCATGATCCCAGGGTCCTGGAATCGAGCGAGCCTTGTGTCGGGCTCCCTGCTGGGTGGGAAGCCTGCTTCTCCCTCTCCCACTCCCCCTGCTTCTGTTCCCTTTCTCTCTGTGTCTCTCTCTGTCAAATAAAAAAAAAAAAAAGAAAAAGAAAGAAAGAAAGAAAAGAAAAGAAAATTTCATGGCATCTTTTGCAGATAGAGAAAAACCCATCTTAAAATTCACATGAAATCTCAAGGGACCTGAATGGCAAAAACGATCTGAAAAGGAACCACGTTAGAGGGCTCACAAAGGAAAGACATTATAGACCAATGGGATAAAGTGACAGAGCCCAGAAATAAAATCTAGCATATATGGTCAATTAATTTCTGAAAAGGAAGCCAAGACCAGTCAATGAGGAAAGAACAGTCTTTTCAACAAATGGTTCTGGGAAAACTCGGTATCTATCTGCAAAAGAATGAAGTTGGACCTGTATGCTATTATCATATACAAGCATAAACTTAAAATGGGCCAAAGACCTAAACTTTAGAGCTAAAACTATAAAACTGTGAAAAGAAAACAGGAGAAAATCTTCACGATATTGGATTTGGCAAGGATTTCTTGGATATGACACGAAAAGCACATGGAACAAAAGCAAAAGGAAACTGGACTTCAAACTTAGAAAATTTTTATGCATCAAAAGACATTGTCAAGAAAGTGAAAAGGCAACCCTAAAATGAAAGCAACTATTTATATCATGCATTTGATAAGGCATTAATAGCCAGAATATACAAAGAATTCCTACCACTCAACGATCAACAATGAAACAACCCAATTCAAGAATGTGCAAAGAACTTGAAGAGACATTTCTTTAAGGAATATATATATTCTTATTAGTCATTAGAGAAATGCAAATCAAAGTCACAATGAGACATCGTTTTACACCGATTAGGATGGCTATTAACAAAAAAGGGGAAATTTACAAGTGTTGGTGAGAAGTAAAAAAACTGGAACGTTCACACATTGCTGTCAGAAATGTACAATGATGCAGTCATACTGGAAAACTGTATAGTGGCTCCTTTAAAAAGTAAACATATAATAAACATGTGATCTAGAAATTCTACTCCTAGATACATCCTGAAAAGAATTGAAAGCAAGGACTCGAAGAGAAGATATTCATATAACTAATGTTCACAGCAGCACTGTTCACAACAGCCAAAAGGTAGAAACACCCAAGTGTCAATCAACAGATAAATGGATAAACAAAATGTGGTATATCCATACGGTAGACTATTATTCATCCTTAAAAATGAATGAAGTTCTGGCATATGCTGCAATGTGGATAAACCCTGAGAACATTACGCTACATGAAACGAACCAGATGCAGAAGGACAAATATTGTATGATTCCATGCACATAAAGGACCCAGAATAGTCAAGTCTCATAGAGCGAGAAAGTAGAATGGTGGTTTCCTGAACTTATGGAAGGTGAGTTACTGTTTAATGGTTATGGAAATTTCTGTTTTGGATGCTGAGAAAGTTCTGGATGTATATTTTAGTGACAATGGCACAGCAATGTGAATTGCTTAATACCACTGAATTGAATATTAATTGAACTTAAAAATGTTTGTAAGATTAAATTTTAAGTTACATATAATTTACCATGATTAAAAAATAACACAGAATGAATAGCACTATCTTAACTGCAGATAAGTCCATCAAGTAAAGAAAACTGAGTAACACGTTAGAAGAGCCCCTTCTTTTCGGATCTGGGTAGGAGCAGGTAGTTGCAGAAGGAAGTCCAAAGACAGAAGTTGGTTAAAATCTACCTTGTAGTAGAAGCGGTCAAGATGCTCAGAGGCAGAAAACTTACATTGCAGTTTGATGAGCCATCGAACGTTGGGTAAGAACCGTCTGGCCAGTCGGCAGGGTCCAAGGCCGCTGACTGCCGGTGCTGGGCCTCATACTCCTTGAGCTGCAACAAGAGAAAATGAAAAGATTGGCGTGGAAATAATGGCCAGGGCTGTCGACCAGGCAGCAGAGAGAATGCTCTGGGCACCTTCCTCATGCCGCTGCTGGGGACTCAGTGCCAGCCGCGGACAAGGGTTCCCAAACTGAGAGGAAGACGCACACCCTGCCCTGTGATTTTTCATCTACGTCAAACTGACAGACACACAGATGCTTTGTATTCTGTGTTCTAAAAAGAACCTTGACTTTCCCTCCAAGACCCTCCAGCCTCAACACTCATCTTTCTCAGTTCAATTTTAAGTTCAAAACAAACTGTCTGTACCTGGTCTCTGAATTATCTTTGTCGAAGACACAACATAGTAGACTATGGGCATTTTGGTGAAACAGAGGCAGAAGCCTGAAACGGATTCTCTAAAATCACTAGCTTTTCTAGACTGCTTCAAGTTACCTGTTCCTTGTTATCAGCTAACAAACATTGTGAGCCTTACTGGGGACCCTTGTGGACGAGAGGAAAATAACAAACTATCTAGAATAAGTGCAGAGACATCTACAGTTTGGGTTTAGACACTCTGATTCTACTTTGTGAAACAGACA
The DNA here is from genome assembly GCA_002007465.1 of Ailurus styani. Lineage (NCBI taxonomy): Eukaryota > Metazoa > Chordata > Mammalia > Carnivora > Ailuridae > Ailurus > Ailurus styani. Next base: position 2,543,090 of record LNAC01000165.1, on the reverse strand, counting down.
GAAAGACGTGAAACATTATAGGAAATTGACAAGTATAGGAAATTGACAGAAAAGTCTTTTAGAATGGCAAATGTGAGAAGTTCTCGGTGTGTTTTCATAAAACACGTAGAAATTTAACTCTGCAACACAATACAGTTAAGTTGCCAATGTATTAAATTCTATTATAAAGCAGTTTTTAGATATGAATTTCAGACACTGATGAAATCATGTTCCATAAATCAAGACACCAAAAAACAGAAATGATCTGACCCAACAGCCCAGGAGGTGTCAAGACTGTCCTCAACCACTGGAGCCACATGGACGTGGCAAAGCCACCATGCTGACAACATCCCTCTGGGGAAAAGCAACTTTGCCACATATCACTTCTACCATGAAATTCGTTTCTGCACATACTTGTGACAAGAGATAGATGCGGGAAGGCAGACAGTATTGATTAACGGGTAAGAACTTGCCTGCAGAACCAAGTATCAGCTGGGAACCCGGGGGCAAATTACTTAACTCTTCCGTGCCTCAGTCCCTCTATCTGGAAAATGGGGGTGACAACAAACTCTCTCACAGAACTATTACCAGAATTACATAAGATAATCCAACAAAACTTAGCACCCGTACCATTGCAACAGACTTACTACAAACACAGGGTTATCACCAGCCTTGTGGTTTCCGATAAAAGAGAGCTCATAGTTCACATCAACTCCAGGTGTTTGAACTTCTGCTATTTGCTAGTAGCACTTTAATCTTTCTAGTACATTAGGAGCATTTATATTGCTCTAATCTTTTTTTTTTAAAGATTTTATTTATTTATTTGACACAGAGAGAGATCACAAGTAGGCAGAGAGGCAGACAGAGATGCGGGCCTCGACCCCAGGACCCTGAGATCATGACCTGAGCCAAAGGCAGAGGCTTTAACCCACTGAGCCACCCAGGCGCCCTTATATTGCTCTAATCTTTATGCTATATTTAAGTTATGTATTAGGATGGCCTTTCCTGCCACGTGTTCTGCTTTCTGAAATGCTACATTCTCCCTGCATGATTGGAAGACATAGTTATCATTTGTTTTCTCCAAGTCTCTGCCATATTTTTATATTCCACCTAAGGCCCAACGTTGAGAAGCCACTAAATGACCTTCGTCTTTAATGAAAAGCAAAACAAAGCAAATTCCTAACTCGTCGATCATAACAGATTTGATATTTTTCTTCTTCTGTCTGTTCCTGTCCTTCATTGACTCTGGGGTCTAAGGGTAGCTCCTCAGAGAGAGATTCAAATTCACGCTCTACCCAAATTTGCCTTGTTTTTTAATCTTCTAATTTAAAAATGCTATGTTTTCAAGTTATAAAACAGGACCTCTAAAAAGAATTCTAAGTGCATTTGACAGGGGAAAAAATGCAACCTGGTTATTTATCTTTATAACTATATTTTTATATTCTACTTTGCTCCCAAAGAAGTTTTGACTTAAATATAATTTTATGAAAAAAAATATAATTTTATGGAGGAAAAACAATTGATGATTTCATTTGAGAACTTAGATCTTTTGAAGCAAATCTACAGCTTTAAACCAATGACAGAAGTTTTAAAGTGTGCACGTGCATGTCTCTGTGTGTGTGTGTGAGTGTGCACATGTGTGTCTGTCTCAGGAGGAAATACTTCTTTCACAACCTATTTTCTTTAGTCTCATAGTTTTCTCATACTTGAAGTCTAGGATATGATTCCTAGAGGGACGGCCATCTTCAGTAGGTTATTGCTTACTCTATTTTAAAAACCTTTGAAGAGATCCTAAAATGTTCCCATTTCTATGAGAAAAGAACTTTTGTATTATATCTAATCTAAATCCCCTCCAGCTGCAAGTTAAATTCATTTCCTTTTATTTTGTCCTTAGTAGAGATTAAAACAAAATAAAGCAAAACATTGTTCAGTACATCCCGAAGACATGTTGTTTAATAATCCTTCATATACTTGGAGATGGTGATTAAGTTCTCCTCTGAGATAAATCCTTTCCAGTTTTCACCCATGGGACCTATTTAAAAAAAAAACTACAATCATCTCGCTGTTTTCCTATGGACTCTCTCCACGAGCCTCTCCAGTTGTCCGAATCTCTGTGATTGATGCACGGTAGCTGCTGCAAGGAAAATAATCATATACACAGGTTCCTGGTTCCTAATCATGCGCTCTGGTATACCAGATGCCCAGACTCCGTTCACACAACCGTTCACCAACTCCTCAGTTACTGTGCATTTGGGGTCACATTTACACACTGCTCTAGGAAACTTTCCATGGTTGACAGGACGTGTTCCCCAGAGATGCCTAGAGGGCTGCCTCCTCCTCCCCAGTCAGCTTCAAGTCTCTTTTTCTCTGGCAGGACAACTCTACAGTGCAACTCACCTTCCAGAGCTCCCCACTCCCTATAGGATTGGCCTAAGGCTAGATTTCTCCTGAAACTACATCTCTGTCCAGCTTTGTCCTCTGGCTCTCCTGTTTCTTTCCATTACTTAGCAGCAGTCAAGTCAGTGACAAACAAGTACTTAAAAAAAAAAAATCATTTTATTTTGAACTTTCACGTAGGTATGACCTTATGGAAGCAGACACATTTATCAGATGGATAAATATGTAATATTTATTAGATCAAGTTACATGAGTAGTCTTTTGTATTCATAATTATAATTTAGGAAATATGATTATCAAATCGTGGTCACAGATCTCTCTCAATTTCCTAGAGATAGTGCTTCCAGTTAAAATGTCAAAGGACAGGGGTACCTGGGTGGCTCAGTTGTTAAGCGTCTGCCTTTGGCTCAAGTCATGATCCCCGGAACCTGGGATCGAGCCCCATATTGGGCTCCCTGCTCTGCGGGAAAGCCTGCTTCTCCCTCTCCCACTCCCCCTGCTTGTGTTCCCTCTCTCGTTGTATCTCTCTCTGTCAAATAAATAAATAAAATCTTAAAAAAAAAAAAAGGCAAAGGACATATTTTTCTACAACATAGCTCCATCACTGATGAGCACCATCATACCAAAACAATAGTGTTCTTTTAGCCAAAGCTTTAAAACTGAGTTTATTACCTACCCACCTATCCTCACTCATACACCACAAAAATCACCCACACAAATGAATCCCGTAGCTTCCAGGTATCTCATGGGCCTTCTAAACCTTGCTGAACTAGTCCAAGATCTAAGTACCCTGAACTTATTTGCCAAGAGCTATGTATGCTCTTAAAATTACCACCTGAAAATTGTGTGATGTAGAATATGCCAATTACCTAGATCTCCCTAAATGATTTCTTTTTACTAATAAGCTTGACTTCCTTAAAGCACACATAGCAAGTATCCACCATAAAACTATTAGAAAATGTTTGACACGCCATTAGACTTGATGAAACTATTAGTTAATGAAATATAAAAATCGTAAGTTAAGCTACTTTTTTCTAAAGCTGCTGTCTTTTTCAATTACACACTCAGAGAAAACACAGACATACAGAGGTATTTCGTAAAGTTCATTCTCTTCAAACGCTTTTTTTGCAGCTTATGATAGTCTTTCACGTATTAATTCCTTGTAGCCTTCTTCATTCTGATCTCTGTTTGTATCAACAACTGGATTTTCAGGTGTGTGAATCACAGCTGTATACTTCCCAGGGCGAAAATATCCATCAATGAGATCAAATCCATATAAATAAAGCATAATGGACTAAACTGTCTTTGTTTGACATTAGACAAAATTTTCCCCGATACGACTCTCAGCTCCAAATAGCACAGAGGCCAATTTCTCTCCTCATACTCGGTTGGCCTGCCAGGAGTAAACTTAGATGTTCTAGCCACGGGTCTGTAAGTATCTGACTGACAGCAGGACAAACACACACCTGAGGCCCTGAAGGACATTCTCACCATGGTCATTATAGGAGGTCCAAGTCTTAAGGTTTTAGTTTTTGTTTTGATATAATGATCAAGTAAATTTAGATCCCTGAGCTGGTCATGAAAGAGGCAGATCCTTTCCATACACTCTTTTCTGTTATAAATAACATTTTTCATGAAGTGTTCTGTCTCTGGCCAAAGAAGCAGCCCATCCAGGCACTAGTAGCTGAGGCTGTATGACGCCCTGCTATTTCATCAGCTGTCAAAGGACACCCATCGCTGTGCACAGAACCTAGTAGACTTCGAGAACATCATCAATTTTGTCTTCAATCTGTGGTTCTGCATTGCCTTATAGAAAGTAGTCTCGATGTCTTGAGCTCTGTCCTGAAACTAGGCAGGGCAACCCCTGCCCCCTCCCACTCCCCCCACCCCAACAGACAAAATGCATTGCTAAGACCGCTACCCAAACCCACACACAGCTGGGCCACCTTCTCATCCAGTCCACTTCCAATTTCCTTTCCATGTAAATAATGGCCAGCTGTCAAAATCATCAACTTGGGAGCCTCAAACTAATTTTTTTCTCCCCAGCTTTGAAAACACTTCTTTCTTTTCAGTTACAGAAATGCGCTACCTAAAACTAACTATGTTAAGGCCACTTCTTGTATTTTTTTCTGCTCCACGAAAACAGGATTAGGTCCATCACACACAACTCTCCTCCTACATACAAGTGTAGTCAGATGACTGTAGGCATCTTTTGCATCCTGACCTTCATGTTTACTTTGTAAAAGAGTAGTGCAGTAGCATCCCTCCCCAGAAGGTAAGTGAACAACTGGTCTACCAGGGTAAAACTAAATACAGGTCCATGTGTCTTCCATGTATTTTCTAGGTATTCAGTTGGACTTTCCCCAAAGTGCAGAGCCACGTTCAAGGAATGGAACTGGACAGAAAATTCATAGTGGGCTTTTTGCCTCCCTTGGCAGCTAGGCCGGGTGGCCAAAGGTGTGGAAGAGCAGGTAGACCAGGTTGGGGGTGAAGGAGGATCAGCAGCAAGGACAGGAAGTCGCCACCTGTCACCTGCTCCATCGCTGGTCCAGCACTACTTTGGTCCACCAGGAACACTGAGGGCTGAGATCACCTCCACTCCTTCAAATCAACAGAGCAAGAGAAGCTGGCAGATGGGCGTCTGGAGGTGGCCTTGGCCCTCAGGCCTCCAACTAAACCCCATCCCATCTCCCACTCCCTTCAAGTGCTTTATTCCCCACAAGGATGTCTCAACAGTACATGAAACTTTTTGTTTTTTAAACTATTGAGGTTTAGAGTCAGGTATAGGGAACTAAATTGAATGTGCTTGTCATGGTTTCAAAGTTTCAGATCTTTATGATTTTACTTAATGGTAAAGTCATAACTTATTCAATAATTCCTTAGTGACTTAAAAGTTTTCATTTGTTTCTAAACCTGCCTAATTTATGACTGTTTACACAGTACAAACAACCAACTACTCTAAGTGGAAACCCAAGAAAACATCAGTCAGTTTGTTGGGCAAAAACCAAGCAGGTAATCTCTTAATAATTGCTATCTCTTTATCATAAATGCTACACCAGTACTCGAAGGATTAATTAGGCTTCTTTTAGTGCTTAATTCAGCTCAGAGCAAAAAATATGACATACTAAACTATAATTAATACTTAGATATAAATATATTAATACTAACACAATTAATACTTAGAAAAGTAAGCAAATTTTAAGGTATGCTAAAGCTTGACTTTTAAATTACTCAAAGTTTAGTTTGTGACAGTATCTTATAGAACTGATGTTTATAACGGTTGTACTACATTAACTTTTATTTTTGTTTTTAATAATTTTTATCATTATTATATTCTTGTCAATCTTTTTAACAAGGCTTGTGTATTTCGCAATGGCATTCAGAGAATCATTTTCCTCATTAAAGTGGTCCAAAGCTCAAAAATATTTGCCACTCATTCATGCATGTAGTCACTGAATACAGAAATTACAATTTCCGACATGGAATGCTTGTATTAAGTAAATAGAATGGACTTTCGTATTTTATCTGATAACACAGGTATTTGATGACCACCAAAGTATCATCAAAATACTACTTTAAATAATACATTCCTGTCCTCTTGAGGCCCCTGTTTTAGTCCACTAGAGCGGCTATAACAAATTACCATAAACCGGATGGCTTATAAACAACAGAAATTCCTCACAGTTCTGGAGGCTGGGAAGTCCGAGATCAAGGAGCTGGCAGATGTAGTGTGGGGTGAGGACCAGCTTCCTGGTTCACAGACCGCCATCTTCTCACTGTGAGTCCTCACATGGGGGAAGGGATGTGGGAGCTCTCTGGGGCCTCTTTCATAAGCTCATTCCATTCACGAGAGATCCCCCCTTAGATCCTAGGCACCTCCAGAGGCCTTACCTTCAAATAACACTGCACTGAGCATCAGAATTTAACACAGGGATTGGGGCGGGGGGGACACAAACATTCAGTCTACAGCAACCCCCCAAACATTCTTCCACATAAGCGGGTCAAGTGCTCACAAACATAAGCCAAGCCTCTGCTCCCTTACCCTCGCAAGTGCTTCCTCAATGGTGATCATCTTCTCCTTGACCATCATCATCAGCTGAATCCGTTCCTCGTCACTCATTGTTATCTCGCTTGCAACATAGCCCACATCTTCTCCTAGAGATTGAAGACAAAAGCCAAGAATGGAAAAAAAGGAAGATAAAACAGAATGCTGAGTCCTGAAAGGTCGCAGGTCAGGACTAGAGGAGGAGATAGTTCAGGGGCATTGTCCCGCCCTGCACGTTACTGCTGAGCAACAGGGGCCATAAGGGGCTGCTTCTGAGGAAGCTGAAGAGCCCACCTGACTGAGAAACAGGCTCTGAGAACATAGGGACGTTACCACAGAAATAAATCCTTCAAAATGAGCGGAGCCTTTGGGATGGAGGGCCTAGTGGAAGAGTTCTGGATGAAAGCCGACAGGAAGTCTGGAGTAAGAGGTGGGGCAGAGACCTGACGTGAAGACCCACCTAGAGCAGACAAGCATCCCAAGGCTCCTTCGGCTGATGGTCCTCTGCGTCCTTCTATTTCAAATATGAACAAGAAGAGAGTCTTTCTGAGAGCAGTGGGAGGGACCCCTTTTCCGTAACACAGAACTTTAGGGTCACAGAGTCAGCTGTAGAACGAGACCTGCGGCCTGCTGGGATCTTAGATTCCCACGGAGCTGTCTGACCTCCGTTCCTCAGAGGACAGGCGCAGATAAATGAAATCCCAGGTAGGGAGCATTTGGGTTCATTGGAAGGAAAGTTATTATATATGTATACATGTGAAAGTCTCGTCAAAAACATGTATTCGAACTGTGAGAGGAACTCAATTTCCCACTGGAACTGAAGGCAGCCAGGAGTGCCTGGGGCGCTCAGTCAGGGAAGCATCCGACTCTTGATTTCGGCTCAGGTCGGGATCTCAGGGTCCTGAGACTGAGCCCCGAGTCAGGCTCTGCACTGGGCGCAGAGCCTGCTTGGGATTCTGTGTCTCCCTCCCCGCACCCTTCCTCTAAAAAGGAAACAAAACAAAAACCAAAACCGAAGCAGCCAGGACTGCTGAGGTGAAGAGAATCCTCCTATAGGACCCTTCAAAAGTGCTTTCCTGCCAAGCAGACTGCCGTTACCATAATATACGTGAGCCACGCTAGCTTGGGTGCCTTTGGTTAGCGTGTCAGGAAGGACAGGTCATGTGGGAGTGGGCGGGAATAAACCCACCTGCTAGCTCCTCATCCTTCCCCTGCCCTATTTTGCTCATACATACTTCACCAGCTTCCATGTCACTGGGATGCTTGGCCCCGGCTGGACGTGCCCTCGGTGTCAACGGCCAGTAGGACAGTCAGGCTGCCGGCCCGGAGGAAGCCACCGCAGTCAGGGCCGACCCAGGAATTTATGGTCCCCTGCGTTTCCCTATCAATCAGTCCAGAAATACCACTCAAGTTCCCTTCGCCACTCATCTACTTCTCCGGGAAGAGTAACAGGGTGTGCTGGGTGAGGAGACAAGCCTGCTGGTTTGATTCATTTCACTATCTGAATCTCCTTCGAGGGTGGAGGGAGCGATGGGGAGCTGGCTGGGTGTCTTAAAAAAAAAACACAGGAGTCAGTAAACTGCTGGCTTCCTCCCTCTACCCCTGTGTCCCTTTCCCTCTCTCTCTCTCTTTCCTTCCTTTCTTTCTAAATAAGACTCCATCAGGATCCGAGGTCTACTCTGAATCACAAGTGATCTTGGGTGTGTCCCAGAAGGAGAAACTGGGAATGTCAAAGAATCCCAACCTTAAACCAGGACAACGGGAATAACCCCAGTGAACGCTGCCGGGGTCCTGGGTGTGCGACTGGCGTACACGTGGTCCTCGTCCACGTGTCTCACTCCCACGTGTGTGAGTGACTGGAGAAGCACTCTGAACAGGGGAGGACACTCTGATTTTGTAAACGCAGAGAAACGGAGTTACTGGTGAACCACTAAGAATGTTCATCTCGTGAAAACCTCACTCGGCTGGGCTGGAATCGAGGAGTGGCTTTGTGTCCGCTTCCTCTCTGAATACGGAGGAAACATAAATTACATAACTGGGCCTCAGAGGGATGACATATTTACTTACTATATAAACAACAACAAAGACGCGGCCGAGAGGAGGGCAGGGTTCTCTCCACAAAGCAGCCCGGGCAAATTCCCATGATGTCAGACCAGGGGACAGAGTTGCCAGGGGCGACAACCCCGTCCCTGGCCCGGCCACAGAAAAGCATCGAAAGTCCAGAAGATTGCAAGGGCCCCAAGTGGCGGGGCTGGGGGCTGGTCCAAAAATAACAAACGCTCTGACTTTCTGGACCCTTTTGGGATAGATCTTGGTGAGTGAAGATCTTCCTAAGGTTGGTGTGACCGAGAAAACGAAAGATTTGGTCTCTGCCATCAGATCTATGAAAAGGAAGACCTGCTAAGTCTCCTTATTTTGTTTTCTTTGATTAAACAACAACGACCACAACAACAACCCACTGGGATGAAGTCTTGAAAGTCATGAGAGGAATTTCAGAAAACTTGGAATCTTCGCGGGCCCGGGCAACGAGTGTTTCTAACTGGCAGCCTCTGGTTAGATGAGTGGGCGCAGGCTTTTCAACATTTGGGAGCTAAAAGGACCGACTGTCCACCAGCTGTGGTACAATACCTTTTGAAGTCTGTCTCATTATTCCTTTCTGGTTCTTTCGGAAGTTCTGCCAGAAATACTTATTTTTCTTCTTCCAATCTCCCTTTCCTTTAAAAACGAAAGAAAAAAAAAGGCACAAGCAATAAATTCATTAATAACAAAAGTAGCCTCTTCTTTGTAATTCAAAGCCTATAAGAATACTTTGATTTCAGAAAAAGACAGTTTTTCTCTTTCGGTTTGTGAGAGACTTGGAAATGCCTAAAAAGTTGTTTAAAGGAAATGCAAATTTCCTAGCAGTGAGTAATGGCGCAGTGGGGTCACAATGAGAAATAAAGAAACATCAAAAACGCAGGCAAAACGCTCATTCGTGTATTCGCTTTGATGTTGTTTAACTAGTATGTCTCCTTCTGCCCTGTCTTGTCTTGTGGTCGAGTCTCCCCCTCGGGCCTCGGCCGCAATTATTTCAACGAAACCACAAATGGGATACTTTAAGAAGTTAACTTTGTTTTGTCGTTATCCCTGTTGTTGATCTCCCCTTGATTTATTTCTGTTGTTCCAGTTTTAATGAAGACGACAGAGGGGCGGATGTGTCCTGGGTGCACAGAGCTGGCTCCGGGAGCCCGTGGGGTTGACCTGCGCTGTTTCTCTGCGGCATCAAGTTTGCTGGGGGGGGGGGGGGGGGGGGGG